>CM019074.1:55218821-55743179 GCA_009667805.1 Leptobrachium leishanense | reverse complement strand
GGATACATTTGTCTGAATAATTCAGAGGTTTGATAGGCAGAGTTTAAATGCTGCTAGTAAGTTGCGGGGGTAGTTGGCATTCCCAAAACTCCCTTGCCAGTGCAGCCATCTAGAAGTGGGGGTGAACGCTTGTTTTCCTGCGCCTTTATTTTTTATTTATATATACATGTCCTTGGTTTATCGTTCAGATGATTAATACACACTCAATATGGGAACTACACCACTTTATCTGATCTCATTCCTGTCACTCTTAGGTCCTCCAAACGCCTTTCCTGTGAAGATAAAAGGAAAGCCCTTTCTAAAATCCGGGCCAACAGAAGCCAAGCTGCTGCATCTCAAGCAGTCTGCCTGCCTCCCCTCAAAAAACAGAAACTGTAAGTAGTAGGCAATGTGCCCGTGAGGTAATAGAGCAGTCCTTGTCCTGTCCTGGCAAATATCTTGCTACGTACAGTCAGGTCCAGAAATATTGGGACATCGACACAATTCTAACATCTTTGGCTCTATACACCACCACAATGGAGTTGGAATGAAATAAACACAATGTGCTTTAATTGCAGACTGTCAGCTTTAATTTGAGGGTATGTACATCCAACTCAGGTGAACGGTGTAGGACTTACAGCAGTTTGCAGATGTTCCTCCCACTTGTTAAGGGACCAAAGGTAATGGGACAATTAGCTTCTCAGCTGTTCCATGGCCAGGTGTGATATTCCCTCATTACCCCAATTACAATGTGCAGATAAAAGGCCCAGAGTTCTTTTCAAGTGTGCTATTTGCATTTGGAATCTGTTGCTGTCAACTCTCAAGATGAGATCCAAAGAGCTGTCACTTTCAGTGAAGCAAGCCATTAGGCTGAAACAAAACAAACCCATCAGAGAGATAGCAAGAAGATTAGGCGTGGCCAAAACAACTGTTTGGAACATCCTCAAAGAAGGAACGCACCGTGAGCTCAGCAACACCAAAAGACCCACGGAAAACAACTGGGGTGGATGAACCAAGAATTCTTTCCCTGGTGAAGAAAACACCCTTCACAACAGTTGGCCAGATCAAGAACACTCTGCAGGAGGTAGGTGTATGTGTGCCAAAGTCAACAATCAAGAGAAGACTTCACCAGAGTGAATACAGAGGGTTCACAACAAAATGTAAACCATTGGTGAGCCTCAAACAGGAAGGCCAGGTTAGTTTGCCAAACATTTAACTAAGCCTTCACAGTTCTGGAACAAGATCAACTTGTACCCGAGTGATGGGAAGAGTAGGGAGAAGGAAAGGAACTGCTCATGATCCGAAGCATACCACCTCAGTGAAGCATGGTGGTGTCATGGCGTGGGCATGTATGGCTGCCAATGGAACTGGTTCTCTAGTATTTATTGCTGATGTGACTGCTGACAAAAGCAGCAGGATGAATTCTGAAGTGTTTCGGGCAATATTATCTGCTCACATTCAGCCAAATGCTGCAGAACTCATTGGACGGCGCTCCACAGTGCAGATAGATGGACTATGACCCAAAGCATACTGCAAAAGCAAGCAAAGAGTTTTTGAAGGGACAGAAGTGGAATGTTGTGCAATGGCCAAGTCAATCCCCTGACCTGAATCCCATTGAGGATGCATTTCACTTGCTGAAGACAAAACTGAAGGGAAAATGGCCCCAAGAACAAGTAGATGCCTGGCAGAGCATCACCAGGGATGAAACCCAGTGTCTGGTGTCTATGCGTTCCAGACTTCAGGCTGTGATTGACTGCAAAGGATTTGCAACCAAGTATTAAGCAGTTTGATTTATGATTATTATTCTGTCCCATTACCTTTGGTCCCTTAACAAGTGGGAGGCACATCTGCAAACTGCTGTAAGTCCTACACCGTTCACCTTAGTTGGATGTACATACCCTCAAATTAAAGCTGACCGTCTGCAGTTAAAGTACATTGTGTTTGTTTCATTCCAACTCCATTGTGGTGGTGTATAGAGCCAAAGATGTTAGAATTGTCGCTGTCCCAATATTTCTGAACCTGACTGTGTATCATTGTGTTTTGAAGTGTTGGATGTTCTCCTACCTCCTAGGTAATTCTTTGCCAAAGATTGTATCGTGGTGAGAGTGCTAGTTCAGGACCTGCAGCCAGGCTCTTCAGTAATTTACCTAGAAGAAAGTCATTCTATACACTAAGGCTAATGTCAGACAAGCGCAGTCTGCGTGCATAGTGTACACAGAAAAGGGGGGGGGTGTTTGTGAGGGTCCTGAGACCGAGCAACAGCACTAATGGCCTGCTCTTCGGTGGGTGCCCGCTCAGGTCTCACAAGGTTTTAGCTTGATTGTGTCATTACAGGGATGAATGCTCCATATGCAAATCAGCCTAATTGCCAAGGATGTCATCCCTGCTTGAGAGGTGCAGCAATCCCCGACGATTGTGCCTAGAGGGGTGTCAGCTATACCCTCCTGCGCTGTGTCTGACATCTCACTCACAGAATGCTACGCAGACGTGGCGCACTCTGCGCGTCCTAGCGGTTTTACATTCTTGTGTCCGTTTGCCACGTGCGTGCCCAGTTCGGTGCGCACGTACTTCGTGTGTGGGTCTCTTTTAATCATGATTCTATGCTACGACGGACGTTATACTGTGCAGCAACACGGACGTGATCACTGCGTTCGTCTGACACGGGCCTAACTTGGCTAGTATTGCTGCTGGCATTATGTCCCAAATGACATTTGATCACATATACTGGCTGTAAAAGGAAATTGCCCCAGAGCTCCAATTTGGTGCACTGTTTGACTGCTGGTATCTCTATACACTAACATGGTTGGTCTGATGTTCAACCACGCAGAGGTGGCTTCTGTTTACACCCTGAGTCTGGAATGCTCAGGCTCTGCTGTCAGCATGTTAATATACTGCACTAAAATAACATGCATGTTAATATAGGCTGAAAAACAGGTCAATATTCATACAATTCTACCTTCCACATATCCCTATGGCTGCTGTTGATCCAAAAGGCAAAACAAAAATCTCTTGCATTTTTCAGTTGTGCCCAAATAGACTAGCAGGGTTATTCAGAGCATCAAAGTCACCGCACGGTCGGTGACTTTTCGTGCTCTACGATTTTGAAGATCCCATTTCGGCGACCCTGCGGTGTATTCAAGCACCACAGGGTCCCTGAAGTGCTGGGAAATTCGCCAAAAACTCCCCGTGAAACCCAGAGAAGGCACACTGAAACCCACAAAAAATCTGGATTAACACCACCGGAAAAACCCGAGCAGGAGCCGATCAGAGCAGCTGTCGGAAAAAGCCAACACTGCAGACGAATGGAGTGAGGAAGAAACCGTTTGCTTGAATGTTTGAAAAGTTAAACACTGTTTGCAAAGAAACTACTGAGCGAAAATGTCTGAAATTTACATATGAGGTCCAATGAATGATAATAAAAAAGCTGTTACAGAATAAATATGTAATGTTTAAAAAAAAAAAAACCTGACAGATGCTTAAAAAAATCCTATACTTTTTACTGCAGAATATTATCAACGGTTTATTAGATATTGAATTAAAACGGGACTATTTTTAACATTGAAGCCTATGGGATTGGCCTGAATAAACCTGCCGAATTAAACCAGCGAATGACGGGGCATTTAGGGAACCTTTCACTGCTGGTTTTTGTTCTCCGAATAGACGAAGCATTGCTTCTCTATGGGGATATCACTGCCCTCGAACAGGCATCGTATGTGCAGGCAATTCACCAACATTTGGCGAACTGCCTGCTCTCTGGATAGCCGAATGGCCAGGAAAGGTAACAATGCTAAATTTCAATGTTCGGTTACCTTTCGCCAGCAATTCAGAGCTCTTTGAATAACCCTTTATAATTTCTTCCATTATAGAAATTGCACCTGTTACTCAGAATAAACACGACGTTTATGATCAGAAGTTTTTTTATTCAGTGTTCCCTTCTCCACACAGCATACAAAACAGACACCTCAGCACTTCCTGTCAGCCGTACTAACTCTGGCAGAGGAGCCTAGTACCGTAATGAACATGGTAAAAGGGAATTGACGTGTTAACAGCACCCCCCCCCCCCCCCACATCAATAAATGGCAATTTAAATTCTTAATGCAATGTTTTGTGGCATAACTTGCCAGGAAAGCATGTAAACCATGTGTTTCTGAACTACACCTCCAATTCCTTGGCATTTAGGATTCTGGTAAATCTAGGCATTAATATCTGGGGGGGGGGGGTGAGTTTGGCAGACCTGTTCTAGACCTTTTAAATGTGAAACCAGAAAATCCATATTTAGGAAGGGTTTTTGTACTGGAAGAAACCTTGTTTCAATTACACCTAGATATTCCAAATAAAAGCAATGTTTTAGTCCGTTGAAATAGTTTCTGTGGTGCGCTCAGAATGAACAGTTTTTGGAAAACCTTTTGGTTGAGAGAACTTGCCCTTTGTAAAGCCCTGTTAATGAGCAGGTCGTAAGAGCATCGTATTGGTCTGGTGTTTATACTAATGTAATCTCTTCTTGGACACGCTCCCTTTTTTTTTTTTCTTGCTACACAAGTGCAGTGTTTTACTTGTGATGTTTATCTGTAAATGCTGCTTTACATTACAGGGTAGGTGGGGAAGACTCAGGTTTTGGTTCTGTTACAAAAAGGCACCATATTGACCACCAGCTGTTTACACTTGGCGTTCTTGTTCTCTCACATGGTTTCTAAATCTAAGCTGCAGCCCTGATGCTACAGTGGAAGTATCGGTCATGAGCAAAACAAGTTCTGCCCATTTGACAGGGCATCACCCTCTTAAGTTGGAGTGTGTACATGGCTGCAGAATGCTACAAGTACTGCTGCAAGCAAAGACCTGTCCTACAGGATAAACCCCCAGGCCCCACTCTGTAACTGACAGCAAGAGCATCACAATGACAGCCAAGACGACATGCTGACCGAGTAGGGGTCCATCCTGTAGGCTGGCCCTTGCTCATGGCTGCACCTGCCACAGGCATGTGGGGAATTGGATTTTTAAAACGTATGCTATCCCATTGCGGCACATAACAAAGTTAAGACCATATGCTTCCAACAAGGGTTAAAATTGGCACCCAACTACTTGAGGATATCAGAAAGCAGGGTTCATGTATCTTCAAAGGCACAGCTTCAAAACTGCAGATGTCATAGTTGGTCAGTACTATTTTGAGGAATGGTAGAAAATCTGTCTCATAAGGTAACCTTACTTCTTGGCCTCTTCTCCCCCCCCCCCCCCAGGCACTCAAGTAAAGGGAAACTTAATGACCCGTCTGTAAATGAAGGAGCATCTACATCAGGTCAAGATCGGTCTTCCTCAATGAAAAGGTCTAGACTCGCAGTTCCCATCACCCCAATGGTGCTGAAGTAAGTGTCCGTTTATGCAGTTATAGTCCCTCACTATTTCGCAATGAAGTGATTGTGGTGTAATTGGCATAAAGCTGAGTAAAATGAATAAGGATGCACATGGCCAAATACTGTTTTGGATCTGCATCTTCCAAATGGGTACTGGTTAGTGAAGGTCAAAAACCAGACAAGATGCTCTCAGTGACCATGATTGCTCGCATAGATAAACTTAAAGACTTCCAATATTGTAAAGGATCGGTGTCGTATGTGTCTCTTCTCCCCCCCCCCCCCCCCGGAGATTAATATTTCCACCCTCTACAGGAGGAAAGTCGACAGCGTGAAACTTAAAAACTCGGAAGAGCAGGAGCTTGAAAAGGTTCAACAGCTGCGACAGGAGCTTTCTGAGAGGCTACGCAAGAATGAAGAGTCCCTGAAGGCTGCCATTTCTGGAGCAGGTTTGTAATGTTGGGTATTGAGATCACAGATGTTGGATGCCGATTTCAGTATTCGCATGCGAGATGGGATAATGGAACCAAAAGAAACATGACCGGCTTGTATTTTTCTGCCTTGTCACAGGCCAGCTTGTGAAGAAATCAGTGACTGCAGTAACCCAATCTGTGGAGTTCCACTTCCACACAGAGGAGCGAATGAAGAAACACCCAGAGCAGCAATTGGGTGACCAGTATAAAGAGACGGACTTTGCTGCATCCTTGAGAAAACACCCCGCATCACCAGTAAGGCCTATTGAGTTCAACGACTTTTCTTTTTTGGCCTTTTCCTCCAGTCTTTCAAGACATCTGTTGGGAGTGGGTGGAAGAGTCAGATCAGCTCACAGCATAATTCCCCCCCCCCCCATTGTACTTTTTCTGATCCCTCATGCACCCCATTACTTCTCATATGCAGCTATTTACCCTTGCCTCCATGTATCACCTCGCTTCTTAGATTTTGAGCAGGTTTTTCCCTAGGCTAGCATCTTACTTTTTATTTCTATTTTATAGCACTGCAGAGCATGTTGACACTTTATACGTTGTAATTTAATACAAACTTCTTACACCCCTTTCTGCAGGGGAAAATTCCAGAAGGTGGTCACACAAAATCGCAACCATTCAACTTCTGCAGTAGAAGCAAGCGGAAGCATGAGGAGTCCACAGGCACAGAACCATACGTATCTGTCGCACAGCATATCTACTCTTTCCACAAGCGAACGCCTTCACGCTACCATCTTCGCAGCCGTCAAGAGGAGATGGAGGGTAAGTGTGGCTCTCATGGTTGGTGCCAATTGGTTAATTCAGTCAGTATCTGATATAATGCTATGTAATTTGTTTTGAAGGACCCTCTGCAGTGCAGCCTACAAAACTAAAACTCACAAACCCAAAGACTCCACTTCTTCAAACCAAGCAGCGGCTCCGTCCAGTAACCTGCAAGAGCAGGGTGGAAAAAGAGGAGGAAGAGATCAAGGAACTACAACAGTGAGTGTGGCATTGGTCACTAATACTTGTGTTTAACTTGGCTTTGAGGTTTTTAGGACGTGGGCCCAAAAAGAAAATCAATATTCTGCCTGCAACCGTTTGCACTTTAGGTACAAATTCAAAGCTCATGAATTGAATACAAGGATTCTAGAGGGGGGTCCTCTCCTTCCTAAAAAGCCACCTGTAAAGGAACCTACCCAAGCTATAGGTTTCAACTTGGAAATCGATAAGAGAATCAAACAACGTGAGAAGAAAGACGAGCCGGAAGAGCATTTCACCTTTCACTCAAAACCCTGTCCTTCCAAGATTCTCACTGATGTTGTGGTGAGTGCGATTTCAGCATTTTAACCGTGTTTATAAAGAACTTTACCAGGAAGGATACATTGAGATTTCTCTCGTTTTCAAGTATGTCCTGGGTGCAAGAAACATTACAGTTCTTACCAAAATACAAAGTTACAAGTACTTGTACAGCGCCAACAGATTCCGTAGCGCTTTACAATGTGGAAGCACAAACAGCAGACTTGCATGATACAAGAAGAAATACTGGGGTAATAAACAAATGGGAGCAGAGGGAAGGTGAAACTGGGGGCCAGAACAATATTGTGGGAAGGACCAGAAGTTTGTGCTTGGTAAGAGGTAATTAATGAGAGGTGGAGACAGCTGGAAAGGGTAGGAGGGTGGGTTGGGGCTGCAGAGGGAAGAGATGGAGTTGAGTCTGTGATGTAAATAGTGGCTGTGCATTGTCACTAACCTCATTCTATTTCAACTTGGGGGGGCAGATTTATTTTTCTTCCAAAAATGGAGGGAGATTAGACTAGTCAGAGAATAATAAATGCAGAAATAAAAATACAATTGCAAGAATATGGCAGCCTGGAGTATGATGTTGGACACCATGGTGGATACCTTGAATACATGAATTACATGCTTGTTTGCGAGAATTTCTAACGCCTAGCTGTCACTGCTGCCTGTCCACTCGTCCACGCATTTACACCCTTGTTATAATAAGGCATCAGTACACTCCCCTCCCATACATTTTAAAGGAAACTATTTGTTTTCTAGGGTGTTCCTGAAAAGAAGTGTTTCCCAACAACTGTGCCCAAATCACCTGCATTTGCCCTGAAAAATCGAGTGCGTGTGCCGTCCTGGAGTGAAAAGGTATGCCAAACTTAAAGACAAAGCAATTGGCTGCATTCAAAGGGACACTTTACCCATCCTGACATTGTTTAGGTGGGCACAATGTGCCCATAGCACAGATCTCATAACTAGCTTGTGAGTGGTGTATGAGCACATTCATATGTAAAGTGCTCCAGGGATATCCACGTTCTGGAACAGAAGCCCAATGAGACCAATGCCACTGGATAAAAGGAGTTTTAATAAGTTTTACGGTGCTGTCTGCACCAATATAAAAGGGGTGGGAGTAGATGCTACAAAGCATCCCTTCACTGTCTTCCTCTGCAAAGCTGGAAATGCCACTCTACAGCGATACTGCTGGGTTAACTTCCAAGTTGTTGGCCCAATGAATCATTTTGTTTTCAAGACGTGGGACTGGATCGTATCAAATGTGTATAATTATATATCTTATGATAGGAAGAGGAGCAGGAATTAACACTTATCAAAGCAAATCCTATGCCACATTATGGGGTCCCTTTCAAGCCCAAATTGGTGGAGCAGAAGAAGGACGTTTGTCCATTTTCCTTCACTGACCGAGACCTAGAACGGCAGCAGCAGAAGGAGCAGAAACTGGAAGAGTTGCGAAAAGCAGAGGTGAGGACCCGCATTCAAAGGTCACTACTTTATTTTTATTTCTTCTCGCCACCCCCCCCCCCCCCAACTCAAGGCAAATGTCTTTCTAGGTGCCCATATTCAAAGCACAGCCACTGCCGCTATTCGATCAGGTGCACCTTCCAGAGAAGAAATCAAAGATGCCAACGCAGACGGAACCATTCCAGCTACAGAGTGACCAGAGAGGAATTTCAAAGATACAGCACTTAAAGCAGCAGGTGAAGGACAAAGCATTTTTTTATGCCAATAGGCTGAGATGCCTAAAGGGACATTCTAAGTTTAAATGGGGACAGGATGGTGACTGAGGGTGATGGGACCCAATTGGCTCTGCCTCCTGGAAGCTTAGGTTGGCTCTCACTGATTCAAACTTCTCAGTAGGACTAGACCCCCACAATCTGAGGGCTGAATCAGCCAGAAAGCCTTTAAAGAGACCATGAGGGTCACAATGCCTTAAATCCTGGAGCAGAAATCACATCAAATCCTTCAAGTTTCTTACTAATGGGGCTATGCATCATTTGGCTGCAAGCATTCCACAGGGTCACAAAGCAACTGTAATTCATTCCTTTTAAGTGTCACTGTTTTTAATTGTGACTTGCAAATGAATAAATTCTGCAGGTTGTTGCCAATTACCAGCTAGTGTTCTTGTTTTCTTTATGGTTCTATTCGGCTGTGTATTAGCAGCTTCAGTTGGAATACTTATGACCTGACACCAGCAGCAGAGCTGCTAGTGTCAGGTCCTGAGTCCATATGGCTGGAGTGCTGATCATGAGCTGGGTCAACATATGGCAATGGTACACTTGTAAATATTTGTTCTTTATTCTGTTGGTGCAACCAGAGAAATCTGTATGAAACCCGGGGAATGGAGGCAGCTTGAAGAAAATACTTTTCGAAAAACAACTCGACACCTGGGTCTGAAAGCTGGTATTGGCAGAATACTGGCTCAATAAGAGCAGGAGCTTTGTTAGAATAACGTGTTCTTCTCCTGGCAACCTCAAATAATAGCTCGTATTCAAAGTATAGGAGCTGTTATTCCAAAGGAAGCCGCTGCGTCATAAACATGGTCTTAAGGCCTCTGGAATTGGGCCCATAGTGAATCAGGAGTTTTTGATTCTTGAAAGGGAGAAAGGAGGTGCTGAGACGAGTTACTCCTGGTGTTAACTTCTCCATAGCTTCTCCACAAATGGTCCTCAAACTATACTCTTGAGATTCAGGGCTTGCTCCCCAACTCACAGTAATGACCTGCCCCTTGTCCTCTGCTGCTCTTAATTTGGTTTCCTGTCTTTTCTTTGTTTCTATCCCAGGTCGCAGAAGAACTAGAACAGCAGAAGGAAATGACCAAATTTAAAGCTCGTCCAAACACTGTCACAATGAAGGAACCTTTCATGCCAATTAAGAACAAGTCTCTGACAGGTGGGAGCAACTCAAGGCGGGAGTCACATATTATGGCGTGCACAAGTTGGGTGTGGGGCACTGTAGGGGATGCTGTGTCTTGACAAAACTGTATGTGTTAAGTGGGGGAAGTCTACAGACCTGAGATGGATATCTACGTAAAGCAGATTCATAGGCATTTTTGGTGTGTATTCCCTAAACTGGTGGTTTGTAGGAAAGTCTTATTTCAAGTGGTCTAAGGCTAATGTCAAACGCAGTCTGAGCACACTCTGCATGCGGTACTGACAGACGTCCTTTTTTTTTTTTTTTTTTTGGATGGGCGTAGAAAAGGGAAATTGGGGAAACAAAATTAAAATGTAGATGGGTACAGTCAGCCAGACCAAAAAAGTTTGTGCGCCATCGTGATGAACATTGCAAATGCGCTGCGTCTGACGTCGCATCGTCATGCACACATGTCACTACTTAGACGCAGTGCACTCTGGGAATCCGCTGCGCTTTTACGTCGAGGCCTAAATGGCCTCCGTTGCCACCTGCATGGTGCATACGCACTTTGGTGCGCACGTACTACGTGTATGGTCTCTTGATCACAAAATTTTACTAACGGAGAGTTTAGATTTTAATAAGGACACGGAGGCGAGTATTTGCTATTCCTTATCTGCCCCAACAGCAGCGAAGAATTTTATTGAAAATAACATAGGAAAAGAGAACATGTCCTCCCTTCCCCAACGTGGGGAGGGGGACCTAGCTCCCCAGATCCTCCCCTTCCAGTCCATAAGGAACCACCCCCTCCCCCCCCCCCCCCCGGAAGCAGCCCCTCTTTCGAAGCTGCAACAGAATAACGGTGGGAGACTCAGAAGCAGAACCAGAGTAGGAGATCAAGAGCCGAAACATTGAAGAACCACCTCGGGAACTCAGAACGCTGAAAGACACAAACGACATGAACAGTGAGAAACTGTAACATGACGAAATGAAGGGAGCCCTGGCAGCAGCAAAAATAGTCAACCCAAGCCTGAGAGAGATGCGGAAACCAAGCCGAAAATTACTGGGTGTGGCTGGGCAGGAAATACTCACCTCCGTGTCCTTATTAAAATCTAAACTTTCCGTTATGGAATAGGATAATTTTGTGATTTTAATGCAGGACCCAGAGGCTTCGTATTTGCTTGTTCAAAGCAGAACAGGAGCCGCATCCGACCAATGGGCTTGAAATAGAAGGTACAAAACGTGGACTCGCTAGACCAGTCAGCGGCACGCAAGATGTCCTCCAGTCGACAGCCCACGTAGGAAGCCTTAGAGGCGGAAGCACTGCGGACAGAATGGGCCCCGGAAGTCGACACGTCCACTCTGGCCTGTGCCATAAGCCATCGCATCCAACGAGCCAAAGTGGGAGAGGAGACCGGTTTGAGGAGAGGGAAAGAATATAAAGAGCGGTGAAAAGGTTAAAACCCTGATGGATTTAGTACGAAATGGCTGAACAAAGAACATGTACTGTCGGTAAGCCTTGCCGGAGTCGAACACGTGGGTAAGGAAATCCAGGAGTCGTCACAGGGGCCAAAAAGGATCTTGGTCCCGTTCCAGACCCCAGCTAGCCCATTTGTCCCAGGCAGACTTGTAGTCGAGTACCTGGGGCCCAGGAGTGAAGTAAGGTCTTTAGTGCGTTCCGAAAGGCGTGAGCCCATAGAGTGATGCCAGAGAGCCACCACGCCATGAGTTGTTGTGGGAGGTCACCAGGGGGTGGGGTTGTCCTTCGTGATCCAGTAGAAGGTCCAGGGAGGAAGGCGTCTCGGGAGGTCTATCGCCATGCTCAGGAGCGTTGGAATCCACGGTTGGGACAACAAAACCGTGTTATCAGCGCCACATAGGCCTCCTGAGCTCTGATTTGGGACAGAGTGCGAGCAATGAGGACAAACGGCGGGAAGGCATAGTGGGGGCACCTCGCTCAATCCTGGAGGAAGGCGTCCTTGGCCAGGGCGTCCAGATCCTGCCTCCAACTGAAGTCTTGCAGCTGAGTTCAGTCTGGAGGTGAACAAGTCGATCCGGAAAGGCCCCCAAAGCTCAGAGCAGAGAAACTGGGCCGTGATAGTCGCCAGTCTCCCGAGTCCGTAAAGTGCCTGGAGTTCCAGTCGGCCACTTCGTTCGTCAGACCGGGGATGAACTGGGTGTGGACCGAAAAATCCAGAGGGGAAGGCAGAATTCCCAGAGGCGTAGAGCCATGGCTGACAGGTCTGCTGAGTGAGGGCCCCCAGGCCGTTGATGTAGCGGACCGCTGGTATGTTGTCCATTCGAAGCATGATGGAGTCCGGAGGAGATCGTTGTGTAAAGCAACAGAGGGCGAATAATCCCGCCAGAAGCACTAGGCAGTTGATGTGCCATAACTGTTCCAGGGAGGACCAGCGACCGCCTGTCTCCTGGGAACTGCATCTCACGCCCCAGCCCAATCTGCTGGTATCTGATTCGATGCTCATTGTGGGAGGAGGCACTAGGGGACAACCGTTCCAGGGGACTATGTTGTTGATCCACCATAAGAGATCCGATCTGGAGTCCTGTCAGTGTCACGGAGTCCATAATAGTCGGTCCGCCCAGAGTGAACGGGCCTTCAATCGTTGGAGGGCCCGGGTGAATTGCCATGCGGGCCGGAGACCTACCGTACGGGCCAAGGAGCAGAGGGGGAATGTCTTCTTCCTGAGCAGCATCCTCACCTCCTTCCTGATCAAGGAGATCTTTGACAAGGGAAGGCTGAGGTTCATGAGGTCGGAGTCCACCACGAAGCCCAGGAATTCTATTGAGCGAGTGGGAGTGAGAAGCGATTTTTCTCTGGGTTGATGAGAAACCCCAGTTCCTGTAGTAGAGAAATGGTGCAGTGTAGGTGGGCCTGAAGAGCGTGCGGTGACTGGGACATGAGAAGAATGTCGTCCAGGTAGATCACCAAACGAACTCCCCGTGCACGGAGGGAGGAGACCACGGGTCGGAGTAGTTTGAAGCACCACGGGGTGGACGACAGTCCGAAGGGGAGGCAGGTAAACCTCCATAGTTGCCAGTCAAGGGGAATTGTAGGAGGTCCCGTTGGGATTCCATTATGGGAACAGAGAGGTAGGTGTCTGAGGTCAAATTTGACCATCCAATCTCCTGAAAGGAGCATGTCTTTTAACGTGGGGATGGGGGGGGGGGGATTCCGCTGTGTTCTATCTGGTAGCCCCTTACGGTGAGGACCCACGGGTCCGACGTGAGGGAGGCCCACCTTGGGAGGAATAGACTGAGACGGCCGCCCACAGCAACTAGGGACAAGGGGATAATATAAATTGGTCTTTCCTTTTTTGTGGGACGGGAGGGCCACCTCTGCAGGCTCGCCAAGCTTGTGACCTTGAGGGGTAGAAGGAGCCGGAACCATGGAAGCCACTGGAACCAACGGTGGGTTGAGAGTTGGAAGCGGAGCCTCTATTGATGCGGGAATTGTTAGCGGCCGACAGGACGACCCCAGAACCTGGCAGCCCTGCCAAAACCGCTGTTAGGAGAAAATGTGTTTTAGAGATGCCTCTGATTTGTCAATAGAATTAAAGGCTTGTGTATTCACCCATATCCTTCAAAAAGGGTTTCCCGAAAAGGAAGCCCTGGGCCGAGGCACATAAGTCATTGGTGGCAAGGTGTAACATTTCGGTATCTATTTTGAGCAGGATGCTCTTACGTCTCTCGCTTGAGAGCTGCATTGGCGTTGCCTAGTAGGCATAATGACCGCTGGATCCATTCCGTGACCTCGTAAGGGTCCATTTGTGTACCAGCAGTCTTCGCCTCCTCTGCCAGCTGGAAGAGTTTTATCAGGAGGCCAGCTGTGTCCAGGAGACTGTCTTGGCAAATTCAATGCCTCTTTTGGGATTCCAGCCACGCTTGGTTACGATTTTTTTGGAAGCTGACGTCCACATTGGGGGTCAGACAGGATTTACCGGCAGTAACCAGGCGAGGGCCTTCTAATTTCATTTTGGGCCTGTCCTTAGTCATAGGGCGCCTGAGGTGCGCGTCGACCCATTGCTCCACGTGTGGAGACGCATACCAGACTGTGGAATTAGGGCGAGCAATATCCTCAGGCTCGAAGAGGGGATTGCCTTGCGGATCGTACACCACCATACCCCGAGATCAGGGCTGGCAAGTGGGTGCGTCCGCATCCAGCAAATCCGAGTCCTCCGGAGCGTGGAGTTCGAGGACTTCTCCCTCAGTCATCCCTGGATCTGCATCGCCCTGATCTGAGTCTGTAGTCAGTGAGGGTGACTGTGGGTTTAGCACAGCCTTTTTAAGTAGTCTTAACCCGAGCCCCTTGGGGTAGGGTGCGCGTTCTTGGCACAAGTGCCGTGGTGGCTGGTTTAAGCAGTGGTCTGGGGGTGCCAGCCCCTCTGTTGCTGCTTGCAGCAGGGCTACCTGTGGGAAGTCGAGAGTGCGGGCCGAAGCCTAGATTAGGGTCTCCTACAGAGACATCAGGGACCTCTGGAGCCAGATCAACATGGATTGGGGGTGAGGGTGGAGGAGATGGCCTACATAAGTGATTTGTGCCATGACTCAGAGGGAAGAGACTGCAGCAGCCACTGCCTGGGAGACGGATGCCTGCAGGGAAGCCTCCATGCGGGCGAATCTGCACCCAGCAGAGGGTCTTCTAGATTTTTTTTTTTTTTTTTTTTTTATGCCGCTTACGTGCATATTCTGAGGTGAGGGAGCTCCGTTCTGAGCCGGGGTCTGAGGCTGGTATATCCTCCGAGGGAGCATCAGCGTGGCCAGGTTTATAGAGAGACATCACAAGGGTTTGAACAAACGGTCTGCAGAGCCGAGTGGTGAGTGAGTGTCGCGCTGGGAATGCAAGGCACCAAGATGGCGGCCGCTACCTCCCGCGATACAGCGGAGCCTTTGGGGGCGTGGCCAGTACCGCGTGTGGAGCGCTTGTGAGTGATGTACAGAGGTAGCAACCAGCGCGAGGAGAGTGAGCAAAGGGAAAGTAACAGAGGGAGAAACCTGGTGTCGGCTAACACTGCCGACGCCAGGAACAGGCGAGTGAGCTAACCGCTGCGGTTTTAACGGAGTCAGGGAAGCTCTGGGAGCAAAGATGATAGGTAAATAAGTATAAGCTCCTCTTGTATTTATCTGTCTGCTACCGCCGGGAGCAGCGACGAGGAGGGGCTGCTTCTGGGGGGGAGGGGTCCTTATGGACTGGAAGGGGAGGATCTGGGGAGCTAGGTTCCCCTCCCCATGTTGGGGAACGGAGGACTACATGTTCTTTTTCCTATGTTCTTTTCAATAAAATTCTTCACTGCTGTTGCGGCAGATAAGGAAGAATAGCAAATACAAAGCCTCCGGGTCCTGCATTAAAATCAATGCTATGACAGACGTTAAACTGTGCAGTGAGGAGAGAGCCAGGGGTTTTGACTTCAAGTAGCCTTAGGGGAAAGGGGGTGCTGCTCACGTAGCACACCCTATAAAGGTTAACTGGGTCATGTAGGCTAGTGCTGATTTTTGCAGTGCCCTATTCCAGGTCAGGGTTAATAAATGCAGAGTCTCATATGGTTGGTGGTGGTTCCTCATGGTCCAGACCTCTTGAAATGTGTTTGCATGATCTGGGTTTTCTTTTTAAAAAAAAATCTGTTCTGACCATTTCAGCCACTTCACTCGGTGTACACCTCTATCCTGCCTCCTTCTTGCAAGTTTCTTTTTTGTTCCTAAACTTAGCCTTTCTGGTTCCATAGTTCAGGAAGGGTTTGAGCTAGCAACAGAGAAACGTGCCAGAGAAAGACAGGAGTTTGAGAAGTGTCTCGTTGACAAAGAGGCCCAGAGAAGCCTTCTGGAAGAGCAGACACGTCAGGCCGAGGAGGAGCAAGAGAATCAAGAGATCCATCGACTGAGGAACGAGCTGGTATGTGACTTGTTCATTGTGCAGTATTTAACTTTGTCTTGTTTCTCATGGACAGTTGTACCTCAACCTTTTGGGCAACTCCTTCATGCAGAGGGGCACATGGCCGTTACTGCACTGTGACCTGGAGATGCTGCAGGAGAGAAATCAAAACATTTTAAATGTGCAAATTATTTGTTTCTAGACTCCGTTATCCAGTGCGCTTGTATCTCTAAGGTGATTTAAGGATTTACACCCCTTCAACTTTTTGTTTTCTTTAGGTCCATAAAGCTCAGCCTGTACGAAAATACAAGCCGGTGGAAGTGAGGTCTAGTGATGTTCTACCTACTTGCCCAAAGTCTCCAAACTTCTCCAACAGATTCAAAATATAATTTCAGTTATGGTATGAATGTGTGTGTGTGTGGGTTTTTTATTTCTTTATTTTGTTCAGGATTAGAAACTTTTAATAAACGTAATTTTAAACTTTATATTTGAGTGCATTTTGCTTTTGAGTTTGATATACTCAGATTTGCAAGTCATTCCCTGTCACTGACTTTTCATTCCCTGCACTTTGGGGCAAGACAGCGATTCCTAGTTTACCGACCCTGTGGTGTATTCAGCAAGCACCGCAGGGCCCCTCTAGTGCAGTGAATACTCGCTGCAAACCCGCAGAATACTCACCAAAAACCAAGCCGAACACGCCAGAAAAATCCAAGCAGCCGTCGGTAAAAGCCAACACTTAGAACAGGGTGAAAAGGGGAAAAAAAAATAATTGACATTTGAAACGCTGTTTGCAGGGAAACTACTGAACAATAATGTCTGGAGAGATATATATTATATATAATTTATTATATATTCCAATGAATGATAAGGTCTGTTACAGAAAAATGTAAACTAATTTAGACAAATAGTTTATAAAATATTTTAGGCATTTCACATTGAAGCCTATGGCATTCGCCTGAATCAACCTGTCGAATGAAACCACCGAACAGCAGGGCACTTCACTGACAATCCTCAGCTGTTCGGTGTTCTCTGAATAGACAAACCATTGCTTCTCTGGGGATTTCACTGCCCTCGAACAGGCACTGTACGTGCACGCAATTCGTCAACATTTGGCGAATTGCCTGCTCTCTGAATAGTCGAATGGCTCAAATGTCCCTGTTCGCTGAAATTCACTGTCCGGTTACATTTCGGGGCCAGATCGGCTCTTTGAATAACCCTGTATGTATTCTCAGATAAGCCCAATTTTCTGGAATTTTGGGTTGCATGGTATTCATGATCTAATCAGTGAATTGGGGTAGATCTGCACACTATTGTCATCCTAGAACAGGGTTGTCAATCTCTGCACTGCCCCCTCCCCACTTGAGTCTTTGGAGGTGGCTTACCAGAAACCACTGGTTCAGGACAGTCAGTGAGCATAGTCCTGTTGATTGTAGTTAACAATCCAGGTGGATGGACAAGAGTCACTAGAGCCCCTGCTAGATCTATAAATGATCTGTGAGATCGCCATGGCCTGAATTCCTTAAGGCAGTGTTTCCCAAACCTCTCCTTGGGACCCTCTAACAGGCCAGATTTTGCAGATCACCTTGGGGAAATGCAGATTGCAGGATTCAATCACAGAGCAGCAAATCATATCACCTGTGCTTCAGATACCTGGAAAAAGTGGCGAGGCAAACACTGCTGTCTGGGGCTTTACTGTTTCAGGCTGGATCTCCATGACATCTCTTGGATCATTTCTCAATCCAGTAGGGAGCTCTATTGAATCTAGGCTGATGTACAAACTGATCAGTATTTTACTAGACTCTAGAGGGAGACAAATCTAGGTGACTCAGAATAGACAAGTATCTGGCGCCCCCTAATGGATATAGTTAAACAATGCTGTTTGTACACAAACTATTCTTAAGTCCAAAGGACATAGAGCATTAAATTGCAGTTTAAAAAGTCAGCAGCAGATGGTTCACACACTGATAGTTCACCTCCAACCACCAGAAAGAGTCAATAATGGAAAAATGTGGTGACAGTCCGCGCTTCCCTCTTTTTTTCTTTTATGCAGTCCTCAATTCTCAAGATATATGGGGATAGAAATGAGAAACATAGTGTGATCCATAAAAACACATCCAAGTCCCCAAAATACAATAGTTCAACTCACATTTGGAGGTGTCATAAATCAGACACTAGATGTATCTCACAACCGATATTTTTAGGAGATATCGGGCTCCCCTTTTCCTCCTCTGTCCGATGATGTTGCTCCAAATGAAAAAATAAGGTTGCAGGATATCGATGAACAAAATTAAAATTTATTAAAATTTAAAATTTATTCCATAAAACAATAGACAAACACCAATACGCGTTTCGCGATGCACTCGCTTCATCAGTTGGCATGTAAATCAATTCCTTCACAATCTCCTACAACCTCCTTATATACCCTTTAAAATGTGTTGTGATTGAGTGGGAAACGCCCGTTCTCCCTTCCCTCAAAATTACAATTACTCATTCTGCACCTGCGTGTTACTCATTACAATTACTCATTCTGCACCTGCGTGGGGCATTCCAAATATCAGATCAACCCAAAAGATGGTGGTGATACATCTCGTAGTGCCCTCTTGCATGTTCCTTTTAAGATCTCTAGTGTTTAAACTCCTAAAGTTTCTGCTCCACCTTCTTTCTACCCACAAGGCTTATCTACCTTCATGTTCATCTCTAAATAGGTTATTCTGCAATTCTAGATACACATGTATTGCCACACTATTGGAAATCCAATAATGTGCTCTATATCAATATTTTACCGTGATGGAAAAAATCTCACACAAGGGGGGGGAGTGTGGAACCTTTTCCATCCTCTGAAATCCTCTGCGTGAGATGCTGATTTTTAAAGTGCTAAATTTATAGTGCCTTCTGCAAAATTTAATATGCTAATCTTAATTAAATGTATATGAATACTATTATCAGAACTAAAAATTTGATTCCTTATATGCGTAAAGAATTTATGTCCTTCAATAAAGTGCTCTCTTTAAAGTGCTACTCTTACAATGTTGTATACCGAATTAAAACTAACCCATATGTTTCTATACCCCTATACAGAGTGCTAATGTGTAAACCGAAATAAAGTGCTTGTTCCTACCTAACAGTATGCCTATAGGGTGATGGTTAATTGATACATTAGTGTCAAACACATTATAACCTCCATATTCAATACATGTTTGGTTACAGTGTATCCTAGTTCATATCTTCAGTACACCCTTCTAAATGGATATTTTATAAATACACAATTCTAATTAATATAATACAAACCTCATTTTGTAAAACCTTTATGCAATGAAAATGAGGTTTGTATTATATTAATTAGAATTGTGTATTTATAAAATATCCATTTAGAAGGGTGTACTGAAGATATGAACTAGGATACACTGTAACCAAACATGTATTGAATATGGAGGTTATAATGTGTTTGACACTAATGTATCAATTAACCATCACCCTATAGGCATACTGTTAGGTAGGAACAAGCACTTTATTTCGGTTTACACATTAGCACTCTGTATAGGGGTATAGAAACATATGGGTTAGTTTTAATTCGGTATACAACATTGTAAGAGTAGCACTTTAAAGAGAGCACTTTATTGAATGACAAATTCTTTACGCATATAAGGAATCAAATTTTTAGTTCTGATAATAGTATTCATATACATTTAATTAAGATTAGCATATTAAATTTTGCAGAAGGCACTATAAATTTAGCACTTTAAAAATCAGCATCTCACGCAGAGGATTTCAGAGGATGGAAAAGGTTCCACACTCCCCCCTTGTGTGAAATTTTTTCCATCACGGTAAAATATTGATATAGAGCACATTATTGGATTTCCAATAGTGTGGCAATACATGTGTATCTAGAATTGCAGAATAACCTATTTAGAGATGAACATGAAGGTAGATAAGCCTTGTGGGTAGAAAGAAGGTGGAGCAGAAACTTTAGGAGTTTAAACACTAGAGATCTTAAAAGGAACATGCAAGAGGGCACTACGAGATGTATCACCACCATCTTTTGGGTTGATCTGATATTTGGAATGCCCCACGCAGGTGCAGAATGAGTAATTGTAATTGTAATGAGTAACACGCAGGTGCAGAATGAGTAATTGTAATTTTGAGGGAAGGGAGAACGGGCGTTTCCCACTCAATCACAACACATTTTAACCCCTTAGTGACCGGGCGGTTTTACACAAATCCGTCCTTTAGTGACCGCTGCTGTTTTTACGTTTCTGCGCTGTTAGTGTTTACGTCAAATTTTCCTCTTACTCGTTTATGTAACCCACACATATTTTACACTGTTTTTCTTGTCATTAAATGGACTTTATAAAGATACCATTTTTGTCATCATTTCATATAATTTACTATAAAAAATATTGTGAAATATGACAAATTGAAAAAACACCACTTTTTCGAACTTTGACCCCCAAAATTTCTTATGTATCAACAACCGTCAAAAAAAATTAATTCCTTAGTAGTTTCTAAATTTAGTACTGAGTTTAGCAATACCCAATGTTTACATATTCCTCGCTTTTTTCCTTATTTTATGCAACAATAAGTGCAAGTAGCACTTTGCCATTTCCAAAGAGTTTATTTTCAAAACTAGTGATAGTGACATTGTAACACTGATATCTGTCACTAATTCCTGAATAACCCTCCACATATACATATTTTTTTAAAGTACACAAATCAAGGTATTAAACTTGGTATTTTGACTCTTTCCATGCAAACCATTTTACCACAAATCTATGCTAAAGTTTGATAAAAAAAAAATTTTTGGTGATTTTTTTTTTTTTTTTTTTTTTAACGCAATTTAAGAATACATGTACTGTGAACTTTAAGGTTTACTGCCAAAGAGCACCCCAAAATATGTTCAACATCTTCTGAGTAAATTGATACCACCCATGTATAGGTATGTCGGGTCATTTGGGGGCTAATGGGCCTTATTTGGGGGGTGCGCATTTCAGTTATCCAACTTGGAATTTTCACATTTCGTCATCATGCACCCATGTCCTATTTGGGACATTTTTAAAGCCGGCCAAAGTAATTTACCCCCATCAAACCATATATTTTTAGAAAGGGCACAGCCTAGGGTGCTTCAAAGAGTTGTATTTTAACACTTTCCATGCACTAGCTCTATGTCAAACTTTCAGGTAGTCACTTTTTGGGTTATTTTTTCACACACATTGTACTTTAGGCATGAATTGTCAAATCCAGTTATGGGTTACTGCCAAAAAACACCCCAAAATATGTTCAACATCTTCTGAGTAAAGTGATACCACCCATATATAGATTTGTTCTGTTGTTTTTGGGGTGCTACGCCAATCTTTGACATGTGCTTGTCAATTTTCTACTTTGACATACAGTATCTTCTTTGCTTATCTTCTTTTTAGGGGCCTTTTTACATACCCCAGTTTTATGAACGTGCATATATTTGGTAAGCTAACACCCCAAAGTATTGTAAATGGAGTGTTTTTATGCTATGGATGCAACCGTTTGCTCCAAACAAATTGGATACTGTTTGGAGGTCATTTTTCATTTTCACACCCACATCAGTTTTGGACTGTGATTTAGGAGACACGGTTGTTTGTTACTGCATGAAAACTCTCCAGGTTGTTTTCTGCAAGGTCTCCTGAGTACACCCATGCCCCCCATGCATAGGTTTGCCAGGATTTTGGGAAGGTTCAAATACAATTTTTATGACTTTGTCATTGGAGTTGAAATTGAGATTATTTCTTCAGCTAGGCCTAGCTTTGGTTTTGGGTCTACCGCATACCCCAGTTTGAATTATTGCCAGAAAATTGTTTATTTGTTATGTTGACACCCCAAGGTATTGCATATGGAGTGCTTTGATGCCATGGATGCAACGGTTTTAGCCCAAAACATTTGAGAAGGTGTGTGGTGTAATTTTTCAATTTTTTTTATTTTTACGCCCACATTAGATTTGGACTGTGATTTAGGAGACACTGTTGTTTGTTACTGCATGAAAACTCTCCAGGTTGTTTTCAGCAAGGTCTCCTGAGTACACCCATGCCCCCCATGCATAGGTGTGCAAAGATTTTGGCAAAATACAGCACCAATTGTAGAACAAAAAATGTACGAATAAAATGTAAAAGTCTGGTGCAGTAAAAGAAAAAAAAAACTAAACTGAACTAACTGGAGTGTGAGAAAAAATAGAAAGGAAAAAAAATCACAGATCACGCACAGTGTGATATAGCTTGAAACAGTCCCCAAGACACAGACCGGGTTGTCCAGGGCATTCTGGGCAGTAAAAGATTGTGTCTCTCCTCTGCCCCTCTTGAAACACCCCCTGCACCTTTTTTGGGGTTTCTGTTTGCCCTCAGTAGGGGGATTTTATAAATAAAATGCGTAGCCCCAACTCTGTCCCCCATCACCGCCCGGGAGCAGGTGCATCCTGGTACAAAAGCCCCGAAATGACCTGGAGCTGAAACTGTAAAAAGGACAGCGTCACTCCGGGGTTTGCCTTTTTGCAGAGCAAAAAGGCATTGTGGGTTGCAATTTGCATCAGGTAAATTGCAACCTTTTTGTACCAGGCCCTTGACTTCCGCATAATCTGGTAGGGCTGGAGCAGCTGATCTGCCAGATCAACCCCACCCATATGCCGGTTATAGTCTTTGATGCACACTGGCTTCCTGATGCGCTCAGCTCTGCCACGTACAGAGACCTCCACAGACCTCTCAGTGTGGATGGTGGATAGAAGGTATACATCCTTCTTGTCTCTGTACTTGACCGCCAACAGCTCCTCTTGGCGCAGAGCTGAGGACTCCCCCCTTTTTAGCCGGGTGCGGACAAGCTGTGCTGGGAAACCTACGCGGTTCTTGCGAACAGTACCGCATGCTGCTGTATCAAAACAATACAGCAGCTTGAACAAAGGGACACTTGTATAAAAATTATCAACATACAAGTGGTACCCTTTGTTCATCAGGGGAAAAAGTAGGTCCCACACAAACTTGCCACTGGTTCCCATGTGTTCTGGGCAACCTGGAGGGTCAAGGCTACTATCCTTTCCCTCGTACACCCGGAAGGCCTGAGTATACCCACTCTCGCTGTCACAGAGCTTATACACCTTCACTCCATACCTGGAGCGTTTGGAAGGAATATACTGCTTGAATCCCAGCCTTCCCTTGTATTTCATTAGGGATTCATCCACGCAGATATTCCTTCCAGGTGTATAAGCCTCTGCAAACCTGGCGGCGAAGTGGGTAATCAGGGGGCGGATTTTATACAGCCTGTCAAACTGGGGATGCTCTCTAGGAGGGCACAGGCTGTTGTCACTGAAGTGCATGAAACGCAAAATGTTTTCATACCTTCTACGTGACATTGATTGGGGGTAAATGGGGGTAGAGCAGATGGGGCTACTGCTCCAGTAGGAGCGAATTGAGGGCTTCTTTATGATGCCCATCAGCATAGTAAGTGCCCAGAATTTCAGAAATTCTGGCACATCTAGCGGGGTCCATTGCTGCCTTGCCAAGTAGGAGTCTGGCTTCGCAGCACAATGCTGATGGGCATACAGATTTGGTTGGGCCACGATGTGGCCCAACAAATCATCCCCCATAAACACCTGCAAAAACTGTGTGGCGGTAAATCCTGCAACATCAATATTGATGCCAGGATTTGCCGTGAAAGGAGGGATATCTGGCCTCTGGCGATGAGGCACTACCCACTCCTCAGCTGGAGCTGTGCGTCTCCTGCTGGCAGGTGGTGACCCAGGATCTGCATCAGAAACATCACTAGATACATCAGCCAGCGTAGATGATGTATCTAGCGACGTCTCTGAGCAGTTGGCGGGGTCAAAATCAGGGTCGGAGTCTGACGCAGATGCCTCAGATTCTGATGGCATATGCCTCCTCGGCGCTGTACACCCTCTCAGACATTATATATAATAGATTATAAAATTTTATAATTATTATATATAATAAGCGGATTGTTGGTTCTTAGAAGAACCGTTGGGTTTCACAAGAAAATACAAATAAACACCTAAATCTCTCTAAATCACTCTAAACCTGCCTCAATTCTTCTAAATCTCCCTAAAATCTCTCTAAATCTGCCTCAATTTTTCTAATCTCACTAAAATCTCTAACCTGTCAAATCTGATCTCTCTCTCTCGCTCACCAAAACACAAGTGAGGAGAGGGAGGGAGAATCACAGAGGTCAGAGCCAATATTTACAGAATATTGACCTGACCTGACAAATTAGAAATTTTATTTAGATTTTTTTTTTACTTCTGATTGGATGTTGCTAGCCTGCCTCTCTGAGGCAGGCTAGGAACATCCCACTCAGCCCCAAGATGACCCTGCCCTTAGAAGGGCAGCGCCATCTTGGCTGTCAGTTTATTTTATTTTATACCTTTTTATTGATTTTTTTTATTTTACTTTTTTTTACTTTACACTTTTTTTACTCTGCTGGGTGCCTTGATCCCTCGAGGCACCCAGCAGAGCACCTGATCACTCATGTGATCTTTTTGTACTGAGTGCCACGATACCTCGTGGCACTCAGTACTTCCTGCCGCTACCGGAAGTGATCGCTCGGGGGGAGCGATCACTTAGCGGACCGGCAGCAGGTAAGCATATTGCAAGGATGCCTCGATGTCGTGGCATCCCTGCAATATACACAGAGCAGCTGGAAGCGATACCGATCGCTTCCAGCGCTCTCTAGAAGTGCTGGGCACCTCTCCGGTGAAACCGGATGTTGATCGCTCCCGGGGAGCGATCACAAGGTGCCCCGGCACTTCTCACCGCCATTGCACGGATGCCTGGACTCCCAGGCATCCTGCAATGGCGTTTGAGCTGCTGGAAGCGATCCGATCGCTTCCAGCGCTCAAAAAACCGCAGGACGTACCATGTACGTCAGCGGGTCTAAAAGAGACCCGCTGCAATGACGTACATGGTACGTCCTGGGTCCTTAAGGGGTTAAAGGGTATATAAGGAGGTTGTAGGAGATTGTGAAGGAATTGATTTACATGCCAACTGATGAAGCGAGTGCATCGCGAAACGCGTATTGGTGTTTGTCTATTTATTGTTTTATGGAATAAATTTTAAATTTTAATCTAGGTGACTGTCTGGGGCCTCATTTGACCTGCCTCTTGTGAAATGACACTCGTTTGGATGGCAGCGTACTTTTTTTTTTTTTTTTCAACCCAAAATTCAAATCTTCTACAGAACATGGATTAAGTGGGAATTTGGAAGATGTAATTTTCAACATCGCTCAAGTTTAACCCCTTAGTGACCAGGCATACTATGTACGTCACGGGCAATGGTCTGCTGTAGACCCACTAATGAACATAGTGCGTCAGTCTCCTAACCTCCCTCCCTATACTCGTCTCTCTCGCTGGGCTCCCATGACAGGCTGGAAGCCTGTCCAGCCTTTTAAGGGGTCCGGAAGGCAGGATGACGTCACCAAACACACTACGTACCTCCCCCACTCCCTCCGTTGCCTTCCTATACATTCCAGGATACAGTTTAAAATACTGATGCTCACGTTCAAATCTCTCTAACTCAACTCCTCCCTACATGTCTTTGTTACTCCGCGCACATACCGTCTAGACCAGTGTTTCTCAAGTGGTGGGTCGCGACCAGGGGCGGACTGGGTTGGGGGCAAGTGCCCCCAGGCCTCTCTAATGTCTGGGACCTGCTGATGCATTTTGCCTGCAGCAGTGGGTGCCAGGCAGTGCGGCTACCTCTGAATGTTCCCAGGTGACACCTGGGGCCCGCTGCAATTGCAAGGTTGGGGGGAGGGGTTGAATCATCTGTAATGGGAGGGTGTGGGGTGGGACTCATTGACTGGCGGCAGCTCTGTACTCCCAACACCATAAGCCACTACACAATGCACATCTCAGTGAAGCAAAAGGCTGTTGGGGAGGGGGGGGGCTCCCTTTCACCTAGTTATGCGTCCTTTCTGAATATCTCGTATTCTGTCTGTCCATCTAGATCTGTGTATTTTTCCATCTGTCCTTGTATCTACAGTTGTGTTCAAAATTATTCAACCCCCACTGAAATTGAGTGTTTTGGCCAGTTTGACATTGATTTTGATCAAAGAGGCACGTGTAGGTCAGACAAATATAACATGACATTTGTGGTTATTTCATTATAAATGTTTTCTGTGCTCACATCATTATCAGTTTTATTCAACCCCCAAGTGCCATTCAATCTTATAACTGTAAAAGGATGTTGTACTAACAGCTTTTAAACGTGAAGCATAGCTTGACACAAGTATCTTGCAGCGATCTACGGGTATCTTCGCCCATTCGTCATGGGCAAAAGCCTCCAGTTCAGTCACATTCTTAAAGTCCCACCAGAGGTTCTCAATCGGATTTAAGTCAGGTGACTGCGATGTCCACTCCAAAATGTTCCAGCCTTTAATCTGCAACCATGCTCTAGTGGACTTGGAGGTATGCTTGGGATCATTGTCCTGTTGAAAGGTCCAACGTCTCCCAAGCCTCAGGTTTGTGACGGACTGCATCACATTGTCATCCAATATCTCCTGGTACTGAAGAGAATTCATGGTACCTTGCACACGCTGAAGCTTCCCTGTACCTGCAGAAGCAAAACAGCCCCAAAGCATGTTTGACCCCCGCCATGCTTCACAGTAGGCAAGGTGTTCTTTTCTTCATAGGCCTTGTTCTTCCTCCTCCAAACATAGCGTTGATCCATGGGCCCAAACAGTTCTAATTTTGTTTCATCAGTCCACAGAACACTATCCCAAAACTTCTGTGGTTTGTCCACATGACTTATGGCATACTGCAGTCGACTCTTCTTATTCTTTGGAGACAGCAAGGGGGTGCGCCTGGGAGTTCTGGCATGGAGGCCTTCATTACGCAGTGTGCGCCGTATTGTCTGAGCTGAAACTTCAGTACCCACATCTGACAAATCTTTTCTCAGTTCCTCAGCAGTCACACGGGGACTTTTCTCCACTCTACGCTTCAGGTAGCGCATAGCAGTCGAAGTCAGCATCTTCTTTCTGCCACGACCAGGTAGCGTTTCAACAGTGCCCTTTGCCTTGAATTTGCGAATGATGCTTCCTATGGTCTCTCTTGGTATGTTTAACATCTTTGCAATCTTCTTATAGCCATTGCCCTTCCTGTGAAGAGTAATCACCTCTTCTCTTGTCTTCCTGGACCATTCTCTTGACTTCATGTTTGTAACCACACCAGTAAATGTCTAGAAGGAGCTGAGTATCACAGTCATTTTAAAGCTGCCTAATTGGTGCTTATTATGCTTTATTGCTGCTCCGTGACATCCACAGGTATTTTCAATACCTGATTGAAAACCCTTGCATGAACCTTTGTTCTTCAGAGTGGTAGTCTTTAAGGGGTTGAATAATTGTGTCAATGAAGAATTCACAAAAGAAACATTTACTACTGTATTACAAAACCAATTGATTTCATTTTAGTTGCATATGGTTCTTTAAAAAGTCCTTGTAGGATTTCATTCTGAATACAATTACAAATGTACACTAAATTCCCTAAAACCCTTTACAGCATTGGGGGTTGAATAATTTTGAACACAACTGTATGTCTCACTCTCCATCACTCTTTACTTTTTACTCAAAATCTCTCTCTCCTCTTCCTTTCCTGCCTTCCTCCTGATGTGATTTAATCCCTGCAGAGAACTAGAATTCTCAGCAGAATCACACACTGCTTCCTGATCCCAGCCTCCCTGCATACCAGGGACATGCAGTGACGTCAGTGGCTGGTGAGGCACTGGCTAGTATCAGAGAAAGATATACACAGGTTACATAGGTTCAGTGCTCCCAGGATCTGGCTGCTCTCAATGCTCCCCAGGATTGCATCATCCACTCCAGGCAGCCGCGCACTGCCCTCTTCACCTACAGGAAGGAGGTGCCAACACTGTGAACAGTCACCCGAGTGCACTCACATGGAGTTTGTTTGAATGGCTTGGACCAATGGTGCTTTTTCATTGGTCCAAGCAATGCCAGTGTTCTTCAGTCCGTCTCTGAGGCACTGCAGAGAGCGTAGATTCAGGAAGCTGGCGACGCCAGACACGTGCTGCAGACCTCAAGCTCTTGACCAGCTTGAGCTTATGCGATTAGCTTAGCGTTCAGCTACGCCAATTGTGTAGGCTCAGGGAGGGCAGAGACAGATGGCGGGAGCATGGAGCAGCTGAGTTTCTTTTTTTATAATATTTTATTCATTCAGTAATGATTTAAATTAGAGTTGCTTTGTCTACCATCACCCCACACTTTGGGGATGCTTCTTGCTAATAACTTATTGGAAAACTGAGACACTTAACAGCAAACACTTTCGTTTTCACTAGTGCAGTAATCACAGCACTATCCTTTTTGGAAAGCATCCCTTTTTGTTCTCAAAATTGTTTTTGTGGAATAAATTATGTTTCAGAAATTCAATTATTTTTGGGTCGTGATTTAATGACCAAGGACAATTGTGGGTCCTGAGGGTCCACAGGTTGAGAACTACTGGTAGACAACTCCAGTCAGCAGGTGATCTACACCTGTCTTCGGTCTACACACGCTTGGCCAACTCTGGCCACCAAGATTCTCAAGGGCAGCACCGGTCCTGTGGAATGACTTGCCTCGCCCTATCGCCCTTGGCCTTCAAGAAATCCCTCAAAACCATCTCCTCAGATTAGCGTACCACATCACTGATGCAACTCCTCCCTCTGCTCACCTAATCACAAAAGGATTGAAGCTGCTTCTATAGCCCCACAGTTCCCAAACCACTGGCACTAATGATCCTACTATCTAGTAAAATTATTCTTGTCTGCCCCAATCCCTATAGTCCTGTGATGGCGAACCTATGGCATGTGGGGCCTCTCTGCTGACACACAATCCATAAGCTTGCCTCGGAGCAGCCTACCTACTGCACCAGCTAAGGCTGGGGTCAGACTAGCACATTTTTAACGTGCGTTTAGGCGCACTTAATCACGGCCGCAGTAGCAGCAAATGACGCGCAATGATGGCCAATATACGAAGTACGGCCGGCAACGCAAGTGGAAAATGAACGCATTTTTTCGAGAACGCAGAACCGCTAGTACTGACGTACAGAGTGCGCTGCGTCCGCTAGCGGTGAGTGTGCGTGATTAGATGTCCGGCCAACATAAGGTCTAGGGATGAGCTGTTCGGACGGTTCGGAGTTCAGACCGAACTTAGCCTGTTCGTTCTGTTCGCGAACTCCGAACATTTCCGGGTGTTCGCCACATTTTCGACCACAATGCACTTTCCCACTGGCCTGAAGCTTGTAATTGGCTACAGCCTTGCACCTGACCACAGATCTGGTGCAAGACAGGTTCAACACTATGCCAATCACGGCTCAATCATAGGCTCACAGAGCTAAATCCCGCAGCACACTATGAGGTTTCCACGCAGCGCTTCTGCACGCATTTGAGAGGAGATTTCATAGGAGATAGTTGTTGTGTGTTCTTACTGCCATGCTACTGGGGGGGTGTCTTATTTTTACCAAATATCTGGGAATTGAGGTGATGTGTGTCTTGTCACTGCCAGCAAGTATTTTGGGGTCACAAATTTCTACAAAACATTTGGGAATTGAGGTGATCTGTCTCTTGTCACACAGCCAGTACCATGCAGTATTTTGGGGGGTAACTAATTTCTACAAAATATTTGGGAATTGTTATCAGTGTGTGCTCACTGGCTGCCACCCATCAGGGGGTCTCACTGATTTATAGGAGTGAATTGTAATCTGTGTCTTGTCACTGGCTGCCAGCTATCAGGGCGTCTCACTGAGTTATACCAGAGTTCTGTAAATCTTTAATCTTCTTTTATACCAGAGTTGAATCAATTGAATCTATAACTCGCCATGTCTGAAAGAACAAAAAGGACAGGCAGACGCTCCCAGACACAGAGGGCTAGCAGCCCCTGTGTCGGGAGGCTGTGCCTCTGGACGTGGTGCATCCTCTGCAGGGGTACGCTTGTCCTTTCTAACTGGTGCTGGCCGTCTTCTTAAGCAGCAGCAACATACAGAGGATTTGGTGGATTGGCTAACCAGGCCATCCTCATCCTCTGAGTCCTCTGCCAGCCAGGCTTGTAGTGCTTTACAGTCCACCTCAGCTGCCAAAGCATCTAATGCAGCCTCCATGTCCACAGCTACTCCTGCCGTAGCCTCGCTATCACACACGGAGGAGTCAGCTGAATTGTTTGACTACAATGACAGTGACATGCTGCTTGAGGATGCGCAGCAAGTACAGTGCTCTGATTCAATCTCTGAGGTTGAGGAAGGGAGTATAATCAACCTAGAGGAAGGGGGTGCCAGTGATGACCCACAAATAACTGGCACTCATGTTGCCCCAGCAGCTGCAGCATACTGCCAAGTTGGCTCCAGTGACGAGGAGATGGGGGGTGAAGATGACATTGATGATGTCACTGACTCCACCTGGGTGCCAGATGGAGCAGAGGAATCAAGTGAGGAGGAGGAGGCACAGCAAACACGAGGCACAACATCCTCTATGACCAACCGTAGCACTAGCCAGTCCAAGGCATCAGATGTCAGAGCTCCTCCGGTGCAGAGTGCTGTTGTCTCAAAGCACACACGCAGGAACTCTGCTGTCTGCTGGGAGTTCTTTAAGAAATGGGCAGCAGACCCCACCATTGCTACTTGTAATCTATGTCAGATGAGGCTTAAGCGTGGGAAAGACACCGGACACTTGGGTACCACGTGCTTGAGGCGACATATGACCTCCTGCCACACAACCCGTTGGCGCAAAACTTTGCGTAGGTCCTCCTCATCTGTCTCTACCCCCCACTGTATGTCCTGCCATGTCATTGCCTACAACCTCCACTGACAGGGATGATGCTACAGTAATGGATGGACCAGGTCCTTCCTCACAATGCAACAGCATCCCATCAGCTGAAGATTTACGCAGTCAGATTATGTTGCCGCAGCTGCTGCAGCGTAAGAAAAAATATAGTCCTAATCATCCCCAAGCACAGCGTCTAAATGCCAGTTTAGCAAAATTACTCGCATTGCAGCTGCTGCCTTTCCAGCTGGTGGACTCTGCTCCCTTCCGTGAATGTGCTGTACCACAGTGGCAGTTTCCAAAACGCCATTACTTTTCACGCAAGGCCTTTCCAGCACGTGGAAGACAATGTTATCGAGTCATTGGGAAAGGCAGTCAGCAGCAAGGTACATGTGACTTTAGACACGTGGTCCGGCAAGCATGGACAGGGTCCTCCTCCTCCTCTTTTTCTTTTTCTAAAAATCGAATTCGAATCGAACTCGGCTGTTCAGCTCATCCCTAATAACGTCCAGACACAAAGTGTTTTATTGACGATCCATAAAAAAATCACACCCGAAAAGGCGCATCGTATGACCGTTTTCACGCATTCCGTGAAAAAATACGTCAATGCGTTCAGACGCACTTTTTGACAGTCGCTGCGAATAATGCGTTTGTTTGACCCTAGCCTTATCGTGAAGAGGGGGCACAATTCAAAGCAAGGAGCTGCCAGCCAATCAAAGCTCCGCACTCGACGGACTGTTCCAAAATCTTGAGTGTGGGGAGACGACGACCCGGAGAGCATGCGCTGTGAGGGGGGGGGGCGGTTTCCAGCCGGTGAGAAGCGGAGTGCATGGGGTCTGAGGCTCAATAACCACCAGCCAGTGAAAGGGAGCAAGGAGCCTTTTGCAGGTGAGAAAGAGCTGCCGGCGGAAGGCGGAGTTGTCCAGGGTTTTACCTGTAACATGGTGCTGGCCAGAGAATGGTGCGATCTGATCCAGGATAACACAGGCTCAGGCTGCCCTCCTGCACTCACCGCCGGTCCCTCCATTAACCCCTGCCTGCTATCCTTAACTGTCTGCCAGTAACCCCTTCCTACATGCTGCTTCTACCCAAGCCCTATTATTCTCTTCTTCCCCTTACCAGTCCTATTAACCCCTTCCTGCCTCCCTCTCCTCCAGTATATCTAAAATGAGCCTGTTGCTGGGGGTCATTTTATTGTAAATGGGCCTGTTGCTGGGGGTCATTGTATAATAAATGGGCCTGTTGCTGGGTGTCATTATATTAAACATCTGCTTGCTGAGGGTCATATAATAAATGGGCTTGCTGGGGGTCATTATATTATAAATGGGCCTGCTGCTGGGGGTCATATTATAAATGGGCCTGCGAGGGGGGGGGGTAATTATATTAAAAATTGGGTCTGCGGGGGGCGGAGCTGACACCCGGCGGGAGAAGTCGCACTTTGGACCGCTTTCTGATATACGGAGCCATTCTCTGTGGATTTTTGCGATTCCCTGCCAGTAACAGAGCCCAGGTGTTTCGGGAACGAGTTGACTACCCTGCTCACCTTAGACTGATCATTTTTACTGCTTACCGGGCGCAGTTTGGGGGACCTTGGAGATTGAGGCCTGTTCCTGCGGCCTAAGCCAAGCGGCGATTTTGGAGCCCTCCGCCCAGCTGATCTGTAGTTATCTGCCATACGAACCTCCTGACTGACAGATATGGGGAAGAAAACGGGGCTGAAGGCCGGCTTACCGGGAGGTGCCTGACAACAGGACATCAGGGAATCCCTGTGTACCGAACGGCGCCAGGGAGACCCTTTTGAGATCCAGACCCAGGGGCTGAGCTCCTCGGATGAGGAGAGATTATCCTGGTCGGAGGACATACAGACCCCCCACAAGACGCTTGGAAAAGTGGGACAGCCGAAGTAGAGGATAGATGGCTCTAGTGTGAATGAGCGGGTGAGAAGATCGGCGATGCGGAGACCTTCGAAAGCCTTGCGGCCTCCCTCCACATGCGGTGGCGGGGACGGCCCTTAACGAAGGCCAATATTCAAGTAATGCTGGCTGATATGCTGGGGGAGATGCGGGCAATGTGGCCCTCAGATTTTGCGGCCATGCGGGCTGAGGTGTCTGCAGTCCAAGGACGCCTGGAGATAGTAGAAACGCGACTGGAAGGTGCTGCAGCGGCGCAGGCCCTTGTTGGCCCCCAGGTGGAAACTCTCCAGGCCCAGGTGACAACACTTATGGGAGCAGTGGAGTCATTGGAGGCGCGCCATCGTCGAAGGAATGTGCGGATCCGGGGCATACCGGAACGTATTCCCGCAAGTACTTTATTAGCCTATATCAATCGGCTTGCTTCCCACGTGCTGGGGTCCTCCCACAACACACCACCTATCTTTTGCTCTGTTGCCCGTCTTCGCCGGGCAGCTACGGCCCCGGTGGATGCCCCTCGGGATGTGTTGGCCGTCGCTGGAGTGGAATCCGACAAGCGTCGCCTTATGTCATCTCCGGCTGCCTGTGCCCCGCTGCTTTTTGAGACACTCACTCTGCAACTCTTTAATGACCTACATTTTGTGACCTTGCTGGCTCGGAGACGCTTCCACGAGGTGACCGGTTTCCTCCGCGGGAGTGATCTACGCTATCGTTGGGGAGTGGCTGGCTCCTTGATCATTTGCTATGATGCCATAAGTCACCCGGTTGCTTCCCCTGAGGAAGCGTGGCGTCTTCTGCGATCTCTGGGTTTGTCGAGGCGTCCAGGCATCTGCCGATCCGAGCCCTCGGGGATCATCTTTTGGTACCACAGACCCAGGTTGATCTCGAAGTGTCTCATTTTTGCTTTTTTCTTCTCCCTTCTTCTGAGCCCCTTATTTCCCTCTTGGTGTGTTTCTTCACTCCCCCCCTCCCCCTACCTGTCTGGTCCTGTGGGCACCGGGGACGGTTGCCTTATTTTCCTTTCTCCTCCTTCTGGGACCTCATATGCAGGGCTATTGTGCCCACCCCTATTTTTGTCAATTACTAGCTGAGGTCATTTTGTTCTCTACGCAAGTGTTTCTTTTAATTTTATGTATCTCTTTTTAATTGTATTGTCTGGGACTTGCAGCTGCCTCAATATATGCTATAGTCTGTTTCTTTACTGCAAGCTTTATTCTTCCCTCCCCCCCTCCTGAATCTTCTTTAAATCTGATATCTCTTACTATTCTCCTATTTTGCTGCCTCCTTTGTCGCCCAATGCCTCTCCCTTATGTTTTATGTCCTACACATGATTTAGTTGTTAGGCCCTGCGAGGCCTCATTCATTGGTCGATTTGTGACCTTATTTCCTTTCGAAATAAAAATCTTAAATTTAAAAAAAAAAAAATTGGGTATGCTAGGGGTCATATTATAAATGGGCCTGCGTGGGAGGGGGGATTATATTAAAAATGGGCCTGCTAGGGGTCATTATATTTTAAATGGGCCTGCTGGGGGTCATTATATTATAAATGGGCTTGCTCGGGGTCATTATATTATGACTCCCAGCAGCAGGCCCATTTATATTATAAATGGGCCGGCTGCTGGGGGGGATCATTATACTAAAAATGGGACAGACCTGCTAGGGGTCATTATATTATAAATGGGCCTGCTGCTGGGGGTCATATTAAAAATGGACCTGCTGGTGGTCATTATATTAAAAAGGGACCAGACCTGCTGGGGGGGTCATATATTGTAAAAGCTATGGCAGCTGTTGAGAAAGCAGTGAATTGAATTTTTTTTTTTTTTATAAACATCAGCCATAAATTTTGCAATTGTCTTTCCAATTCACAATTACCTTTTTAGTAAATCGACCCCTTTTTTTTATTTTCAAAAGCTGTTTGTATGTTTAAAACTTCTTGTATTATATTTCTCATCTAAGACTTAAGCATATAATTAGTTCAGACAGTCATATGAAGTGTTTTTCTAAAATAAATCAGTATTCAGGTCTAATTGTAGGGTTGGCACTTTGAGACACATAACTTGGTTCGACGATCCAGTTTGGGTACTCGGGCTCAAAAAGGTTTGCCATCCCCTCTTGTTTCCATCATATATCTCGTTCCCTTTGGTTATTGTGAAGCGCTGCGGAAACTGTTGGCGATATATAAATGATGACAATAATATTCATCGCCAGGCGCCCTGACGCCTGCAGTAAATATTTGGGGGAGGGCCTTCTTTGGAGCCCCCCTATCTCCCCAACTATTTAGGTTAGAACAAAACAAATGGTACCACTGGAAAGGGGAGTCTCACCTTTTCAGTGGTGGCACTCCTTAAACATTTCGGCGATTGAATCGAGATTCAAACCCAGAAGTGGCTGACATCTTGGATGTCAGCCAAGCCTCTGGGTCACCCCCCCCCCCCACCCGCTGAGATCCTCACCATGTGTGAGGATGTCAGTGGGCCAGTTAACCCCCCTAGCTGCCAAGCCGAGATAGGGGGATCCTTTGGATCCCCCATCTCCCGATCAGAGGTAGCTAGAGGCTCATGCTTGATATCACTGGAAAGGCCTGACCAATGATAAAACATGACTAGGTTTTTTGTAAAAAAAAAAAATTGGGGGTTTCCTAAGCTGGCATTTAAACATGATGAGCATAAAACGGTCAAAAAGAGCACAGTGCATAGAGTTGAAATGGCTCAGTAGTGAAGGGGTTAAAAGGTAAACATGTAAAAATTGGGTATTTCTAAACTATTTAGCTGGGGTCTTTCTTTTGCGGTTGTAGATTTTGGGGATTAAATCTCAGATCGTTTTTTCCTTATTTTATATATATTTTTTATTTTATAGTAAATTATACGATATGATGGAAATAATTGTTATGCTCTCTGCTTGTTCAGATATGAGGCTGGTCTGTCAGGTTCACCATTGCTTTATTGCAGGACACTTACTGGTATATACAGGCTTGGATAACTACAGGAACACAGGATCATGCATCTGCCTTCATAACTGTACTGCATCACACTGACTCCTGAAGATGGCTGCTGTGCCCTCTGACCTGTGTCATCCTGGGGCGGAGCCACTACTTAAAGTGATAGCACATGTATAGTACTGTCAGCTATAACACCTTCCTCCCCACCCCAAAAAAAACAGAACAACATAACAAAAACCTAGTAACAAATCAACAACCATAACAATCGAACACAGTTCATCTGAGGAACTTGGAGAGTGTCACTGAAAAACTGACTAGTCTTCTGAAGAAAATTGTGGGGCCAAATCATCATCCGTATCTTTCCAGGCCCTATGCGAGGACCGACGGAAGTCTCTTATCTGTTCTTGAAGATGTAAGCGGTCAGGAGGGCGTTGGGGACGCCCACCAGCAGACGGAGTATTGGAGTCGGTAGGATTGGATGAAAGGGTACAGAGGGGTCAGGGGGAACCTCTGAACCAGAGTCACAAATACCCACAGGAGAGAAGTCCAAAGTTTCCGAGTCAACCCAGACACCATTCCAGAGTCCTCCGACGCATTAGATGTGGACACCGGACCCCGTAGGGTTGGGGATGTCAAGGGTTCAGGCACCCGTGAACGAGACCGTAGCTGGTCTACATATCGTTTGGTAATGGAACCATCTTCCAGGCGGACTCTGTACATCTTGGGTCCCAAAGATTCTGCAACTGTAGCAGGTAGCCACTGAGTGTTGACATATCCATACGATCGAGTACAGACCTCCTGGTGGGCTACAAAAACAAGAGACTCTTTGGACTTCACCATCTTTTCTTGGGATTGTAATACATGTTCATGAACGGTCTGAGGGCGAAGCATGTCAAAAGCTGTCCATGGCCGTCTTCCCAACATAAGCTCAGCTGGTATTGTAAGTAAAAAGGAAATAGTCCAACTGCTGAGACGATATGGACCTCTGGCTAGTCACAGCTACTGAGGCCTTGAAATAATTCTTGAAAGTTTGTACAAACCACTCAGCTTGCCAGTTGGTGGCAGGGTGATAGGGGGCGATTAATTTGTGCTTGATATTATGGACCGTAACAAAACTCTGGAACTCCTGACTTGTGAATTGGGCACCATTATCTGTGACAATCTCATTGGGATACTCAAACGAAGCAAAAAGATGCAATAATATGGCAACTGTTGCCTTTGTAGTCAGCTGGGTAACTGGAATGACCTCTGGCCATTTTGAGTGGGCATCAATTATAATCAAGAAGGTTTGTCCCCTTATGGGACCCGCAAGATCCAAGTAAAGGCGAAACCAGGGAACTGTGGGCCAAGTCCAGGGTTGAATGCATCCTCGAGGGGGGTCTCTGCCAGTTTGTGCACATCCTACACAAGCATTGACATATGCCGTGATATCTGCATCTATGTTCGGCCAGTGGCCACCACACATAGCCCCTTGCTTTCTGTTTCATCTGCATGGTTCCAGGGTGACCAGTATGTAGCAAGTCCAAGATGTGTCTCTGGAGGGTTTTTGGAATGACCACTTGGTCTCCCCATAAGACACAATTATCCTTCACAAACAATTCCATTCGCTTACGGTAGTAAGGTTCATGTTCTTGTGATACCGTCGCAGGCCAGCCGTCTCGTATAAGGGTAAGCACGTTTATCAGAAGGGTATCCTTCACAGTATGGGCTGCTATCTCTCTGGAAGTCAGGAGGTGTGAGGTGGTGTACCTACAACTCTTGACTGATGGTGTCGACTCTAGAGGCAGTTCTGTGAGACAGGACATTGCATCTGCATTTGTATTGGCATCATGACTTCGATACTGTATGCAGTAGCTGTATGCTCCCAAGAACAGGACGTATCGCTGGAGACAGGCTGCAGTTGTCTGAGAGATTCCTTTGTCAGGGCTAAAAATTTGAAGAAGCGGTTTATGATCCATTAATATGGTAAACTCTCTACCATACAGGTAAAGGTGAAACTTCCGAATTGCCCATATCAATGCAAGTGCCTCTTTATCAATTTGAGAGTAATTACTCTCTGTCTTCATCAAGGATCTGGAGGCGAAGGCCACCGGTTTCTCAGAGCCATCCGGTAGGCAGGGCTGGACTGGCCTACCGGGATACCGGGAGGAATTCCGGTAGGCTGCTTCACTTTTGGGGCCGCTGGGGGCCGTGTTTATAATGAAATCCTGTTTGAAAAGCTTTTTTCCCCACGTTGGCCTGCAGGCTGCCAGTAGCGTACTGGGGGGGGGGGTAGCAGGGCGTCGCGCTGGCCCCAGAGACTGACTAGCAGAGAGGGAGGGTGTATGGCCCGGTGTCAGAGCGCAGATGCAGGCAGCCAATACTGCCACCCTGCTTGAGTGCACGCGGCACGTGGCAAGCTCAGGCTGCCTGCAAAACATTGTGGCCGGGCTGTCATGTGGAGGGGAGGAGCCATGAATCCAGAATTGTGCGTCTTCCAGTAGGAGCAGGGAACTGGCCCTGCGGCATATCCCTGTGACAGGCAGCATATCATCACGTTGCCTGCACTCAGGGCAGCCATTAGAAATGATGGGGCCCCTTACTAAACCTCACGATGGGGCCCCCCAGGGCCCCCCCCTCAACCTCTAACAGCTTTTCTCCCCCTTCAAAAAAAAAGGACATAACATAACACCACAGCAATAAAACTCCCAGTAATGTGCAGTGTGTATTAGCTTATCACAGTATCCACAGCAATAAAACTCACAGTAATGAGCGGTGTGTCTGAACATATCACAGAATCCACAGCAATAAATCTCACAGAAACGGGCTGTGTATGATGGCCTTTGGGTCTGGGTCTGGGCCCTGGGTCTGGTCCCTGGGACTGGGACTGGGCCTTGGGGTCTGGTCCCTGAGGTCTGGGCCCTGAGGTCTGGTCCCTGGGGTCTAGCCTGGGCCCTGGTCTCTGGGTCTGGTCCCTGGGCCTTGGGGTCTGGGTCCTAGGGTCTGGGCCCTGGGTCTGGGCCTTGGGGTCTGGGCCCTGGGTATGGGGTCTGGGCCCTGGGTCTGTATTTGGGCTTTGGGGTCTGGGCCTTGGGGTCTGGGCCCTGGGTTTGGCCTAGGGGTCTGGGCCCAGGGTCTGGGCCCTGGGTTTGGGCCTAGGGGTCTGGGCCCTGGGTCTTAGGGTTTGGGCCCTAGGGTCTGGGCCCTGGGTTTGGGCCTAGGGGGTCTGGGCCCTGGGTCTGGGCCTTAGGGTCTGGGTCATAGGGTCTGGGCCCTGGGTCTGGCCTTAGGGTCTGGGCCTAGGGGGTCTGGGCCTTAGGGTCTGGGCCTAGGGGGTCTGGGCCCTGGGTATGGGGTCTGGACCCTAGGGTCTGGGCCCTGGGTCTGTATTTGGGCTTTGGGGTCTGGGCCCTGGGTCTGGGCCCTGGGTCTGGGCCTGGGTCTGGGCCCGGGGTCTGGGCCTAGGGGTCTGGGCCTGGGTCTGGGCCTTGGGGTCTGGGCCTTGGGGTCTGGGCCTTGGGTCCTGGGTTTGGGCCTAGGGGTCTGGGCCCTGGGTCTGGGCCCTGGGTTTGGCCTAGGGGTCTGGGCCCAGGGTCTGGGCCTGGGTTTGGGCCTAGGGGTCTGGGCCTTGGGTCCTGGGTTTGGGCCTAGGGGTCTGGCCCTGGGTTTGGGCCTAGGGGGTCTGGGCCCTGGGTCTGGGCTTAGGGGTCTGGGTCATAGGGTCTGGGCCCTGGGTCTGGCCTTAGGGTCTGGGCCTAGGGGGTCTGGGCCTTAGGGTCTGGGCCTAGGGGGTCTGGGCCCTGGGTATGGGGTCTGGACCCTAGGGTCTGGGCCCTGGGTCTGTATTTGGGCTTTGGGGTCTGGGCCCTGGGTCTGGGCCCTGGGTTTGGCCTAGGGGTCTGGCCCGGGGTCTGGGCCTAGGGGTCTGGGCCTAGGGGTCTGGGCCTTGGGGTCTGGGCCTTGGGGTCTGGGCCTTGGGTCCTGGGTTTGGGCCTAGGGGTCTGGGCCCTGGGTCTGGGCCCTGGGTTTGGCCTAGGGGTCTGGGCCCAGGGTCTGGGCCCTGGGTTTGGGCCTAGGGGTCTGGGCCCTGGGTCTTAGGGTCTGGGCCCTGGGTTTGGGCCTAGGGGGTCTGGGCCCTGGGTCTGGGCCTTAGGGTCTGGGTCATAGGGTCTGGGCCCTGGGTCTGGCCTTAGGGTCTGGGCCTTAGGATCTGGGCCTAGGGGGTCTGGGCCCTGGGTCTGTATTTGGGCTTTGGGGTCTGGGCCTTGGGGTCTGGGCCCTGGGTCTGGGCCCTGGGTTTGGCCTAGGGGTCTGGGCCCGGGGTCTGGGCCCAGGGTCTGGACCTAGGGGTCTGGGCCCTGGGTCTTAGGGTCTGGGCCCTAGGGTCTGGGCCCTGGGTTTGGGCCTAGGGGGTCTGGGCCTTAGGGTCTGGGCCCTGGGTCTGGGCCTTGGGTCTTGGGTCTGGGCCTTGGGTCCTGGGTTTGGGCCTAGGGGTCTGGGCCCTGGGTCTGGGCCCTGGGTTTGGGCCTAGGGGGCCTGGGCCCAGGGCCCTAGTGTCTGGGCCCTGGGTCTGGGTCCTGGGCCTTGGGGTCTGGGCCATGGGTTTGGGCCTAGGGGCCTGGGCCTTTGCCCTGGGTCTGGGCCATAGGGTCTGGGCCCTGGGTCTGGGCCCTGGGTTTGGGTCTTGGGGTCTGGGCCCTGGGCATTTGCCTTGGGTCTGGGCCCTGGGTCTGGGCCTAGGGGTCTGGACCCTGGGCCCTAGGGTCTGGGCCTTGGGGTCTGGGCCCTGGGTCTGGGCCTTGGGGTCTGGGCCTAGAGGTCTGGGTCTGGGCCCTGGGTCTGAGCCTAGAGGTCTGGGCCTAGGGGTCTGGGCCTTGGGGTCTGGGTCCTGGGCCTTGGGTCTGGGCCCTGGGTTTGGGCCTTGGGGTCTGGGCCTTGGGTCCTGGGTTTGGGCCTAGGGGTCTGGGCCCTGGGTCTGGGCCCTGGGTTTGGGCCTAGGGGTCTGGGCCCAGGGTCTGGGCCCTGGGCCCTAGTGTCTGGGTCTGGGCCTTGGGTCTGGGTCCTGGGCCTTGGGTCTGGGCCTAGGGGTCTGGGCCTTAGGGTCTGGGCCCTGGGTCTGGGCCTTGGGGTCTGGGCCCTGGGTGTGGGTCTAGTGGGTGTGGGTCTAGGGGGTCTGGGCCCTGGGTCTGGGCCTAGGGGTCTGGGCCTAGGGGTCTGGGCCTTGGGGTCTGGGCCCTGGGTCTGGGCCCAAGGGTCTGGGCCCAAGGGTCTGGGCCCTAGGGTCTGGGTCCTGGGCCATGGGTTTGGGCCTAGGGGTCTGGGCCCTGGGTCTGGGCCCTGGGCCTTTGCCCTGGGTCTGGGCCATAGGGTCTGGGCCCTGGGTCTGGGCCTTGGGGTCTGGGCCTTGGGGTCTGGGTTTGGGCCTAGGGGTCTGGGCCCTCGGTCTGGGCCCTGGGTCTTAGGGTCTGGGCCCTGGCTCACCACTCGCTGTCTTCTATCTTCTTTTCTTCTGTCTTCAGCTCTTCTTTTCTTCACCTTTTCTTTCATTTTCTTCTCTTCTTTTCTTCTGTCTTCTTCCTGGTCCCTCCAGCTCCGGCGCGCAGCTTCACTGAGTGGAGGGGCGGAGCCAAAGCAACGTGCTTGGGAGGCCCCTCACACGCTGCTTGGCCCCGCCCAGCCAGGAAGTGAAGCTGCCAGGAGCCGGAGGAGACACAGTGTCTCAGTTTCCTCCGGCTCCTGCAGCAGCAGCAGGGACACAGCTCCGGATTCGGACTCATCGAGTCCGATACCGGAGCTGTTAAAGGGCGACGCCGCTGCCGTCGGGGGCCCGGGATCCTCCCCCCAGGCCCCAGCGGCCCGGGCCCCTTACGGCAGTATTGGGCGTAATGCCCTGATGGCGGCACTGCCTGCACTATAGGGATTTCTACAGTAACCCCTGCCTGTCATGTGACCAGAGGCCCCTGCTGATACCGGGAGACAGGAAGAGGAGCAGCTGAGCTGAGAGAGCTGGAATCAAGAGGCAGGTGATTATGGGGGAGGGGGAGGTTTGTCCACCTATCTCTCTGTCCTTCTGTGTGTCCCTTTGTCTGGCTTTCTCCCTGTTTATGTGTCTGTCTTTCTGAATGTTTATCTGTTTTGTCATCTGTCATGGAGATTAATTTTCTTTCTCTATTTCCCCTCATAAATGTTCTCCTTATCCCTTTTACTCCCCCCTTGTCATTTCTTCTCTAGCACTCTGTCACTTTCACTCTCTACTTTCCAACCCTAATCTGTGCCCTAATAGCTTCTAACCTTAATCTGTGCCCTAATAGTTTCTAACCCTAATCTCTACCCCCTAATAGTTTCTAACCCTAATCTCTACCCCCTAATAGTTTCTAACCCTAATCTGTACCCCTAATAGCATCTAACCCTAATCTGTACCCCGAATAGTTTCTAAACCTAATCTGTGCCCCTAATAATTTCTTAACAAGGCACATTCCTGTGAGTTTTATTGCTGTGCAGCTCTGTGATACAGTAACGTGCGTTGTGTATATGTGTATCACAGAGCTGCACAGCAATAAAACTCACAGTAATGTGCGGTGCGTATACCCCAGAGCTCCACAGTAATGAAACTCACAGTAATGTGCGTTGTGTATGAGCGTATCACAGAGCTCCACAGCAATAAAACTCATACACACAGCACATTACTGTAAATTAATTGCTGTGGAGCTCTGTGATACGCTCATAAACACAGCACATTACTGTGACTTTTATTGCTGTGGAGCTCTGATACAGTAATGTGCTGTGTGTATGAGAGCTCCACAGCAATAAAACTCACAGGAATCTCCCTCATAGGGAATTCCAGGCCAGGGAGGAGTCCCATTTCTGACGTCATCACGACCATGCACAATGATGTCAGTGAGCGGGAACTGATCCCACATGCAGCTGACCTCCTAGATGTTGGCCCCCTGCGGGTGAAGTCTGCAATCGGCGCCAGAGGGGCACCGAGCCCCGGAACTGCACTGATGGGTTGCAGACGTCCACTGCAATTCTGCGGAGGAGCGTCTGCCCTGCCAATATGTGCCGGTACCAGTGGGAAAAAAGACCTGGTTATCAGTATATCGGCAAGGTACCTAACTGTTAGTATCCTTTTCGCTTGCACTTATCACAATATAGGGCTGGTCTAAATTTTTTTTTTTACAGGGCTGCTTTTTATTCCCAGTCCGGCCCTGCCGGTAGGATGTGGGAAAGAACAGCACCCAGACCATAAGGAGAGGCATCACAAGCCAGGGTGAGAGGCTTCTGGAGGTCGTAGTGTACAAGCATACGTGACGCTAACAGTTTCCGTTTAGAGGACTCAAAGGCATGTTGACATTCAGCTGACCAGTCCCGCCTGGAGTGTTTCTCCAGGAGCTTATGCAGTGGAAACAATGTATGAGCAAGGTCTGGAAGAAATTTATTATAGTAGTTAAGCAGGCCAAGGTACAATCGTAGTTGATGAACACTTGTTGGGGCTGGAGCTTTGACTAAAGCAACGACCTTGTCTTCAGCAGTATGAATGGGGAATGTCTGCTAAAATTTCATCCATCTTTCTTTGCCAGGTGGCTTGTGCAGATGCAATGCCAAACACCATTTGATTGTATTCGTACAAACACCTGTGCGTGTTAATGGTGAGGTATTTTCGAGAAGAGGGGTGGACCTAAACCTGTAAGTAAGCTTGTCGTAGATCAATCTTGGTGAACTTCTGTCCCCCAGCAAGTGACGCGAAGATGTCATCTACTCTGGGTAGAGGATACTGGTCTACCTCCATATGGCTATTCAGTACCATGCGAAAATCCCCACAGATGCGCCATTCACCGTTTGATTTCTTTACTAGAACAATAGGTGATGCCCAAGCACTGTGCTCTACCTTGGAAATGACACCCTGTTCTTCTAACCGGATTAGTTCAGCTTCCACTCCTGCTCTAAGGGCAACCAGTACTGTCCGAGCCTTGAAGAATCTGGGATGAGCATCCAGTTTCAGCTTGAGCCTCACACAGTCATTTTTGATTTTCCCTAACTTGTCAACGAAAACCTCAGGGAAACGCTGTTTTAAGGATTCCACCCATCTATTATCATGTCCTGACGGGACTGTCCGGGTGTTGCAAGGGTTCTTGATGATATCTGGCATTCCCAGATGAGTGATCCAATCTCTTCCAAAGAGAGGCTGTCCTCCGTTTTTCAGGCTATATAGTGGTAGTCTCTTTTGTCTGGCCCTTGTATGATTCCTTTACCTTTGCGCAACCAAGTGGATGGAGTACTTGCATTGAGTATGTCTGCAGCTTTATTGGAGTGGGGCGGACAGTTGCCTGGATCTGAAGTTGTTCCCACTGTTTTTGTGTGATAACTGACAATGCAGCTCCTGTATCAACATTAGGCGTTTGGTTCGGATCTGTTCGGAGTTCGATTCGAACATCGGCTGTTCGTCGAACGCAGAACATTTCCCACAATGCACCACAATGGACCATAATGCACTTTTTCACTGGCCTGAAGCTTGTAATTGGCTACAGCCTTGCACCTGACCACAGGTCAGGTGCGAGACTATGCCAATCACGGCTCAGAGTCCTGATTGGGCAAATTTTGCCCAATCATGAGCTCACAGAGCTAAGTCCCGCAGCACACTATATAAGGCTTCCCTGACTGCAGCCCCAGCGTGTGTGTTTGCAGTAGTGAATCAGAGAGGAGATTGTTCTGTCAGGGTGTATCAGTGACGTTGTAGGAGATTTTTGGGAATTAGCCTGGCAGTGCCAAGACAGATTCTATCAGGGACAGTGTGTATCAGTGAGTTCTACCAGAGTTCAGCAAATTTGAATCTGTCCTGGCACAGCCTGTTATCAGTGAGTTATACCACAGTTCAGAAAATTAGAATCTGTCTTGGCAGGGTCCAACCCTGCACTCTTCCACAATACCACAGAGGGGTTACTTACGGTGTGAAGGCACTTGCTGCCACCAAAGGCACAATATTTGGGTGCACTGCCACTGATGCCTGTACCATATTCATATCATTTTAATAATGGACCGCTTGGTCCACCATTGCACTCTTCCACAATACCACAGAGGGGTTACGGTGTGACGGCACTGTTGCCGACACTAAAGGCCCAATTTTAAAGCACCAATTGTTACTTTCATCCAAAGCCTGCATAAGTTTCACCATAATTTAGCCAAAAAAAAATCACTAAACTTGTTCTACGTGTCCTTGTTCTACGTGTCTCCTCTTTTCATACAGGCTGCCACCCCAAGCAGTTGTTTATGAATAGATTAAAGAAAAACCATTTACCGTCATTTGAAATGTCATTTTTTTTGTTTTTAAATATTTCTATACATCCTACAAATCCGCCACTTCACGGGCAGGTTATATGGACCTCCTAGGCACGATATTTAAAGGAATTTTTCGTTTTTATTCTTAACCCTTATTTCATGGAAAACTCACTGTTCCTTTAAAAACGTTTTTTTTTTAAGTTTTTGTCCTTGTTTCCTGTTCCCCAGGGCACTACCCAGACCCCCATAGACCTTTTATGGCAAATATCTAGCATATATGCCCTCTTGGAGGGCACTCTAAAAATCGAACGTTCGGGTCCCATTGACTTACATTGAGTTCGGATCGTGTTCGAACTTGAACTTTTGAATTTGTTCGAGTTCTAAGTCAAACCGAACATGGGGGTGTTCAGCTCAACCCTAATCAAAATCCATCTTTAGTCTCTTCCCTTCAATGGTTACTTGTACTGTCATTGCAGGGTGTGACAAGTGTAGACGATGTATAGATAATCTATGTAATGCCTCATCGTTGTCTGAGTCAGATGAAGATGATGTAAGTTTCTGTACCTTGTAAATTTTCTTCTTGGGGTACTGCGGCTTTTGTCCTTGTACATTCCTATTACGGCAAACCCGTTTGAGATGGCCCATTTTTCCACATTGAAGACAAGGTTGATGCTTAAACCAACAGGTTTTGTAGTCGTGGTCTGTATTACCGAACCGTTAACAAGCTGGCGTGGGTTTGGGTCTGTATCTCCAGTTGACTGTAGCAACTGCAGTTCTGAAAATGTCCTCTTTCACCCCTTCTTTGTGAATCTGCTGGTGCAATTCCTCCGTATCCCTGACAGCCATCTCCATGACTGATGCTATCGCAACTGCGCTTGTAAGGGGGAATCCCTTTTCTGTCAGAAGTTTCCTTTGAATCGTTTCACTATTCAGTCCCAGGACAAAGTTGTCCCTCAAAGCTGTCGGTAGGTACTTGTGACGGAACCGTTCTCTTCCGCCTGTCCTGACTCTCCAGACACCCCCTTTCCAAGATCAGCCCGGCCTCTGAGTTGCTTGGAGCTCAGTGCCTCGAGCAGCCTGATTTGCAGCTCCAGATCTGCTTGATCTGAACCTCTGCCTTGGAGCCTCTTTGCATTTCCAGAAGGCCGCTCTGTGCCTTCTGAGAATGAGTGTAGTGTAGCGTAGTTGAAGGAGACACCAGGCGAGAGCTGTATTTTCCAACAGGATTCTTTTTTTTTTAATTTTTTATTTTTATTTTTATAATGAACGGTTTATTAGATATTGAATTAAAACGGGAATATTTTTTTTTTTAAACATATTTTTATTCATCTTGGATCAACATACAGAAAAACATACAGATAGACATCTTAGTATACATCAGTATCAGATATTCAACTAATACACAAATGTGGCATCCAGTGGTTGAAGAAATTATTGTGCCATTCCCCTTAGAACCCAGGAAGACTATTCCTAAAAGTACGTGGGTCGGTTAAGTGCGGGCTTCTACAGGGTCTGAGGGAGTGGAAGCTAGTAAACGGGATAAGGAGTGGTCAGGGGGACCTTGCGGGATGGGTGGGGTACCTCGCAGCATCTGTAGTGAGTACCAAGGGGTGCAGAAAAAGGTATGACGTAAGGAGTCCTTAGTTTCGCATGGCAGGGTGCGAATAAGGGGCGTCCAATTGGTAAAGAAGGACTGAGTCTTCTTTTCTTGCTGCATCGCAGCCTCGATCCAGTCCGCCAAAAATATGGCGTAGATTCTGTCATAACCCATGCGAAAGGAAGGAGGGGTAGCGGAGATCCATTGTGCCAAGATCGCCTTCTTGCCTGTTGCAGCTAACAGGGTGAGCCAAAATCGATGGGACTTATCAAAAAGGTCTGGGGGTGGGAGGGGTCGGACGATTAAAGATGGCCCATTCCGGGGTAAAGGGAATTTCTAGACGAAGAACCTGTGAACCAAATCGTCGTATTGTGTCCCAAAATAGTGTAATAAAATGACATGACCATAAACAATGCCGTAAATCAGCATTAGCACCTTGACATTTTACACAATTTGCATTTGGTGACAGTCCCGCGTGAGCCATTCTGTCGGGCGCCATATACGCTCGATGGAGTATTCTATAAACCATGTCCCAGTAGTTAGCAGAGGGAAGGGAGTGCCTGGATAGTAAGGTGGCCCCAATCAAATCTTGGGTGGAAAGCTCGGGAAAGATTGTGGTCCATCTAGTTATTGCTGCCCAGGGGAGTTTAGTGGGTAGCGAAGATTGTAGAAGTGCGTATATAGTAGAGGTAGAGGGAGGGGACAGAGGGTGGGCAAACAGGAGCGTGTCGAGCGAATTGGCTAGGTCATTCGGGGACAATGTGTTCAACTGGGTAAGGAGAAATTGCTTTAATTGCAAGTAAAATACCGGGTGTATGTCTAAGGGCGTAATTCGGTCTTTCAGGGTCGTGTAGGAACACGGCAAGCCTGACAGTCCATCGATGTAGTGGTGCAACTGAGTAAAACCGCGGCGGGCCAGCGTATGAAAGATCGGAGCAGGGGAGGCATTTTGAAAGTGAGGGTTGTGCAGAATAGGTGACCACAAAGTCGTTCGCCATGCGAGCTGAAGGCGCCTGCGAATCTTGATCCAGGATGATTTTTGTGGAGGACAATAGTGGGTTAGAACGTAGACTAGGGGGGACAATGGGTGAGCTTTGATGGAGGAACTCCGATAAGGAAGAGGAGGGAAGCAACGCCTGCTCAACCTGTAAGGGCACGAAGTGTGAAGTATCATTCAGCCAGTCAACAGCATAACGCTATAGGGTCGCCAAATTGTAGTCAACTATGTTTGGAAAGTTAATACCTCCCCTAGCCAACGACTGTTGGAGCGCAGGAAGTGGAATACGTGCTCGTTTACCTTGCCAAATGAATGCCGCATATAGTCTATTTAATATACGGAGATCTGTGGGCTTCAACAGTAGAGGCAGAACCTGCAATTTGGGAAATAAAGTCATTTTAATAAGTGCGGCCCTTCCTAAATAAGACAAAGGGAGCGAGCTCCATGCTTCCAAGAGTAACTTAGTTTGGCTGAGATGGGGGTCAATATTGAGGCCGTATAATTGAGAGAGGTCCGCCGGTAGGATGATTCCTAGGTATTTAATGAAAGGTGTAGAGGCCCAAGAGAAGGGGAACTGTCTGAGCCAATCTCCTTGAGGTTTTGAACCCAGGGGTAGAGCGACCGACTTAACGTAATTAATTTGGAAACCGGAGGCTATGTGAAATGAATCAAATAAGGCCATCAATGGTGGAATAGCAGACGCTGGGTTCGAAAGAAACAATAGCAGATCGTCTGCAAAAGCCACCACTTTTAGCGTCACCGAGGAGGACAAACGAATATCCGTAATTGCCGGGCATGTCTCTATAATTCGAAGGAGGGGTTCCAGGGCAAGATTAAACAGTAATGGTGATAAGGGACACCCCTGTCTGGTTCCTCTCTCTAGTACGAAGGGGGCAGAATTAAGTCCATTCGCTGTGATTACTGTGGAAGGGTTGTGGTAGAGCACGCGAAATAGGGACAAGAATACCTTTCCAAAGTGGTGGAACTTAATGAATCTCTCTATATAGGCCCAGGATATCCTGTCGAACGCTTTATCTGCGTCGCAACTCAATAGAAGGTTTGAGGCTTGTGGTGTAAGGGAGGAGGACCATATGGCCGCTATAGCCTTGCGTATGTTTGTGGTAGAGTGTCGGCCAGCAAGGAAACCCGTTTGTTGAGGGCCCACTAGTCGAGCCGTCGGTCTCTGTAGGCGGCCGGCCATGATGGTAGATAACAGTTTCAAGTCAGTGTTTAACAATGCAATAGGCCGATAGGAGGTGACCAAGGTAAGATCCCTTCCAGGCTTGGGGATTACCACCACTCTGGCCTCGTTAAAAGTCGGGGGAGGTTCTTCCCCTTGTAGAATGTTATTATAAAGTGAGACCAAGTGTGGGACCACCGAGCCCGAAAGGAGCTTGTAATATTCTGCCCCAAATCCATCTGGTCCTGGGGTTTTCCCATTTTTGAGCAGAGTTATCGCTTTTTGGACTTCGGTGTGTGAAATCGGCGCTGAAAGGGCATACCTTTCAGTTGGGGATAATTTTGGAATTTGCGTATTATGAAAAATATTCAATTGTGTCGGACAATCGTCAGGGCCTGCCTTGTAGAAGTCAGCAAAATATTGTCGGAAATACCCAGCAATATCTACTGGGTCAGTAAGTAAGGTACCATCCGTGGTCTTAATTTGGGAGATAAAGGGTCTGGTCTGAGTCTGGGAGCGAACCAGGTTGGCCAGGAGGCGACCATGCTTGTTACCAAAGCGATAGAACCGGGATTTCTGATGTTGCCAGGAGCGCTGCGCGTGGGTGGTAGCTAGGGTGTCGTATCTGGCTTTATCTTGCTTGTACTTCTGCAATGCACCAGGGGTTGGGCCAGTCAAATAAGCTCTGTAACTCCTGAGCAAATCCGAATGAGCCTTAGTAAGAAGCAGGGAGTCCTCTTTCCGTTTCCGGGCCGTAAACTCCATGATCTGTCCCCGAAGCACTGCTTTTGACGCAGACCAAAATAAATTGACATCCTCTACATGGTCAATGTTGCCGTCAGTGTAATTGTGCCAGGCAAGCTCAACGTGTGATGCAAATTTACCGGACGTCATGAGATGGGAAAGGAAGCGCCAGTTCCGCGATTAGGACTGTGGGTTTCCCAGTTTCATCTCCAGTGAAACCGGGGCGTGATCAGTGAGCGTTATCGGGCCAATCTCGGTGCGCAAAGTGCGGAAAGTAAGAGCGTCCGAAATCAAAAAGAGGTCTAGGCGCGAGAATGATTTATGGGGGTCAGAAGGTAGGTTGGACCTGTGGGTTGTGGGCGCCCTCTAGGTATCACACGGCTCGGTCAAGTATCGAGTCCGGTACGTCGTTAAGGTCCCCTCCCACTATTCTGTGAGAAGCGTCGTGAAGGTGGAGTAACGGGAGTAGTGTTCTATAGAATGGTAAATTCGGGCCATTAGGGGCATAGATATTGAGTAATTGAAACTGTTCCTGTCCAATCATTAGCGTGAGGAGGGAGTACCTGCCGTCCGCATCATTGACCGCTACCGTGTCAGAGTATGGAAGTCTCTTATGTAAGAGAATTGCAGTGCCTCTAGATTTTTGAGTGTAAACTGAAGATGTTTGATATCCCACCCAAGGGGCCCGTAGCGTTTGGTCCGATTTAGTCCAGTGAGTTTCTTGGAGGAAAACGATATCAGGGTCTAACCTCTTTAAATATTGGATAACTTTCTTACGTTTAATCGGCGAGTTAAGACCCTCTACATTCCAGGACACTACCTTAAAAGAATTACGTGTGAAAATTTGAGGTTTGACAGAGGATGGTTGTGTGGTATTAGTGTCGTGTGTTATGGCGGATGCCATAATCGAATTCGAGAGGATGTGAAGTAGGAAGCAACAATAAAGGGGATTAGGGCCCATCCCAGCAGCGGACCCTGCACCTCAAGTACAATATAAGACGTCAATATCTGTTGGTGCATCAGTAGAAGAGCGATCCAAGACATTTTAACTATAAACAACAAATTAACCAAATATCAAACAGAAAAGATATAAACCATAGAACAGAAGAGAATCAAAAGGTTCCGGTTGGTGAGTGTAAAACATACAGTTTGAGCCGTGGCCGGTTCTGGTCTTGCTCGTGTCGTCCAGCACCGGAGAAGCAATAAAATTGAACAAACAAAAGGGGGAAAGTTGTAGAGATCCACTGCACTTCCGGGATTGCGAGAATCTTGTCGCCGAGTCAGAGGTACCATCAAGGTGGCAGCCTCGATGAGCGTTGTCTTGCGGAAGGTGATGATGAGGGGGAACGTGTAGTGTCATCCTCCAATATATTCGATGTGTCAGTTGGTGAATCGTAGAAGGTGACTTGGCCATGAAGGTGAACTCCTAGGCGAGCAGGGTATTGCAGTGTGAACCGCACATTAGCCGCCGCCAACTTAGAACAGATGAGGGCAAAGGCCCTGCGACGGGCCGCCAGGGATGCCGAGAAGTCCTGGAAGAGGCGCAAAGTAGTTCCGTTGTATTCCAGGGTATTGGCTTTCCTATACGCCTGCATGATGCGGATTTTGTCAGAGAAATTCAGCAGTTTAAATATGACAGTACGAGGGCGCCCTATGGATGGGGAAAGGTCCGGTCCCAGACGATGTACCCGCTCCACAGTCAGCGTTGAATCATCTGCTAGACCTAGGGCTGTGGGGAGCCAAGAAGAGATGAAATGGTGAAGTTGAGGGCCTTTTACAGTTTCCGGGAGTCCCACCATCCGTAAGTTGTTTCTGCGGCTCCTGTTCTCTAGATCGTCGACCGTATCCATCAAGGAGGACAGGAGAGAGTCGTGGGATTCCACGGACGTTTGGAGGGGGGTCAGTCCATCTTCCAGAGTGGACACCCTTTCCTCCACTTCAGTCAATCTTTGTGCTTGTGAGGTGAGCTTGAAGAAGACACAAAAGTAACCGAACTTGAACGAGCAGAAAATTTCGCCTCACGTTTTGAAAATTTGACAACCAACCCTCATAATAATCTACGGATTACACGAATACTGCTAAGTTTGGGAGAGTTGGGAGCAGAAGAATACCAAGCCCCGTTGGTAAGGTTTTTCCTCAAGGAGATCCTTATCAAGAACAGACTGCCAAGAATGAAGAAAAGTGCAATGGACTTTTTCATACCAGCAGTAAGAGATACACAAGACAGACAAGATTTGCTGTTCTTTGCATGGCGATATTATTTTCCAAAGGAAGAATTTGTCTGGGGAAACCATGGAGAACTGGCACGATACAAAGTAAAACCAGTGGTGACTGCACTTCTACCGGCGCCACTGAGTGAATGGACACCTGTATACTCAGAAAAAGAAAAGAAATGGCTGTCAGAAGAACCAGGTGAATATGGAGAAGATGGATGGTTCCAGTTGAAGAATGGACAAATGGTTCTCCCCACAACATTGGCTCCTGAAATTGTAAGAGCATTCCATGCGAGTACCCATGGAGGAAGAGAAATGATGGAACAACAATTGGAACCACATTTCTACGTCCCAGGATTATCCGCAATCTGTAAGGCAATAGCCCAGCAGTGCGTGACATGGGCCTGTTCTTGGGTTGTTTTTGGCGCATCTCAACCTCCAGGGAAACAGCCGATCGGGCTATCCCCAATGGCATCGCTACAAATAGACTTTACAGTGCTACCACCCTGCAAAGGATATAAATACCTACTGGTAATGGTGTGCACCCTGACAGGATGGGTGGAAGCTTTCCCAACAAGAACTGAAAAGACTGCGGAAGTGGTGAAGAGTCTGATGAAGGAATTAATACCACGCTATGGACTTCCTCTCGAAATAGGGTCAGACAATGGCCCTGCATTTATACAGAACTGTTTGCAACAGCTTGCCCGCCTGTTGGGCATCACCTGGAAGCTACATACTGCCTACAGGCCCCAAAGCTCGGGAAAAGTCGAGAGAATGAACTGTACCCTAAAGACTCTGATGTCCAAATTGTGCCAAGAAACGTCGCTAGGCTGGTTGGATGTGTTGCCGATAGTCCTCTTGCACATTAGGTGCAGACCAACCCCCCAATTGAAGCTAAGTCCGTATGAACTCATGTTCGGGCGGCCTACCCCTCTAATTAATGGACTAAGGGGGGACCTTCGGGCATTGGGAGAGACCAAAATAAATGATCAGGTTGTACTGTTGGGCAAATCAATGCAGAAATTGAACAGTTGGGTGGGAGATAATATACCTCACTTTCTATATCCCCCACTGCATAAGCACTGTCCAGGTGATTCAGTATGGGTAAAAGAGTGGAAAAATGATCCACTGGGTCCAAAGTGGAGAGGTCCTTACCTTGTCCTGTTATCAACCCCTACAGCAGTAAAGGTTGCCGAGGTGGTCCCGTGGATACATCACTCCAGAGTAAAAGTAGCTGCAGCCAGTCCTGAACCGGCATGGAAGGTCATCACCAACGAGACCAATCCGCTGTGGCTAAAGCTGACAAAGACCACAGCCATGAGCACCTAAATGATGCAAACCTAGACAACCAAGAGGTTCCACAAGTGGGTGTCTTGATGGGCACAGGTCCTGACCACCCACCAACGGGGGATACCCAAAGGGTGCTTTTTAGGGGCCCAGCCCCCACCCTTGATCATCCAGAAATGTTTTTTACTTTTGAAATTCCGGTGGGGAGGGATTGGGTTTATGTGACTGTGAAAATAATTGCCCAAGGGATTTTGACACTCGGGGCATTTGTGGTACTGATCTTGTATTTTGCTAATCTGATTTATGGACTCTCACGTGGAGCATGCCCCAATTGCCCAAGCACCATTGGAAAGTGTATATTTCCCATATCTGGAATGGTACACACCCGGTGATGGAGAACCGTACTATGTGGAGACAGAAACGGGAAGTGACATCTGAGATTTTGCCAAGAGGACATTTATTTGTGCAATTCAAATATGACTATGCCAAAAAGTCTGGGCAAAATGCATGCTGGGTGTGTAGCAGAATGCACCCAGAGACAATCCACATCCCATTCGCTTCTGTTCCAATGAATCGGAGTATGTTTGCATCAGGGAATGTCACAATACACTCTTTTGATGCACCCAGGCAGAAAACAGAAGTATACAGTCCCGGATACTCTATAATAGTGTTACCGGAATCTGACAGGTTCACTTTCAGGACGGCGCCGGACCGGACACGAGCAAGGATTGTCTGAACACGAGTCTCTTCAGGAAAGGCAAAACTTAATTGTGTCGTCACACAAATGCTCACACAAGATTGAATCGCAAAGAGTGAGCCCCGTCTCCCCCGACAAGGGGTCTTATACCCCCAAATACGTAATTAGGTACATCCCAATTAGCCCACCTCCCGATGACACTTTATTCCACCCCACGTGGGTTAATACCTCCCCTTGTTAGTAAAAAGAAATTCCATACATTGATCATAAATTGGCAAACGTCATGTTAGTCTGACAGTCTGTGATTTGCTGCTGCACTCAATCTGGACCGTGCCCACCTCCCTAAAGGCTGTGTTTATTTGTTATAGATTAGAGCACGGCCTGGTTTCTACGCGTTCTTTGGCTTACTGCGAGTCCTTGTGACCTTGCAGTATCCATTCGTCTTTCCTGTCTTTCCGTGCCAAGAGCTGGCCGGATTTTCCCTCGGTTTTATTGCTTCTCTGCTAATCTACCACATTCTTAAAATTCTATGTAAGCTTCATTCTAGTGTCTAGTGAAATCTATCTAGCTATTTGTAAGTGAACCAATATTCTGAACAAGATGGCCGCTTGGCTCATAATAGCGACCATCTTCCAGCCTGATTCCACTTCATTAGGGCATGTATACCCCCCAGAGTGGTGTTTTCAAATAGGACCAGACATGGACACACACAAGGAGGAAGGGTGTTACTCAAGCAGATTCAATTGGACATCATACATATACACAATTGACACGAAGGAACAGGCAAATTTCTTATACATACGGTGCAGAAAACTCACAAGTGAACAAGAGGAGGGGATTGCGGGAGTGACTGATGGGAGGCAGAGTGCACTGGAAACAACGAGACGAATGAGGCGGCTGACAATAGAAATAGCGAAGGGAACACTACACCTATCACCATTCATGCTAGAAGGGGGGTACCAGGTGTGTTGTGGGAAAGTGTGTTACACGTGGGTACCACCAACAATAACGGGAATGTGTTATTTGGCCAAGTTGGTCCCAATCCAGAGAGTAAGGGGAGAAGACACTAATACAGACACGGAACTTCACCCCAGGTACCCACTGACATTTGAAAGACCGAAAAGAGAGTTGTTTGCAAAGATGGATCGAATATGGTCATGGTTGCCAGCGTGGACTGGATGGGGACGAGAGATGATGGTGAGACTGAATAGTTATGTCAATTTGATGGATGAAATTCTGAATAAAACTAGTATGGATATCCAGCTGCTGAATCTGGAGGTGCGTGAGATACGAAAATTGCAGATGATACATGATATGGCGCTTGAGCAAATCAGTGCGGCTCTGAATGGATTGTGTGAAATGACGATGCATTATGAATGTTGCACCTTCATTAGGAACGCCTCACATGAAGTCCCAGACTATTACCAGGTAATTCAAGATCACCAAGAGAAGGTAGCACAGTTGCAGGGCGCAGCAAGAAGAATCGCTGCCGAGGGCTGGAATCCACTCCGTGGGTTCGGAGCAGTCGGAGAATGGTTTGGATCCATCTTGAAATTTATTTCACAGATTGGATCCATGGTACTGGTGATAGTGGTAGATGCGCCCGGCGGCCACGTGACCGCATCACTGCCCAGCGACCGGAACTTCAGGAAGGGTGAGTATTTGGCGCACCGGAGGGGAACGCTGGCCGCGTGCTTTACATGCACACGGCCAGCGTTCGAGCTGGGGGCCAATCCATGAGAGCTGGGGCCAATCCATGAGAGCTGGGGGCCAATTCATGAGAGCTGGGGGCCAATTCATGAGACCTGGGGGCCAATTCATGAGACCTGGGGGCCAATTCATGAGACCTGGGGGCAAATCCATGAGACCTGGGGGCCAATCCATGAGACCTGGGGGCAAATCCATGAGACCTGGGGGCAAATCCATGAGACCTGGGGGCCAATCCGTGAGACCTGGGGGCAAATCCGTGAGACCTGGGGGCAAATCCGTGAGACCTGGGGGCCAATCCATGAGACCTGGGGGCAAATCCATGAGACCTGGGGGCCCATCCATGAGACCTAGGGGGCACATCCATGAGACCTGGGGGCAAATACATGAGACCTGGGGGCCAATCCATGAGACCTGGGGGCCAATCCATGAGACCTGGGGGACATATCCATGAGACCTGGGGGACATATCCATGAGACCTGGGGGACATATCCATCAGAGCTGGGGGCAAATCCATGTGAGCTGTGGGCAAACCCATGTGAGCTGGGGGCAAACCCATGTGAGCTGGGGGCAAACCCATGTGAGCTGGGGGCAAACCCATGTGAGCTGGGGGCAAACCCATGTGAGCTGGGGGCAAATCCATGAGACCTGGGGGCAAATCCATGTGAGCTGCGGTCAATCTCATATAAATTTTTATGAGGTCTGTTCCTATTGGAAAGCGTCACATGACATTAAATAAAAGTATCGGTACTCGGTATCGGTGAGTACTTTTAAAAAGTATCGGTACTCGTACTCGGTCTTAAAAAAGTGGTATCGGTGCATCCCTACTGTAAAGTGTCCCCAAGGTCATATTTAATTGTGTTTTCCCTGCAAAGATACCTTACCGATTCTGCTGGTGTGTAACGGCAACATTGTAGCAGAAAGCGCTGGCAAATTGCCAAAACCTGACATGATTTTCTCTGCTTGCCCTGGGGCCCCCTTTAGCCTGAGCAAGGTGCTTTTTGGACCATAGGTCCCCAGGGATGGTAGCTTGGTGTGTGGCAAGTTTGGAGAGGATCCGCCCAGGAGAACCCCACCATTCCACTAGAAATCCCCCTCCTGCCCGGAGCCTGTCAGCCCCTGCACCCCAGTCTCGGAGAGAGAGCTGACAAACTCTATCTGATGGCGTTCTGACCCCTCTGGACGGATCGGGTAGCTACTTCCAGGGAAGCAGCCCGGGGACCCGAGCTACCCAAGGTGTAAAGGGGGTGCCGGAGCGCAAAGGGGATCCCCCCGAACACCGCATTTCCCAGACCATCGTGCTGGGAGCCGCGCCTGCACCATGGGGGGGCATCGGACAGCAGACAGGCAGGCGCCAGAACCTGGGCTATGGCTAAGCCCCAGTGCAGAATTCACTCCAGGGGTCTGGGGGCGGGCATGGGAGAGAACAATGGGACTGTACCATATAAAAGGACAGTGTATGTTCTGTTTGTGATTAAAAAACCAACTTGCTTTCACCTATACTGAGTCACGACTAGTATTTGGGAGGGCATAATCACTGAATCCTTCGCTTCCAGACCATCCAGGGACCGCTGTCAATCTCTCTCCCACCTTGCTAGCTCGCTACCCGGCTAAGCTCTCCAGCAAGACTCGGCGCTGCAGACGGAGCTACCCCTGCAGCGTAGCTGATCTGTTACAGAGGCCATGCTGTGCTCCACCATAGCGGACACCGTGGCCTCGGCGGTGTCGTCCCTTAGGGACGCTTTAGATGCTGGCCCCTCACACAGACCATCCTCTAGACCCCCCCATTTGCTTCCATGGGGCCCCCACCACTCCGCCCACTTTGTGAGTCGTACCATCTTCCCGCTCAGCGACCCCATATGAACCCAACTCTCGGGTCATTGTACGACACAGTGATTTTGCTCCTAGGAGGGGCTGGCAACCCCGCCCTATGATGGCGAGTACGTCTCGCGCAAGAGAGCCTCTGATCACGAGGCACATAAGACGGTCGATGATAAAAAGCTCAAGCCCACAGGCCGCAGCTTACTCCCAGTGTATAGCGACTGAGAGTGAGGAACCCGAGCATGGGGAGGATATTGAAGCCATCGAGCTTCACGCACCAGATGATTCCGACCTGATGGTTGAAGAGGAGCCGTACGCCCCCAGGTGCAATTCTACTGCAGTTATTATCCGGGACCCACAGGGCCAACCCATGTTCGATCCCGTGCAGGTCGCTAACCCCAGATCCATGGCGTGGACTCCACAACCACACGTCGAACAATGGGTGGACGCACATCAACGTCTCCCCATGGATTGGGAAACCCAGGCCAATTTGAGAGCGGAATGCCCATGACCATCCACCGCGGGGAAAACCTGTATTACCCCGGAGGTGGATCTGGATTTCCAGAAATACACCAAAGGGTGGTCTCCGAAATGGGGCATGGACCACGCTTTCAGAGCATGCGAGGACAAGGTGCTGGACGTGATGGCCCCGCTAGTCCACCTCTTTGACATGGCTGAGGAAGCCTGTCTCCAGGGCGCTACCATGGATTCAGGCATGGTTGGAGTGGGTCCAACACTCACTAGGCCTACTGGGACCCACTAAACGCTGGAAATCGATCCTGTTAAAAATGGACCCCCAGCTGACCACTATGGCCAGCAAGGATATGGGTAGTGAAGCCCAAGGCCTTTTGTTCGGGGAGACCTTTATCAAAAATCTGGGGAAATACACGGGGACCTTCAACCTGGAGAAAGTTGAGACCTCCACTAAAAAGGTCTTTGGTCCCAAGTGTGTTTTTGGGAGAGCCGGCAACTACTTGGGTCGTGCTGCCGGCAGAGTGGGTCCTTACCGCACTTCGAAAGGCCCCGTCCTGTCCTCTTCAGGAACCCAGGAGTCTGGTTCTTTCGGTCCTCCATACCAGTCCCGAGCATGTTGCTGGCGTGGCTGCAGCTACTGAGGTAGAGAATCCGGCTATCTGACGCCCGTCAGGTAAGCCTTCCGCATTTGATTCCGGACCACTCGATCCCGGTAGGGGGTCATCTGGGACTCTTTCCCGAGGCATGGGCTCATATCTCCATGGATCCCTGGGTGCTCCAAGCGATCAGGGGGTATGTAAGCGACTTTGCTGCGCCTCCTCCCTTGCGCGACCACCCGCCTCCGCCGCTGCACTTCTCCGCCGATCAGACGCTTCTGGTCCGGTCCGAGGTCCAAACCCTGGTAAGGAAAGCCGCGATAGAGGTGGTGTCAGGGTCCTCCAAAAATTCATCAGCAACCTCTTCCTGGTCACCAAGAAGGGCGGTGGTCTTCGCCCGGTCATAAATTTAAAAGGGACCTCAACGAATGGGTCACGTATCAACATTTTCAAATGGAAGGGGTGCACACTATGAGAGACTTGTTACGTCCAGGAGATTGGCTTGCGAAGCTGGATCTCAAAGATGCATATCTGTCCGTGCCGATGGAGTGTTGCGACTGTTTTCCATGGGACGGAAAGCTTTGGCGCTTCAAATGCCTCCCATTCAGCCTTTGGTCTGCTCCGTGGTGCTTCACGAAGATGAAACCGGTCATGGCCCACCTTCGGGCCGGGGGGGGGTGCGGCTTGTCGTTGTCGTATACCTAGACGACATACTGATTATGTCGACTTCGCGATCTATGACGTCCCTCCACTTGTCGTGTCTCTCCTACAGGATCTGGGGTTCCTCATCAACGAGGACAAATCTCTGCCGACTCCTGTCCAGCGATTGGAGTTCCTGGGTTTCACTCTGGACTCACGATCCATGACACTCAGTATCCCGGACTCCAAGGTGAAGACCATCCGGAAGGAGGTCGACTCCTTGTTGAGGGTAGGGTCGAGTCGACGACTCTTTAGGTCGCTAGCTCAAGTGGTTGCTCTTCTGGCAGCCACACGTCTGGCAGTTCTCCCGGCTCCTCTCCACTAAAAAAATAAAAATAAATAAATCGGGCCCTCCAGCGATTTACGGCCTGTTCTCTCTGGATAGGCATAGCCTACCGGGACCGGGTTCGCCTCTCAGATGACGCAATCCTAGATCTGCATTGGTGGTCAGCCGGAGTTGAACTCCCGCCCGGTGGTAGACCCAGTCGGACGCCAGTCGTCTGGTCGGGCCTGGCGTGGTCTGTTGGAAATGGGTGGGGGGGGTCGTTGGTCGGAGGAAACGGAGCTGCATTTAAATTCGCTGGAACTCCTGGTGGCCTTATTTGCCCTTCGTTGCTTCATATGCAACATCGTACAGTCCTTCTACGCCTAGGCAATTTTCCGGCGGTGCAGTACATAAACGCCTTGGGGGGGTCTCAGATCGCTGGCTCTGACGACCATGGCTACGCGCCTGTGGGAATTTTGCCTACCCCGAGGCCTGTATGTGACGGCCCAATTCCTGCCGGGACTACACAACACCGTGGCAGATTGGAACTCCCGCAACTTCAAAGAAACAGGGGATTGGAAACTTCTTCCATTGGTCTTCGAATGCTCAACAGTTTATGGGGTTCCACTGCTGGTGGACTTGTTCGTGTCGCGGTTGAATTGTCAGCTACAGAGGTTTTTCAGCTGGAAACCGGACCCGGAGGCGACAGACGCACTCCTGCAGAGTTGGCCGATGGCTCGCCTCTGTCATGGAGCTGATGTAATGCTCCATGCTTCAAACCCCAAGAGACTTTATGTTCAATTGTATCGTGTGATTTTAAATATATTTTACATCGTTTGTTTTTAGTTTAGTGTAAAATGGCGTAGCTTTAAATATACTTATATTCCTGTAGGTAAATGTGTTTTTGTATAGCCAGTAAACAGTAAACAAGCTTTACTGCTGTGTAATTTATGCAACAGGGCTTTTCCCCTTATCTGGCTGCATGTTTGATTCAAGAAGTCTGGGATAGTGTTCGTCTTTAATCTGATGTGTTAGAACAATAGATTATGCAAATGTTGTGAGAGCTAAAGGCTAAAGAATGTAAAGAATGTTTATTGTAAATACCTGACATAATGTAATTAGCATTTTAGTAGTACGATGTGCGTCATTTATTCAAATTATGGCTGTTGGATTTCAGCATAAATGGTAGCGTTTTTGTTCTTTAAAAGTCAGAACTCTCAGACAGAGAGAGAATCCTGTTTTAAAGCATACAGCCGCGTCTGGTGTTTTATTTCAGCGACGCTACACTATACACTCAACCTCAGAAGGCACCGAGCGGCCTTCTGGAAATTCCTAACGGCTCCAGGGCAGAGGAACAGAAGCAGGTGGGTCAAGCTGCTCGAGGCGCTGAGGACAGCACTCCCAGTAGCTGGGCTGACCGCAACGAAGAGGTGTCTGGAGAGTCAGGACAGACGGAAGAGAACGGTTCCGTCACAGCCTCTACGACTTTCCGACTGCTCGGGTCTGTGCTAAGCAAACTTCGCTTGTCCCCGTCGGAGTTGGTCCTCATCGCACCATGGTGGCTGATGCAACCGTGGTTCCCGACGTTGTTGGAACTGTCCGTGGAAACTCCGCGGCTTCTACCTTAGTCTCGGGACCTGCTCCTGGACCCGTGCGGCCTCCCTCACCTACTGCAAGGTCAGCTGCCCCGATGGCTTGGCTTGTTTCAGGTTCGCCTGGCAACGCTCTGAGCTTTCGGAATCAGCTGCAGGGTTGCTCCTGGTACCCAGAGCCCAGGCGAGCTGGACTGCATACCGCTCCGCCTGGGATGGATGGCATTGTTGGTGCGTGGGACGGGGGGGGTCAGGATTCTGTTTCGGCTCCTTTAGGATCTGTTCTGGATTTCCTGGCCTCATGATTTGATGGGGGGGTCTGGCCTTCAGGACGGTTAAGGTTTACCGATCTGCTATCTCAGCTGGCCATGTCAGGTTTGATGGCGTTCCGGTCGGACGTCACCCCTTGGTTTGCCGTCTGTTGAAAGGGGTCAGACTTTCCCGCCCTTCCATGCCAGATACACCTCCACCTGGGAGGTTACGGTGGTCTTGTTTCTGAAATCTTGGCCAGATAATGAGGGTCTGTCTCTACGACAATTGTCCACCAAGCTGCCTGTCAGTGATGTGAGGGCGCTGGATTCCCAAGTCCGTTCCTATGTCCCAGAGGGGGTTCGTTTTGATGTGTTCCGTAAGACCAAGACATCCCTCTCATCGGTTTTCTATCCGGCATTCCCATCGGAACCGTTGTCCGGTCTGTTGTTTGAGGACTTACGAGTCACGTACAGGGTCGTTGAGGACGGTTGCGGCTTCGCCATTGTTCGTGTCCTTTTGCTCCGGTATCCACCTCTAGTACGGTGGCTGTTGTCTTTGGCTGGTGTTGACACTTCCTATTTCGGGGTGCACTCCATCCGGGGCGCGGCTGCATCCCAAGCTTACGTGGTTGGATGTCGTTTTGAGGATATCATGAAGGCGGCGGATTGGACGAGAGAATTGACTTTCCGCACCTTCTATTTTCGTCAGGTTCCGCATTGGTTGGAGGATTTGTTGCATTGAACAAGCAAATAGGAGCCTCCGAGTAGGGTTTTAAAATTACCAAATTTGGTGACGGAAAGTTTGGATTTTAATAAAGACTCGGAGGCGAGTATTTCCCGCCTCTCCCACCCGTTGGGGTTGTGGACACCTCGTTCTCCATGTACGAGATTTTTTTGTGGGGATCGGGGCGCCTGCGTACTGTTGCGCTACCGCACTTACGGAGTGATTGGTTATGCCTGTTGTGTGTCGGGCCGAATATTCTCCCCGTTGTACTGACCTGGCTTTCATGTATGTTTCCTTTCAGGCCCTTGAGCCGCTGGTCAGAGGTTTTCTTGTTTCCTGCCTTCCCTGAAGACCCTTTTCATTTTGATCGGCTTCTGTTGAGCTGTTGGGAGCGCTATCAAGAGGAAGTGATGCTCCAACCACACCCCCCTATGGACTGGGAGGAGGGGGTGGCCAGGGTCTGAGGGAAGGAATACTCCCACATTGGGAAGTTAGGTGTTTTTTTGTGGAATTATTTTGCTGCTGGGAGTTGAATAAAGAAGAGATAAGCAAATACTCGCCTCCGAGTCTTTATTAAAATACAAACTTGGTAATTTTCCTCCAAAAGCATTCGATAATAAAATCACATTTAAAAATACAGCATGCAAACGATAACTTGTTCAATGTTCATTCTTACATTTCAATGCCATTGACTTTGCAGCAACAGAAAAATCCTTGTCATCGGTGGTGCTCTTCCTTTTTGGCCTGATGGGCTTCAGAAACGTATTGGAACTGCTTTGTGCAGTTTTTCCAAAAGTTCCAAAAGACGTCAAACTCTTTAAATTTACAGCATCAAAACTCGTGTGGTGCATGATTTTCAAACTACCAAAGACTTGCTTCCCATCATGCAATTTACAGACAAATGTTAAGTAAATAAATTAGAGAATAGTTAAATGCATATTGCCTAAAATGTTTGTCTAGATTACTCAATATATTACATTATTTTTGTAAATGTAAAAGTTTAGTTGTAAAAACTAATGAAAATTAAGGGAATTAAAAGTAAATTAACATTTATGTGTTGGAAATGATAATTTTTTGTGTTTAAAATTACAAGCCAACAGAGTCATTTTTATCAGTGCATTAACTTACCGGCTTTAACGGATGATCCATTTGAAGTGGCCTCTGCTTTACCAGGTGCCCTCTGCCGATTCATTTTGCCCTGAAGACATGCTTTCAGCTACTTGCTGTTTGACATAAGAGGAAAAAACAAAAACAGTAAATAGATGTAGGTTTATAGAAAAATCCGGTGTCCAATAGGGGCGGACTGACCCATTGGGCATTGCCCGAGGGCCCGGATTGGCCCTGTAGTCCTGGCAGATTTCCGGCCCTGGGTCTCCCATTTACACGGCAGCATGTGGAATCTAACTCACACACACTGCGCCGGGGAAGAGTAGGAGGAGGAAGAGGCTGGGAGCCCAGCAGCTCACATGGGGACATGCTGGCTCCACCCCTTCCTCATCCACAAACCGCCACGCATGCAGAGCCTCCCTGCTGTGCTGGAAGTGTCCAGCACGTGCAGGGAGGGGGAGAGGACGAAGACGTACGTGTACGTGACACCTGTCTAGAAAGAAAGATGGGGGGGCCTGCGTAAAAATAATGGAGGGGCCATGGGGGTGTGATGAAGAATGGGATTGGCCGGGGGTGTCAAAAAGGCTGTATGAGCATATCACAGAGCTCCACATTAGTTATCCTGGTGTCCAACAACTTGGAGCTGGTTGTGTCCAAATGCCCCCCAATTGCAGTCAGCATGACAAGATCACATTCTCCGTAAGAGTCATGTGAGGTCTGCCTGCTTAACCGGTAACTGGGACCTGCTCATATAGGCCACCTGGCAGCAAAGCACAGGAGCAGATTCTGCTTGAATTTAAAGCCCATACAGGGGTGTGGGAATTGTATCGCCCGGGACATGAAGATCCAGGTGCCGGGCGAGTCGTTTTTTCTGAGATGCAGTCTGGCGGGCTAGAAGCCCGCTGGACTGCGGACTAATTCCAGGGACACACCCGATACCGGAAGCCGGCATCCGAGGGGCTTGGGTGGCTGTTCGAATGCTCTATCGGTATTCAGACAGCCGCCCCTGGAGCTCTCTGGCATACTTACCTTCCTGAGCGACGCCGGGAAAGTTTCCGCACTTCCGCACGTTGAAGGACCCAGCCGCGATCACATGGGAGTCCCACGTGATCGCGGCTGGGGGTCCTTCAACGAGCGCAGGTGCGAAGACTTTGTCGGTGCCGCTCGGGAAGGCAAGTATGCCGGAGAGCTCCAGGGGCGGCTGTCCGAATGCCTATAGAGCATTCGAACAGCCGCCCCATGTCTGGTCTGGGGTCTGAGCTGGGGGGCAACTATCCGAGAGCTGGGGGGCAGCTATCCATGAGCTGGGGGGCAGCAATCCATGAGCTGGGGGCAATATCCATATATCTCAGGGGATATATACATGTGAGCTGGGGGCATTTTTATGAGGTCTGTTCTTATTGGAAAGTGGTCACATGACAAAATAAAAGTATCGGTACTCGTACTTAAAAAAAGTGGTATCGGTGCATCCCTAATATATATATATACACACAACAAAATAGTGTTTAAATAAAGGTCTTTATTCATCACATGTATCTGACGCTGCCTCTATGTCACGTCTCGGTTCTGCCCCCTGCTGGTTGTAGCAGGGATTCATGTTTTCTGTTTTTCTTGTTCAGGCTCTGCAGACCATTCACACTGGGTTGATTGGTCTGCAGTCACATGATCTGCTTGACCCTATATATATATATATATAGGACCAACCAGGCATTTGATCCTTGGATCAGGATAGACTAAATCTGAGATCCTCCAAGTTCCTGTTCCTCGTGTTTATTCAAGTTCTGATTATCTGTGTATGACTCCTTGGCTCTGGTTTCTGGTTATTCTCTAGTCTGGTCCCCAAGTAATATTGCATTCTTGCTTTCAAGTTCATGTGTTTTCACTCTACAGGCACTTGGCCACGAAGCCATCTGGTGTGAGTGATTCCCAGGGCTTTGTTTGAACTTCCTGGTTGGGAGTGAGAGGATTTGCATTGTGTTGCATTCACGTATCCAGTTCTGTTTTGCATCGTATTGCATTCATGCTTTCAAGTTCATGTGTTTTCACTCTACAGGCACTTGGCCACGAAGCCATATGGTGTGAGTGATTCCCAGGGCTTTGTCTGAACTCCCTGGCTGGGAGTGAGAGGATTTGCAGTGTCCTGCATTCACGTATGTAGTTCTTCTTTGCATAGTATTGCATTCATGTCTTCAGCTGTTGTTGTAATGGCTATCTGACTGGGTATTTAGGTGATGACTCGACAAAAGAAATGCCAGACGGAGGCCTTGATTCTTGAAAGGAAAAAAGGTTTTATTCGGTACCGGACGAGAGCTGCAAGTCTTGCTCACAAATCAAAGCTCAAGTCCCAAGCCAACAGAGAAACAAAGAATTTATACATGGCTTGTAAAAATGCACACCTTATTCCCCTCCCCAGGTTACCCTCCCACTTAGCATATCAACCTTCATTATACATATTGGACTTTATTCATCATTTTGCAAGTCAGCAAGGTTCACTTCAAAGAAACGACCCTTGAGCCCACTCTGAATTCTCTGTCTAGTCAATATGGTTATAAAAAGGAATCATTCTTCCAAAAACAAATATGGCAAGCTATGGGATTTACGCATTCCTTCTGCTGTCTCGATTTATCAAGCAACTTTTATGGCTTAGAGTTAGAGACCTGGGGGGGAGAAGAGATAATTCTTCAGTCAGCAGAAATCAGGTTTATTAGAGGCTACACTTAGCTGTTAGAGCAGGCAAACTTAGTTGACTCTAGTGAGCACAAAGGGACTGCAGACTTTTAAAACACAAAATGGAGTTGGTAGCCTACCTTGAGCGAACACCAAAAGGGCGGATTAGCTGTGTTAGTATATTTCTAAATTAAATCCCAAGAGGTGCTATCTCATTCCCTCCTCTTGGCGGAGAGTCTACAATGACCTCTCCCAGCCAACTAACTAAATCATTAAGGATTTTTAATCAGTAGGGGTTACTTGGCTCATTGCATGGTAATTTGAAGTGTCCCCCCGGGGCCTATCTTCTGGCTTCAGGAATTTACGGCAGATTGGCCACAGACACATGCAGGGTTATCCAAAGAGATTCGAAAAGTCACCGCACGTTCGGTGACTTTTCGTTCTCTTCAATTCGGTTCCTTTTGCCGATTGCATTTCGGTGACCCTGCGGTGTATTCAGCAAACACCACAGGGTCCCCGAATTGCAGGGAAAAGCTGCCGCAAACCGGACGAAAACTAACCGAATGCACGCTGAAAACAAGCAAAAACATCTGGATTAACCTTCGAAAAAGCCGAACAGGAGCCGAAAGGGAGCCGAATCACACAGAGCCGAAGCAGCTGTGACGTAGAGGAGGCAGTAAATAAATTAGAAAAACCATTTGTATGAATCTGGGAAAATGAAATGCTGTTTGCAAAGAAACTACTGAGCGAAAATGTCTGAAATTTTCACAGGAGGTCCAGGGAATGATAATAAAGAGGGCTGTTACAAAAAAAATAAGTAAACTGAAAAAAAAAATCAAAAAAAAAATCGGACTTTTTTAAAAAAAAAAAAAAAGCTGAAAAATGCTTAAAGAGACTTTTTGCTGCAGAATTTTATAATGAACGGTTTATTAGATGTTGAATTAAAACGGGAATATTTTTAACATTGAAGCCTATGGGATTCTCCTGAATAAATTTGCCGAATTAAACCACCGAATGGCAGGACATTAGGGGAACCTTTCACTGCTGGTTTGTGTTCTCTGAATAGCCGAAGCAGTGCTTTTTCATGGGGATTTCACTGCCCTCGAACAGGCACCGAACAGGCACCGTATGTGCAGGCAATTCGCCAGGATTTGGCGAATTGCCTGCTCTCTGGATAGCCGAATGGCCAGGAAAGGTAACCGAACGCTGATTTTCAGCGTTCGGTTACCTTTCTCAAGCAATTCGGATCTCTTTGGATAACCCTGATGGCTAACTTGTAGGTTAGTGCACAGATAAGTAGAATTAGTATACCAATGAGGATCAGGGACCCTACCCTGTAAATAGCACTTATGATTGAGCCAAACCATGATCCAAATGTACCCCAGATGGGACACTTTCTCTTGGTGCTTGAGAATTACATCAAAATATTCAGGTACATCATCAGTAGCTGTGCGGAGATAAGTAAAACTTTCATATTGTATCGTCATTTCACACATTCCATTTAATACAGCCTGAATCTGTTCAATAGCTATTTTCTGATATAACTCTAATTTACGAATTTCTCGGAGCTCCGCATTCAACAGTTGGATGTCAGCAATAGTAATATTCACAATTTCATCCTTTAGTACAACATATTAAGTCTTCTCATCATTTCAATGCCGCATCCTGTGAAGGAAGGAAACCAAGACCAGGCCATATCACCTTTGGAAAACAGTTCTCGTTTAGCAAAATTTAAGGAATAACGTGGTTGTGGTGTCCCTTGGTCCAGGGTATCACCTTTGATCCGTTGGAGGGGGACTACCCAGGCCAGGTAACACCACGTCTTTATATCAGTATTTATCCACATGTGACATAAGTGTCCGCAACAAACCATTACTTGGAGACTATTTCCCAATGCCCCTGGATCAGATACATCTAGTGTTGCATTAAACAAGGATTCTTTACACATTGAACTAGGTGGGGCCTGATTTTTCTTTAGTTTAAAACACCATAAAGGGAAGTAAGCCCAATTATTGATCTGAATGGTGTGGTTTGTTTTTGGCATAATTAAGCTCTTAGTCAGTTTAAGAACACTAGGGACCACTACACCTTTATTCACAGGGAAGTCAGACAAGTTAAGGGGTACCGCTAAGGTGGGAATAACTGATGACCCTCGGTTCAATTTGTTACACACCCAACAGGATTCATATCCTGACTTCTTTGCATACGCAAATTTAATAAGCAGTTTATCCTCTGGTCTTGTCAAGTCTCATTTCCGGCGATCCTGTGCCGGTAGGACAGTCATGTCAAATTCCGGTGTCAACACAATAGGGGCTGACATCACTCCCTTAGGGAGCTGGATTGGAAAAAAAATAGTCCAGCAACAATTGTCAGTAAGGTCAAAAATAAAACAATAATCCCAATACAAATAAGGATCCTTTGGTACTGTTCAAATGGTCTTTTTTTTTTAACCTCTTAAAAATAGTATCTGGAAGCAGAGGCTCATGGGCCTCCTAGGGTACCTCTGGAGCTTACATCGATTGGGAATGCGGTAAACTTAACGGTCTTTCAATAACAACAGGCACAAAGACTGGAGTTTGGAGAACTGGTGGTCAACTAGACTTGGATCTCCCTTATTCCTCTCCGGTCTGTGCAGCTGCTTGGGTACGGTGGAAACGTAGCTTCAGTTGGGTCAGATTCACTGGCTATCACTTTCCATGCCTGGTCCGTAACCTCTGCAGCAGGTTTCAATCGTGAGTGGTGTATCCATGGACACCACTTCGGCCACTTTCACTGCTGTGGGAGTTGATAACAAGACAACATAAAAACCTCTCCATTTGAGGGGCGTGGCCTGGCAGCTGATGGAGAAGGCTGTGTGAAGCACGAGCTCCTCCACAGATTCCCCACCAGAACGTTTTAGGCATCCAGCGGACCCGGAAATGGGCAAATTAAGTAAGGCAACAGGTGTCCAGAGGCAAGGGGAGAAAAATCGCGGCGCTCCAGCGAGTCCCCTGCGGCAATTTTTCACCCCGCAATCAGACCGCGCCGATAGGCCGGAAGCGCACGCTCGATTTGGGCAGCACGAATTACTGGAGGCCCCGGCTTCACCGCGGCCTACCCTGGCACCCGAACCCACAACGTCCCCGGCTGCTATGGACCTCAATTCACAGGGGGACTGGATGAGCGCTACCCCAGACACAATGCAGGCCCAAATAGTTTCTCAAAATCCGCCTTCACAGATAAGGCCGGAGGCCTACCCCGCAGCGCTTGCACAAGCTTGGCAGAGCTCCCAACTCGAGCCCCCGGCTTCTCTGCGGCCTACCCCTTCTTTTTTGTCTGCCAACACCCAGGGACCTGGGAATAACGGGCATCTTTCCACGATTGACTGGCAATCCATCCTGAACAACCTCCCAACTAAATCTGACCTGCGAATCGCTAATGAAAATTTGAGCACCACCATTATGTCAGAACTGCACCATATTCGCACAGAGATTCACGGTTTAACTGCAAAGGTTACTCACTTGGAGGGGGAATGTGACACTCTCCGTTTGCAAGCTGGTTCTACTGCACGTGCTGTACAAGTTCACACTTCACAGATGCAAAGCATGGCTCTCCACCTCACTGATCTGGACAATAGGGGCAGACGCCAAAACCTCCGGCTCAGAGGTCTGCCAGAAACCGAGGACTCACCCTCTGCCCTGAAACAAGTGCTGCTGCATATCTTCAATGCCCTCCTTGACAGGCCGCCTCAATCCGAGATTGACTTTGTTCGGGCTCACAGGGCCTTACGACCAAAGGGACCCCCCCGGCAGCCCCCCGCGGGACGTTATATGCTGCTTGTCTCGCTTTGACCTGAAGGAAGAAATTCTGCACCAGGCTAGAGTCACTACGGAATTCTCGTTTGAGGGTGTGAACCTGCAGCTATTCCCAGACCTTGCTCCGGCTACTCTAGCATACAGGCGGGCATTCAAGCCGCTAACTAGTGTCCTGCTCACGCAACAAATACGCTATCGATGGCAAATGCCGACGGGACTCTCAGTGACGACTCCGGCGGGCCAATTTTTGGTACAGGAGGCTGAAGATCTTCCAGAACTGGCTCGTCTGCTACAACTGCCACCTATTTCACTGACGTGGCCTGACCCTCTGGCACTGTATAATGGTGGTCTCGGAAGGCCGCGACCACAGCCACCTTCTCAGCGTGCTCGCCTTGACCGTCAACAAACTGCCCGGGGACCGGGGCCACAGATGTGAGACTCCGTGCTCAAGCTGAAAGTCCACACAGGCTGACAGCAACCCATGACCTACATTCCCAACACTGGACTTCCAATTCGCAAGGCTTTTTGACTTCTTTTTATTTTTTTCTCCTATCGCGCCTTTCTATTACACACTCCGGCTAACGCCCAGATTTGGTCCGGAAAGACACCTACCCCAAGGCCTGCGATCCCGGTCTTGCTGACCTTTTTTCTGATATAACTCCGCGACAATTGTCGCCGGTACTCACTTGCGTAAAGGTTTGACTTTGTTATATTTATTATTATTTTTCTCTTTTCTTTTCTTTGCAGGGGGGGAGTGGAATCTGGATTAGGATTTTATCCGAACTGTTTTGAACACGGACTTTTTCTCTCCCTCCCCCCCCCCGAAGATGGGGCCCAAGCTTGAGGATCGCTCGTTGCGCCTTCCCTTGGACTCTCGGACGAGATGGGTCCTGCTGGTTTGAAATATTCTTTTTCTTTTCTATTTTTCTCATACAACGTTCAATGTATTATTGTATTGATATTCAGTGTTATTTGGGGGGTCTGCGGAGGCCCCGATGCATAAATAGAGTTTAGTTCCCGCGAACGCTAGGTCACGTTCTCCCCACCGAGGTTGGTTGACACGTGAAGTGGACAGGATACCCGGACCACTGGTTGGTCTGTTGGATTCTTCCTGCCCCCCGTCAACCCCGCCTCTCCGAGTGTATATAGTTACCACTTACTACCCATTCCCTTAGATCCCCGGTTCCCTTCCTTACCCCTTCCTGTGGGAGTGGGGGTTGGCCTAGGGAGCTCCTTCGCTATCCTTCAATAATGGCCGTGCGTCAGGAACCTCTCATGTTAATGTCCATTAATGCCAGTGGCCTAAACATACCTGAGAAACGTTCGGGGGCTCTACGTGATTTCCAGAAAGCACGTGCCTCAGTGGTGTTTATCCAAGAATCACACTTTAGAGAAGGGGCGGCCCCGAGACTCACAAACTCCTGGTTCCCAATAGGCTTTTTTAGTAACAATGCGGTGGCCAAATCTAAGGGCGTGGCGATTTTATTTCACAAATCTGTCCCCTTTGTCCAACAAGCAACTCTATCCGATAAAGATGGCCGTTATGTAATGGTAAAGGGAGAAATAGCGGGACGCAAGTATACTTTTGCAAACTTCTACGCACCGAAACAAGGGACAACATAGATTCATGAACAAATTGCTTCCTCTCATCACTGAGTTCTCTGAGGGCTGTCTAGTTTTAGGGGGCGACTTGAATGTACCACTGGATCCCCGCCTTGACACGTCCTCGGGACGCTCAGCTGTCCCCCCACATGTCACTCGCTCTATCTCCAAATTGTTGCATACACACAGATTAGTGGACTGTTGGAGGGCAATGCACACGGAGGACAAAGACTACACCTATTTTTCACACCCTGCGCAGATCTATTCTCGACTGGATTATTTCTTTATACCGCACTATTATTTATCTGATTTACAATCAGTCCGGATTGGATCTTTGACATGGTCTGACCATGCCCCGGTCACAATGCGTCTTCTTTCCCCTCTGCATCGCCCTGCCGTCCCAGCCTGGCGACTTAATGAATTCCTCCTGACTGACCCCCCGACTTCAAACGACTGTGAGCAGACCCTAGCCCTATATTTTCAGGACAATGACACGCCAGATGTGTCTCCACTGTCCATCTGGGAAGCACATAAATGTGTCATACGTGGGTTTTATATTCGTAAGGCGTCAGAGCAAAAAAAACACAGGGAGGCAGCTACAATCGATCTCTTAGCTCGCATTCACAACCTGGAGACCTTACATAAGGAATCCCTTGACCCTGCCCAGTTAACCGACTTGACAACCCTACGCCGGGAACTGGCCACTCTTCTTAATTCCACGTACCACCGACACTGTTTACGTTCCAAGACATTTTTCTTTGCTCATGGAGACAAGAGTGGGAGACTGCTGGCTCGTATGCTACGTGCCCGCCATTCGACCACGTACATTGCCAAAATCAGGGACACACATGGCAAAACACAACATCTACCACACCGCATTCTCCCTACGATTCGTTCCTACTTCGCGACTCTATATGACCTGCCCACTCCGGAGACGGACGCAGGACGCACACTTCATTCGCAAAAGATTCATGCCTATCTCTCCCAACACATCACGCGACGCCTGACACCTGAAACTGCCCTACTGTTAGACGCACCCTTAACTATAGAAGAATTGAGTGACGCGGTAAAATCTTCTAAAACGGGCAAGTGCCCAGGCCCAGATGGCCTTCCCCTGCAATATTATAAACTATTTGCGAAAATTCTCTACCCCAGATTCCTGGTGGCTTTTAATGCCATTCTGGAAGGCCACGCCATTCCGTCCCAAACTCAGGCGGCCAACATATCTTTAATTCCTAAGGAAGGTAAAGATGCTGAGCGGTGCGACAGCTACCGCCCCATCTCCCTATTAAATTGCGATCTCAAACTGTATGCAAAGATCCTGGCCACACGACTTACACCTTATGTCCCGGGGTTGATACACCAAGACCAGGTGGGATTTGTGGCAGGGCGGGAGGCGCGAGACAACACCATATGGGCACTGACGATCATGCATAGGGCAACGAGGCAACAAGAAGGCCTTCTCCTCCTCTCTACGGACGCGGAGAAGGCCTTTGACAGAGTAAACTGGGAATTCTTGTTTGCAACTCTTTCTCAGGTTGGACTAGGTCCTAATCTATGCACCTGGATCCGGGCTCTATATTCGGATCCAACTGCACGGGTTTGCGTGAATGGGATCTATACGGAACCCTTTAAGATAAGGAACGGTACTAGGCAGGGATGCCCACTCTCCCCATTGTTGTTTGTACTGGCATTGGAGCCCTTCCTGTCCTCTGTAAGGGCTAGCCCGGACATCCGAGGGATCCGGACTGGCCGGACGGAGCACAGGGTAGCTTCTTTCGCGGATGATCTCCTTTTCTTCGTGACTTACCCAGAAACGACTTTGCCCAACTTACTGAAAGCTTTTGAAGTATACGGTAACCTCTCCAACTTGAAAATTTATTTCGCCAAGTCCTTCCTGTTAAATGTGTCCATGCCGCGGTCGAAGGCTCAATCCATACGGCCAAACTTCTCGATCCAATGGGCCGAGGATAGAATTAAGTACCTGGGAATTTGGTTGACCTCTGACCATACTTTAATGTTCAGAGACAACTTTGCGCCCATGCTCGCGACTATCTCCTGCGACAATGCGTAATATCCTGCGTAATATTTCCAGAATTCGGCCATTTCTTACCGCGGTCACCACAAAACAACTCATACACGCCCTGGTAATCTCCCGACTCGATTATTGCAATAATCTCTTATCTGGCCTCCCTCTGTCCCACCTCTCCCCTACAATCCATCCTGAATGCCTCCGCCAGGCTAATTCACCTCACCCGCCGCTCTTCTCTGCCGCTCCCCTCTGCGAGTCCCTTCACTGGCTCCCCATCCACTGCAGAATTAAGTTCAATCCTTATCCTTACCTACAAAACCTCACTAACTCAGTGCCCCACTACCTGTCCTCACTAATCACCAAATACACCCCAGCCCGCTCCCTAAGGTCAAACAGTGACCTGCGCCTAGCTTCTCCCCGCATCACCTCTTCCCATGATAGACTGCAGGTTTCTCACGCGCAGCCCCACTCTCTGGAACGCTCTCCCTCGTGCGTCAGACTTTCCCCTAACTTCTCTTCCTTCAAACTCCCTTAAAACATTCCTATTAGGGAAGCCTACCACCCACTCACTGACGCAACCATCAATCCTCTACCTTACAGTCCTCTCTCCTGTTTCCAACCCCAACCCTCCTAGATTGTGAGTTCCTACGGGAATAGGCCCTCATCTCTCCTGTACTGTTTGTCAAATGTTGTTCAATGTTTGTAACCCTGTCTGTACTGTGCTTATTGTACAGCGCTGCGGAATATGCTGGCGCTTTAATAAATTAATAATAGTAGTAGTAGTATCTCCACGGATCTGAAGGCCTGGAACTATCCGCACATTTCTTGGCTGGGTCGCGTCCAGGCAATCAAAATGAATGTACTCCCTCGTATTCTATACCTCTTTCAGACGATTCCCATTGACCTCCCGCGAACCTTTTTTCGGGACCTACAGATGCAGATCTCGAATTATGTGTGGAGGGGATCCCGACTGAGGCTAAAATTTTCCATCCTTACCCTACCTAAAACACGGGGGGGGGGGGCTTGCCATACCAGACTTTGCGATATACCATACGGCTTGCCACCTTCAGCGTATTCTGGAATGGGCAAAACCCCGCAAACTCAAAGCGTGGGGGGTGGTTGAACAAGATGAAGCCGGGATTCCCCTCACTGTCCTCCCTTGGCTGCCTAAACTGCAAGGGCTACGCCGGGTACGTGATCTACATTACACCTCAGCTACACTACGCATATGGCATCGAGTAATGCGTGTTTTAGACCTGTCCTCCGACCCGTCGCCACTTACGCCGTTGTTATGCCAAGCCTCCACGCCCACGTCTTACACCCTGTCGATATTCACAGACTTGCTGCAAACACAAACACCGCGCATTCGTGACGTATTTCGAGACCAACAACTTGCCTCGCTTACTGATATACTGGGCGATAGGGCAGTGACTTTCCTACGATACTTCCGATATCAACAGATTGCTAGCTTTATCAGATCTATACCCCAATGAACAAAACTGACCCGCCCTCTAACAGAATTTGAAAAACAGTGCATGACAGCTGACCTACTGCCACATGGAGTGTCCTATTTATATGAACTCCTCCAGCGCTCAAATAGAACCCCCCCGCCGAGGTTTATGGGCAGTTGGGAAATGATGTTAGAAACTACTCTGTCCGACTCCCAATGGGGGAAAATCTGCGACCTTACACACCACTGCTCGGTCTCATCGAAAACACAGGAGACGGCATATAAATTACTATCCCTGTGGTAAAAGACCCCTGAACAGCTTAGTCACGTGTTTCCTGATATGTCGGATGAGTGCTGGCGTTGTGGTGAAAGCCCGGGATCGGCACTTCACATATGGTGGTCTTGTCCAGTAATTCGCCTATATTGGGAAAAGATACATAAAATCACTCAACTGTTCATAGAACCTCCCCCCGACTTCCGACCAGCCACCATGCTATTACATCATGTACACTACGCTACTTCAGGTTACAAAAAATCGGTGTGTATCCGCATTCTGAATGTTGCCAAAAGTCTAATACCCCTATTTTGGAAGCAAAGGGTGAGCCCTCCTATGCATCTTTGGCTCTCTAAAATGGAAGAGCTCCATAGAGTCGAACAACTGTACTACTCAATGAACGGTATGACGGCCCAATATACTCAGATTTGGAGTACTTGGATCCTACAATCGGGGGGAGCAGAATTTCGTGCCTTGTTACTGTAATTGAGCCAATGTGACGTTGTATCTGACCACATTCCTTCTTAAGACGCTCTAGTCTCTACCCTTGACGTATAGTGAATGCACTGTTTTATGGTTTCTGTGCCCAGTAGGGATTTGCCCACATTCCTAGGCCATTTCCCCCCCCTCCCCAATAGCCCCTTTTTTTTTTTTTAGCTTAATTTACCCTTTCCACGTGATCCCAATAACGTTAATCTGACTTGATGCTGATACTTAGTCTTCTAAATCTGATTCCTAACTCGAATGTAAAAGATGCATGTTGTTTTATTATGATGATGCCACCGCCCAGCCTGCGAGCTGATGACTTTGATACATGTACAACTTTTGTATATCTTTGTTTGCTGTGAAAAATTAAAATAAAAACTTTTATTTACAAAAAAAAACTCTCCATTTAGCCCCTAACGGGTCTACCTTCCATTCCTTAACCCATACTGAGTCCCCAGGACAGTATCTGTGTAAAGGTAAGTATAGGAAATGTGGTATGTGTTCACTAACCCATGTATACATGCTCTGCATCGTCTGATCTAACCTGATCACTTGCTGGCATAGGTCAGTTTCTCCTAATACCCGGGGATCCCCCCTCAACCTAGTTATCAAAGGGGTAGGATAACCAAACATCATCTCGTATGGGTTCAATTTTAGGAATGAGGTAGGGCTGCTTCTCACATGCAGTAGAACAATTGGCAACACATCCAGCCATTTCAGTGATGTTTCTTGGCATATTTTAGCCATCAATGTCTTTGGATTTCTATTCATTCTTTCCTCTTTTCCAGAGCTTTGAAATCTGTATGCAATCGGGCGAGCTGCTGCAAACAACTTTGTATGAAGGCTGGGCCATTGTCTGATCCGATTTCAAGAGGCAGTCCATACCTTGGGATAATTTTCTCTCGAGGCACCTTTCTACCTCTGCTGTCTTTTCTGTTCGAGTTGGGTAGGCTTCAACCCATCCCATTAGTGTGCATACTAGCACCAGTAGATATTTATATCCTTTGCATGGAGGGAGAACAGTAAAGTCAATTTGTAGGGAGGACATTGGAGATAATCTAACCGATAATACTCCTGGTGGTTGTACTATCCCTTGCCTTGGGTTGTTCTTAGCACAAGTGACACATTGTTGGGCAATTACTCTGCAGACGGAGGTGAGTCCAGGAACGTAGAAGTGCGGTTCTAGTTGTTGCTCCATGGCTGTCTTTCCTCCATGTGTTCTGGAATGCAGGGCCTGGACAATTTCAGGTGCCAGGGTGGCTGGTAAGACAATTCTTTCACTCTCCAACTGGTACCATCAGTCTTCTCTGTATTCTCCTGGCTCTTCGGAGAGCCATTTCTTCTCCTTCTCAGAGTAGGCTGGAGTTCAGTGCGTAATGGGTGTTGGTAACAGAGGTATCACCACTGAGAGAAGTCTTTTGACATACTTGGGTATTCTGTGCTTCAGACCATATTCAGACAATGCATCTCTTTCATGTTCATTCTTTACAGTCGGCAAGAAATACTTCAGGGCACTTTCTTTCATATTTTGCAGCTGATCTTCAACCAGTATCTCTTTCAGGAAGAACTTCACCAGCGGAGCTTGGTATTGTGCAGCTCCCAGCTCTCCCATGCTTCTCACAATTCGGGTAATTCTCAGGTTATTGTGGATGTTAGTATTCAAATTGGAGAAGCGTGTCGAAAAATTTGAGTCTCGTATCACTTCTATCTCCTCTTCCCCCACTAATTTTACGCCGAAGAAATTCAGCATCAGTTTATAAGGCTCTCCGTAGCCTATGTTGGATTTCAGCGGTGTTCTTCATAATTTTAATTTCAGAAGTAGTCAGAGGCTTTGCATGTGCATTCTGGCCTTGTTCACGCAGGGGAAACAACCATTGGATATAGCTGTGGTGCTTCTCTAGAAGTTCATATTCACTGTACCAATGGCAAAGAACATCTTCAATAAATTCTCCATGAGGTGCAAATCTTCTCTTATTCATATAGAAGTCAACGTTAGGCATATCTTGAAGCGCAGTATTTAGACAGAGCAGAGTTTCGACTTTCATTTGCGGTGATATGGGTTTACATACCGGAATCTTGATAGGTGAGTCAACTTGAACCAGTCCTCTCTGGGGAACCGAAGTTTCAGTTCGGTGTTACGGATTTCCATTCCGGAAGCTTTTCAAGTGATTCTCCTGTTGGGGTCGAGTTCTCTTGGCATTGGTTTCTTTCCAATCACAGCCACGCTCAAGGGCTTGTGTCTGTCTTGCTGCTTCCTTCGCCACTTGATCTGCTTTATGGTTTCCTCTGGGAACTTCTTCTTTGCCTTTCTGGTGTCCTCGACAATGTATGACACCAACTGCGGACGGTTTCCATACCACTTCCAGTAGATTCAATATTTCAAGGGCATATTTAACTTGTTTGCCTGCAGATGTTAGGAGGCCACATTCTTTGTAGAGTGCTCCGTGAGCCTGAATTGTCATGAAGGCATACTTGGAATCGGTGGATATGTTCACTCTTTTGTTTCCAGATAGTTCTAGACCCCTGGTAAGGGCAATAATTTCAGCCAGTTGAGCAGAAGTGCCATTGGGCAGTGGTTTAGCTTCAATTGTTTCGTCAAGAGTGACTACTGTGTACCCAGCAATTCTCTTTCCATTTTCTACAAAACTGCTTCCATCAGTGAACAGTTGCAAGTCGTATTTGTCTAGGGGTATGTCTTTGAGGTCAGGTCTGCTGCTATATACTTCATCCATTACTTGGAGGCATTCATGTTCATGGTCTTCTGAAGCATCTGGAAGCAATGTAGCAGGATTCAGTGTGGAGATTAGTTCCAAGTGAACTCTTGGGTTTTCACACAGCATGGCTTGGTACTTGGTCATTCTTGCATTGCTGAACCAGTAATTGCCTTTTTGGTCTAGAAGAGTCTGGACTGCATGAGGGACTTTCACAAAGAGTTCTTGGCCTATTGTGTGCTTGTCTGCTTCTGCAACCAGGATGGCAGTGGCTTCAAGCAACAAAGTCTTTAATTGGGTGACAGCCTCAGTTTGTTCTTCACCCCAAATGAATAGGTCAGGCTCTGCACCTTTGGTGGCTTGGTACAGAGGCTCGGCAATGATGGCAGAGTTGGGGATCCACAGGCGACAGAAGCCTGCAGCTCCCAAGAATTCTCTTACTTGGCAACGAGTCTGTGGTTGAGGGACACGGCAGACTGATTCTTTGCGTTCTGGATTGCACGCTTGGTACCTGTAAGTTGAAAGCCTAGGTATTTCACACTGCGTTGGCAGATTTAGGCCTTTCTTTTAGAAACTTTGTAGCCTGCCTTGCATAAAATACTTAACAGTTCTGTTTGTGGCATTGAAACAATCTTCTTCAGTTGGTGGGGCAAGCAGGAGATCATCAACATACTGCAATAGGGTAGCTTTGTCTGGCTTTTCGTGGGATGTGGTACTGGCGCAGCGCCACGGGCTATTACTTTTTTTTATTCATCTTACTTTCAATAATACACATTTTTTAACACGTTTTTCTTTTCTAATCATAAGCAACTTCTTTGTGCATTCCCCATTTTACTTGTCTTTTACTTTCTTATTATCACTTTCTTATCTTTTCTATTTATTTTACAATTTCTCCAAACTGATCTAACCCTGCAGTATTTTCCTCTATATCTGCTGTATCTCTCAGACTCCTCTCCTAGAACCTTCCCTCCCACCTTTTCTCCTCTATCAGTGTTACTTGTTTGCATAAGGGGGGGGGGGTTGGGCTTAAAAGTGGCAACAACTTTTTTTTTTAAATCAGCAGAGTCTCTTACAATAGACACAAATGCAATTGAGATATAACAGCACTGTTTTACATAAAATGTCAACAAACTCTCGCAGCCTGTAACACACAACACATTCACTTACTGGAGCAAAAATACTGGTACATAAATCATACTAGATCTTTAAATCAAGCATTTATAACATACCAGAACAAGTGGAAATTCTGCCGTAGACATATACACTTAATGAACAACTGTAGCAGAGTACGCCACACACTTACAAAAAAAAACCATGTTTAGCACACACAATCAAATCACCTTTTGTCTTAGTTTGAACAGACTTCAAACATTCCTCAGTCAAAAACAGGTTTTTTTTGTTTCTCTTGCTAATTGCAGGTCTCTTCCTAATTTAGCCTTTTTACTCAATGCTCTCTGAAATGTGTTCATTAGAATTCATCCTGTCTTACAATTTTACATTCATTTTAACTATGCATTTTAGGGGCACACCCGAAAAACACAAAACAACGGCTGCACTCGCAGACTGTACACACCATAATACATATACACACACACAACAGAGGTTTCATACATAGATCATTTTCATTGCAATGCATATAAAACCAAAGAGCATATAAACCCACTATACACATATATAGCACTTATACAGACTGGGCAGCACATATACATTGCGCCATAAACGCAAACAGCACATATATACACTTACTGCACAGAGCACATATACACACACAACTCTAAATCCATATTCATAACATTTATACACATTTGCTATGTAAATAGCACATACCCACACTGGCTGCAGCCATATGTAATACTACTCAGCACACACTCATAGTGTATTCGTTCAATGCAACAAATAATAGCTTCTGTATACATCCTGCAAAAGCATATTTACAGGAAACATACACAGAGCATTTTTTTTTAAGCAAACACAATACATATATACATGTGGATAAATTCGTGAGGAATAATCCTTTATATGGCGCCTTTCTAAAATAGCACGGGCTGCTCCCTAACCCAGATAGAAGGGCACCTGCCAATATATGTCAAAAAAAGGGGGTGGTATATCTGTGTCGGGCGCTGCCTGTGGATGGATACCTCGCGCTTTGTGAAGTGCGCTGCCTGTAGAGAGATTTCTCACACTTAATGAAGTGTGATGTTCGTGGGGTTACAAGCCCCTCGGTCATAAACTGAAAAAAGGGGGGGGAATTGGGGGAGATCTGTTGGTGGATTGAGTGGTGCTTCTTGTGTATAAATTTCGGTATTATTCACCGTGTCCAGATAAACTATTTGGGTAATGGTACAGTGGTATTCAATACAGTGTATTCAATAGGGAAGCAGCATTTTCATAGGAAAACAGTAGAAGGTCGTCATCTAGTGGTTAGACATGATATTGCAGGGAACATATGTTTCAGTCTGAGTATTAGAGAGAGTTCTTCAGTATCCTGCTGCCATCTAGTGGCTTAACTAGGTAACGCAGTCTATATACGCAATGAAAAGGGATATGTTGCTGGTTCCTCCTTTTCTCCCGTCGTCCTCATATGAAAAACAGAGAAAAGGCATACATAGAGTATTGTACTGACCTTGGATGCAGGGTACTGCTACAGAGTCTTTTCCCTGTTTTGGAATGTTGTCACAACTGTCAGGAACATTTGATGTTATGAGAGGTTCACTGTTTTGCTTTAGTACATAGTCTCTGGTGCGCTTAACTGAATCTTCCGTATCCACATTGCATAAGCTGATGCTCTCTCTTTCACTTCCCCTGGCAGCTTGTGCTAGGATCCTCAGTGTTGCTACGGCTCTGTCATGCTCACACTGTTTCTCTAGGGCTTCTATTTCCGCTCTTTTGTGAGCTTCTTCCGTTTCCATAGCTGCTTTCTTGTGAGCGGCGTCCATTTCCATGGCTGCTTTCCTTTTTGCAAAGGCCGCCTGTATCTTTGTAGTCTCTGCTTTTTTCCCCGGGCTTGAATAAGCTGCAGACTAATTGATGAACTCTTTGAATATTGTGAGGATTTTGACCTTGAAAGATGTGAGCTATTTGAATGCTTGCTAGATGATGAAGTGTGAGAAGCAGTCTCTTGGAGTTGGGCAATTCTCTCTTCTGCCTTTACTCTGGCCTGATGTACTAAATTGATGCTTTCTGATTTAAGACATTTTAATTCATCTATCTTCTCTAATTTAGAGACATAATATCTTGCCCACTGTCACATTTGAGCATGAGCTGTAGAAAGCTGTCTTAAAACTTCTTTTAGTGAGGATGCATCACAAATAGGTTGTGTGATGGTGGAGACATAACTCATCACCTGTTCCCAAAGTCATGACATTTGCTGTGATTTCTCATAGTTTATGTCCAGAAGTGTTTCAGTAATCTTCCATGTAGGTTTTGTATTGCGTTTGCTTATGATTGGATTTATATTCATTACTTCCACATCTGAAACAAGTTGCCTTCCCTGTAATGGTAGCAGGATTCTTCTGTCTACCATGCTTACACAGATGAGAAGAATAAGAAGAGAGCAGCAGGCACCGTGTGGCAAAGTTTACACAGGCCCACACACTGCAGCTGGAGGCAGGCTCTGTCTGTGGGATGCAGCAGTATTTGCTCTCTAGTTACTGAAGGCTGTTTACTTGTGCTGCAAACGCTGTTAATGTATTTTTACTGCTGGTTCACTGAAAGCTGCGTACTTCTGCTGCAGCTGCTGTTAATGACTTTTACAAACAGCAGTAATGCTGGACAGTAATTGTTTTTTTAATATTCTGCTTCCCTAAGCAAAGCTGTGAGGCGTGGGTGCTTTAGACTAACTACGTCTGTATTTGACCAGTACTCACACGATGAAGTTTGGCAGATAGCTTCAACTCAGCAAAACTGACGCGTAGAAAGATGAATCCAGTTGAAGACTTTAATGATCAGATCGACAATCTTGAATAGTGTACAGCAATGCAGGTAAAAATACATTATATTTGTCCAGCAGTGAGCACAGAATGGCTGCTATGTGACCAGGAAGTAACTAATAGGGATGAGCTGTTCGGGTTCGGACGGTTCGGAGTTCGACCCGAACTTAGCCTGTTCGGCCGGATCGCGAACCCCGAACATTTCCGGGTGTTCGCCGCATGTTCGACCACAATGGACCACAATGCATTTTCCCACTGCCTGAAGCTCGTAATTGGCTACAGCCTTGCACCTGACCACAGGTCTGGTGCAAGACTGGTTGAACACTATGCCAATCACCGCTCAATCATGGGCTCAAAGAGCTAAGTCCCGCAGCACACTATATAAGGTTTCAACGCGCCGATTCTGCACGCATTTCAGAGGAGATTTCAAAGCAGATAGTTGTGTGTGTTGTTACTGCCGGTCTGCCACGCTACTGGCGGGGTCTGGGGGGTCTCATTTCGACCAAATATCAGGGAATTTAGGTGATGTGTGTCTTGTTACTGTGCCAGCAAGTTTTTTTGGGGTTTACAACTTTATTTAAATCATTTGTGTATTGAGGTGATTTTCTGGGTCTTGTCACACTGTGCCAGCAAGTCTTTTTGGGTCTCATTTATACCAAATATCAGGGAATTTAGGTGATGTGTGTCTTGTCACTGTGCCAGCAAGTTTTTTTGGGGTTTACAACTTTATTTAAAACATTTGTGAATTGAGGTGATTTTCTGGGTCTTGTCACTGTGCCAGCAAATCTTTTTGGGGCTCACTAATTTCTTTAAAACACTTGGGAATTAAGGTGATCTTCTGTGTCTCGTCACACAGCCAGCAATTTTTTTTTGGGGCTCACTAATTTCTTTAAAACACTTGGGAATTAAGGTGATCTGTGTCTCGTCATACAAAAAGTACCACGCTGTATTTTGGGGCTCACTAATTTCTTTAAAACACTTGGGAATTAAGGTGATCTGTGTCTCATCATACAAAAAGTACCACGCTGTATTTTGGGGCTCACTAATTTATTTATTTGTGAATTAAGGTGATCTGTCTCTTGTCACTGGCTGCCGGCTATCAGTGTGTCTCACTGAGTTATACCAGAGTTATTTAAATCTTTATACCAGAGTTGAATCAGAGTTCTGTATATATTAATCTATATATCACTCACCATGTCTGAAAGAACAAAAAGGACAGGCAGACGCTCCCAGCCACAGATAAGAGGGCAAGCAGCCCCTGTGTCGGGAGGCTGTGTCTCTGGTCGTGGTGGACGTGGTGCATCCTCTGCAGGGGCACGTTTGTCCTTTCTAACTGGTGCTGGCCGTCTTAAGCAGCAGCAACATACAGAGGACTTGGTGGATTGGCTAACCAGGCCATCCTCATCCTCCGAGTCCTCTGCCAGCCAGGCTTGTAGTGCTTTACAGTCCACCTCAGCTGCCAAAGCATCTAATGCAGCCTCCATGTCCACAGCTACTCCTGCCGTAGCCTCGCTATCACAAACGGAGGAGTCAGCTGAATTGTTTGACTACAATGAGAGTGACATGCTGCTTGAGGATGCACAGCAAGTACAGTGCTCTGATTCAATCTCTGAGGTTGAGCAAGGGAGTATAATCAACCTAGAGGAAGGAGGTGCCAGTGATGACACACAAATAACTGGCACTCATGTTGCCCCAGCAGCTGCAGCATACTGCCAAGTTGGCTCCAGTGACGAGGAGATAGGGGGTGAATTATTATTATTATTCTTTATTTATAAAGCGCCAGCATATTCCGCAGCGCTGTACAATAAGCACAGTATAGACAGGGTTACAATACATTGAACAACATTTGACAAACAGTACAGGAGGAGATGAGGGTCCTATTCCCGTAGGAACTCACAATCTGGGAGGGTTGGGGTTGGAAACAGGAGGAGAGGACTGTAAGGTGAGAGTGATTGATGGTTGCGTCAGTGAGTTGGGTGGTAGGCTTCCCTAAATAGGAACGTTTTAAGGGAGCGTTTGAAGGAGGAGAAGTTAGGGGAAAGTCTGACAGTACGAGGGAGAGCGTTCCAGAGAGTGGGGGCTGCGCGTGACAAATCCTGCAGTCTATCATGGGAAGAGGTGATGCGGGGAGAAGCTAGTCGCAGGTCACTGTTTGACCTTAGGGAGCGGGCCGGGGTGTATTTGGTGATTAGTGAGGACAGGTAGTGGGGAGCTGAGTTAGTGAGGTTTTGTAGGTAAGGATAAGGATTTTGAACTTAATTCTGCAGTGGATGGGGAGCCAGTGAAGGGACTCGCAGAGGGGAGCGGCAGAGACAGAGCGGCGGGTGAGGTGAATTAGCCTGGCGGAGGCGTTCAGGATGGATTGTAGGGGGGAGAGGCGGGACAGAGGGAGGCCACATAAGAGATTATTGCAATAGTCGAGTCGGGAGATTACCAGGGCATGTATGAGTTGTTTTGTGGTGACAGCGGTAAGAAATGGCCGAATTCGGGAAATATTACGCAGTTGGTATCGGCAGGAGGAGGAAAGAGACTTGATGTGGGGATGAAGGAAAGAGCAGAGTCAAGTGTAACTCCAAGACAGCGAACTTGGTTTGATGGGGAAATGGTGATACCCTCCACCGTGATAGAGAAGTCAGGAGGTGGGGAGGCATTGGAGGGAGGAATAAGTAGGAGTTCAGTCTTTGACATGTTGATCTTTAGGTGGTGGGAGGCCATCCAGGAGGAGATGCCAGATAAACAGTCATTGACTTTTGAAAGGACAGGGGGAGAGAGATCAGGGGTGAAGATGACATTGATGATGATGAGGTCACTGACTCCACCTGGGTGCCAGATCGAACTGAGGAATCAAGTGAGGAGGAGGGGAGGAGGAGGAGGCACAGCAAACACGAGGCACAACATCCTCTGTGACCAACCGTAGCACTAGCCAGTCCAAGGCATCACATGTCAGAGCTGCTCCGGTGCAGAGCGCTGTTGCCTCAAAGAACACATGCTGGAAATCTGCTGTCTGGGAGTTCTTTCTGAACTGTGCATCAGACCCCAGCGTTGCTATTTGTAATCTATGTCAGAGGAGGCTGAAGCGTGGGATAAACACCGGACACTTGGGTACCACGTGCTTGAGGCGACATATGAACAAGTGCCACACATCCCATTGGGGCAAAACTTTGCGTAGGTCCTCCTCCTCCTCATCTGTCTCTACCCACACTGTATGTCCTGCCATGCAATTGCCTACAACCTCCACCGACAGGGATGATGCTACAGTAATGGATGTACCAGCAGGTCCTTCCTCACAATGTGACATCATCCCAGTAGCTGAAGATTTACGCAGTCAGATTACGGTGCGGCAGCTGCTGCAGCGAAAGAAAAAATATAGTCCCAAGCACAGCGTCTAAATGCCAGCTTAGCAAAATTACTCGCATTGCAGCTGCTGCCTTTCCAGCTGGTGGACTCTGCTCCCTTCCGTGAATTTGCTGAATGCGCTGTACCACTGTGGCAGGTTCCAAAACGCCATTACTTTTCACGCAAGGCCATTCCAGCACTATACCAGCACGTGGAAGACAATGTTATCCAGTCATTGGGAAAGGCAGTCAGCAGCAAGGTGCATGTGACTTTAGACACGTGGTCCAGCGAGCATGGACAGGGTCGTTACATTTCCTTCACGGCACACTGGGTAACTATGATTGCAGCTGGGAGGGATCCAAGACGGGGCTCTGTGCTGGAGCTTGTTCATCCACCACGCCTCCAGAAAGCTGCTTGTATGAGGTCTGTCTGCTCCACCACCACCACCTCTTCCTCCTCCTCCTCCTCCTCTGTCTCTGGTGAAGTGGCAGTTAAACCCACGCCTGACAGGGTCTACGCAATGGCTCAAGCAAAAAGATGCCATACTGTGCTTGAGCTGGTTTGTTTATGGGACAGGAGCCACACCGGGTCAGAAATGTTGTCAGCTCTGCAGGGGCAGGTGCAGAGATGGTTAACACCACGCCAGCTTGAGCTGGGAATGATCGTATGCGATCATGGCAGCAACCTTCTCTCCGCCCTACGCAAGGGTAAATTGACGCATGTACCATGCCTAGCACACGTCCTAAATCTGGTGGTACAGCGTTTCCTAACCAAGTACCCAGGGCTGCCAGAGCTTCTCATCCAGGCCAGAAAAGTCTGCAGCCACTTCAGACGGTCATTCCCAGCAAGCGTTCGCCTGGCAGAAATTCAAAGAGAATTCCACCTTCCCACAAACCGTCTGATCTGTGACATGCCCACCAGGTGGAATTCAACATTAGCAATGCTGCAGCGTCTGCACAAGCAGCAGAGGGCCATCAACGAGTACCTGTGTGAGTATGGCACAAGGACAGGTTCAGGTCAACTTGTTTTTTTTCCCCCCCGCAGTGGCTGATGATCAAGGATGCATGCACTGTACTGTCACCATTTGAGGAGGCAACAAGGATGGTGAGCAGGCTCAGTGCATGCATCAGTGACACAATTCCTTTAGTGTTCCTGCTGGAGCACACTCTGCGGGGAATTATAGATGTGGCTCTAGAGGCAGAGCAGCGGGAGGAAGAGGAAGCCTTCCCTAGCTCTCAAGGCCCCAGTCTTTCCGCAGACAGCATTCCAGTGGGTCCTACTCAGATCAGACAGGAGGAGGATGAGGAGGAGGAGGACTATTTAAGTAGTGGGGGCAATGAAGGTGGGGATTCCTCAAGGCAGGGTTTTGTGTGCCCAGAAACAGAAGGGCTTGTGTGTGGCTGGGAGGAGGAAGTGCACGATACGGTCATCCTCATTGACCAGGAAGACTCGGCAGCTAATGCCACCTCCAACCTATGCTGCATGGGCTCCCTAATTATGCAAAGCCTGCTAAAGGACCCCAGGATTCGTGCTATCAAGGAGAGGGATCATTACTGGTTGGCAACCCTTCTTGATCCACGATACAAGGGGAAAGTTGCAGAGCTCATCCTGCCCGCACAGAGGGAGCACAGGATGACAAAACTTGAGGACGCTCTAAAGCGAAACTTGTGTAACACCTTTCCAGGCACTGTTAGATTACCAAGTGCTACTGCTGACACACAGGCTTCTGAGGCTGCAGGTGATCAGAGGAATAGCGGTGAAGGCCAGGGCCGCTTGACTGATGCATTTTTTTATTTTTTTAGTCCTCGACGCCCAGGGACGTCAAATGTAGGCACCCATTGCCAGCGTCTTCACCATATGGTGCAGGACTACCTAGGGGCAAGGGCAGACCTGGATACCTTTCCAGCAGATGATCCACTGGCTTACTGGGTGTTGAGATTGGATCACTGGCCAGAACTTAGCCAATATGCTATGCAGCTACTAGGTTGTCCTTCATCTAGCGTGCTTTCCGAAAGGACGTTCAGTGCCGCTGGAGGTTTTGTCACAAACAAAAGAGTGCGTCTGTCCACCGACTCTGACGACCGGCTGACATTTATAAAAATGAATCAGTCCTGGATCAGCAGCTATCAATCCCCTGATGCCGAAGTAACGGAATAGATCGGGTATGTCTTCTGCATGCACAAAACCTCCAGCACTGAACTCTTCCACAATACCACAAAAGGGTTACGGTGTGAATGCACTTGCTGCCATGAAAGGCACAATATTTGGCTGCACTGACGCCTGTGCCAGATTTATATCATTTTAATTTTTTGAACCGCAGGGTCCAACCCTGCACTCTTCCACAATACCACAGAGGGGTTACTGTATGATGATACTTGCTGGCCTGGCACCAAAGGCACAATATCTGGGTGCACTGACGCCCATTACCAGATTCATATCTTTTTAATATAGGACCGCATGGTCCACCCCTGCACTCTTCCACAATACCACAGAGGGGTTACTGTATGATAGTACTTGCATGCCTGGCACTAAAGGCACAATATCTGGGTGCACTGCCATTGACACCTGTATCAGATTCATATCCTCAGAGGGGTTACGGTGTGACGGCACTGTTGCCGACGCTAAAAGCCCAATTTTAAAGCACCTATTGTTACTTTCATCCAACAAGTTTCACAATAATTTAGCCAAAAAAAACACTAAACTTTTTCTGCGCGTCCTAAAATGTCTTTTCATACAGACTGCTGCCCAAAGCAGTTGTTTATGGATAGATTAAAGGAAAAGCATTTACCGTCATATGAAACGTAATTTTTTTGTTTTTAAGTGTTTCTATACATCCTAGAAATCCGCCACTTCACGGGCAGGTTATGGGGACCTCCTAGGCACGATATTTGAAGGAATTTTTCGTTTTTATTTTTAACCCTTATTTAACCCTTTCGCTGCTGAGGCGTTTCACGCCTCTGTGCTGAGGTCATATTTACCGGTTTTGCTCATCATGTTTAAACGTGTTTTGAAGGCTTATTTTAGTATATGACCCAGACATATTCTATATCGTTCTTTCCGTCAGACTCGGTAGATTCATAATATGTCATTATTATATGTATACATTATGTCATGTCTGTATATTATAACAAAAAATGCAATAAAATATGTATTTTCAATAATTTACAACGTGTAAAGTGTTTTTTTTCACATTTTAACATGCGAGCAATTGCGGTTATATTTTGTATGGGGTGCGCTTGTTAAAAAAATTAGAGATGGGGTCTCGTTACATTTTGTTTTGGGGAAAATTACACGATTTTTAACAAACGCACCGCATACAAAAATCGTTAGTGCAGCATCATTGTTCACATTATAATTGAAATGGGAACAATATTGCTGCATTAACGAACCAAAAAAAAGAAAAAAAAAATGTTTATTTTTTTTTTTATAATTTTTTTTTAAATATATTTTTATTTTTATTTTTATTTATTTTTTAAAAACTTTTTTCACTGTAGTGTTTGGTATCGTTGGAACGGCCATGCTCTGGCCGATCCAACCATACCAAACGTTAACCCCTATCTGCCACGGATCGGGAGATAGGGAGTTCATTGGAACTCCCTATCTCCACCGTTTGTGGCAGTTAGGGGTTAACTCTAGGACTGGCGTCATCGCACGATGACGCCAGTCCTCAGGGGGAGTTCCCGGAGGCTTGGCCGACATCCAAGATGTCGGCCAGCTCTGGGAAAGGATCACGAACCGGCGCTTTTCAGCGCCGATTCGCGATCCAGCTCCCCAGGGGTTAATGCCAGGCACCATTTGGAAGGGCAGGCTGTGCCCTTCCAAATGGTGCCTGGGTTAACCCCCGCAACGCCGCTGATCGGGAGGGAGAGAGGTCCGAAGGACCTCCCCCCCTCCCTTTCAGGCGCCTCCTCCGCACATGCGGGGGGCGCCTGAATTAGGTGTCATCGCGCTGCCGCGATGACACCTAATTTCAGCGGCTGCGGTTCCGGATGCTGGGCTGACATCGAGGATGTCAGCCCGCACCGGGGGGGCCAGCGATCGGCCGGAACCCGGCCGAACGCTGGCCCCAAAGGGAGGACGCGCTCAGCGCGTCCTCCGCATACCAGCAGACATGCGGAGGACGCGCTGAGCGCGTCCTCCGCATCGAAGTGGTTAATGGAAAACTCACTGTCCCTTTAAAAACGTTTTTTTAAAACTTTTTGTCCTTGTTTCCTGTCCCCCAGGGCACTACCCGGACCCCCATACACCTTTTATGGCAAATATGTAGCATATATGCCCTCTTGGAGGGCACTCTAAAAAAAAAAACGAATTTTCAGCCCCATTGACTTGCATGGGGGTTCGGGTTCGGTCCCGAACAAATGGGAAGTTCGGGCCCGAACCGAACTCGGGGGGTGTTCGGCTCATCCCTAGTAACTAACAACCATACACTGAGCAGAGGGGTGGAAACTAACTGGATACAGAAAGCTAGGGAAACCCAGAAGGGACAAAATAGCTATGAACTCAATAGCATGTAAGCAGCAAAGGCAGATTCAACACAAAACATACAATAAATCCTAAATCATGGGGCATGACACTTAAAGTCAGCAGTTTTTGCGGCAGCTTCTGAAATACGAGGGAACTGTATCATTGGCGCCACCTAGAGGTGGTTTCTGTAACCAAGGTAATCTGTAAAAGACTATGGGCCCTATTATGCTCCTGGCGTTAAAACGCGGGCGCAGGGGAGGAAAAACTGCGCCTGCAGTTTCCCCCCTTGCGCCCGCGTTTTAACGCCAGATTACAATGCAGGCGCAAAAAATACTGCCTGCATTGTTATCGAGCGCTAAAATTTCGGATGCGTGCGGCAGCGCTGAGCACAGCCGCACGCATCTTCTCAATGGAGTCCATAGGACTCCATTGAGTTCCTCTCTGCCGGTCACGTGACCGGCCAGATCTCACATCGCGAAATCCGGACGGTTTGGCATAGGGATATGCAGGGAAAGACGGAGGGGACTTTTTCCCCCAGTCTTTACCTGCTCCCGCCAGCCGGACGAGGCGACCGGAGCCGCGTTCCTCGCCGCGGGACAGGAGGTGAGTATAGGATTTTTTATTTTAGTTTTTGAGCTGGTGTTAACGGATTCTGCAGAAGCGGAATCCGTTAACAGGTCCTGGCTCTGGTTAACTTTGTGTTGACCAGAGCCAGGCGTTAATCAGCGCTGGTACATTGTAATACCAGCGCTGATTAACGCTTTGAGCTCTCCATGTTCAGCACGAGGTCCCAAACGCAAACGGGTTTTTTAACCCGTTTGCGTTTGGATTGTAATATGCGGCACATACCGCAGCTAACGGTAGCGCTCACGCAGGTGAGCGCTACCGTTAGCGTGAAGAATGTAATGGGGGCCTATATGTATAGTGAAAACCGCGTAAAAGAGTCACATATACAAACTATGAATAGAAGTCCAAATTTAAGGTGAATCTTCAGCAGCTGTTTCCCTCCATTGGGTGGTATATCCAGGACCAACCAATAACTTAGGATAGAAGAAACATGTGGCGGAATCAGCGCTTCCTTCAACCGTAATCCCTCTCTTGCTGCCTTCTTCCGTGTAAACCTCAAATAAAACAGAAACATGCCATAACGCAGCAAGTACGGTTCCACATGAAATGTATAGACGCAAGAGGGAATTCACTCACATTTGTCGGTGTCTGAATCAGACACTAGATGTAAACATGGCCAGTGATCTTATTAGAGATGTGCACCGATTTATTATTTTTTTTTCGGTTCGTTCCATTCGGATTTTTGTAACTTTTCGTTTCGGATCGTTTCGGACGATTTTCTTTTCGGCTCGTTTCGGATCGTTTTTCGTATCGACTTTTTTTCCGTGACTTCGGACATTTTCGTGTTATCGGATCGGCTCGTTTTTCGCATCAACTTTTTTTTCATGATATCGGAAATTTTCATGTTTTTCAGAACGTCTGTTCTCCTCGTTTCAAAGTGTCTATTCCTTTTGACTAAAACTAATGGTTTTTCGGATGCAATATTTCTGTCGATATGGTAATTCTGTCGCTACGGTAATTCTACCGATTCTATCGTTTTTTTTTATTAAATAAAGATCCTTTTTTTCTTATGAATATGCATTGCACAACTTTATTTTTTTTTTTTAGATTTAAACTTTTTTATTTTGAATAAAGTTCACTTATACATCAGCAGAAGGCCACGCAGGGCCAAAAGAACATTTCAGCAGAACACAGCAAAGACATAAGCAAAGGAGATCTTAGTTGGGGGGAGGGGGAGTTATCAACAGCAACAAATCTTAGCTTGTGGGATAGGGAAAAGAAGAAGAAAAAATTTAATTAGTAAAAGATGGGGGGAGGGTAAAAGTCGTCAATTATATCAACCAAAAAGGGGGTAGAAAGTCCTCGGTAAAAGCAAAACATGAGTCCTCGCGGGGGAGGGGGACAAAAGATCATTGCAAAAAACACGCAGCTGGGGGGGGAGAAAATGTCCACATAAGAGAGGGGGACTCTTCCAAAAATACACGTCGGCAACAGGGGGTAAAGAAAAAGTCATGTAGACATCTTCAGCCTGTGTCAAACGGGAAAGCCGCACGGGCAGATCCATTATGCCAAGGCGCATCATAGAAAGCGCAGCCAGCCGATTTCCAGTACATCAGTACGCTGTCAGAGGTCGCAGCTCCTGCAGGCTTCTTGGTTGTAGACAGGGCCCACCTCTCCACCCGCGGCCGCGTCTCAGGATAGCTCCCGTGGTCGACCTCCCAGGAGGAATCCTCGAGTCGCCGCACCACAGAGGGCGTGGTGAGAGATCCAACGTGCAGCCGCTGCATGGCCAGCAAGGGAAGGTGCCCCCCCCGTCCGGTGCCGAACCATAACTGGCAAAACAGCCCCGCCAGGCCGCTCCACCACCACACCTCTCTCTGGGGGATCTTCCGCAGGAGTGTCGGTATGCTCCAGGACAATGCGTACCAGCTCATCCTCGTCGTCACAATCCGCCGCCGGATCAGGAGCCGCCTCACCGCTTCTGGCTGGCAAGCTCCTCGATTGCTCTGCATCCGACCGGTTAGCTCCCAGCAAGTCCATCAGTCGCCGCCACATGCCACGTGTGAGCAAACTGTCCTCCTCCCCCGGTAACCCCTCTAGACGGTGTCACGTTCCCACGTTCCAAACCTGTCTTCCCGCCCTCTGTATTTGTATTTTGTGTTTTTTCCCTTGTGTTTCTGTTGCTGCCAATTCCTGGGTGGCCTCCCAGGGGTTAATTGGTGTTCTGTGTGCTGCTCACCTGTTGACCCTTGCCTTGATTCCCCTGATTATATTAGAGCAATGTACCTATAGTACATGGCTGGGTCATTTTACTTTGCCTGGTCTCCTTGCGACTTGTGTCCTGAGAGCTCCTTGCTGTGTTCCTGTTATCCTCCGTTTGTTCATCCTTGTTTAATTTTTGCCTCTGTTATTTCTGTTCCAGTTTATGTCAGTTCCTTTTGTGTATTTAGTTCTGTCTATTGCTGTATTTTGGTTTGCTGTTTATGTTCCATTCTGATTCCCCGGTTACCGATTTTTGGCTTGGCTGACTACACTTCTGGTTCTGATTCCTGTATCCTGTATGACGTACTCTCTCTGGTTATGACCTTTTGCTTTCCTCTATATGACTACTCTATAGTATTTTCCTTGTCTGTACCGTTTCCAGGTAACCCTGTCATCTGTATACAACAAAAGACTCTGTACGGCTTCAAGGTAATACTTTCCTTTAGATTAGATCCGGCTATCCTAAAGACCGGCCTTTCAGTGCAGGGAATCTTTGGTATTGCCGTACAGAGGTCTTTTGTTAACCCTGTGTTGCTTTCATCTGTCCTTGCAGTTTATACTGCATCTCTGCATATAGGGGCTTCTCTCAGGAACCAGGGCCTCACCTTGCTGCGAGTTATATTCATAGGGATATATATACAGACCGACCACTTCCAAGGATCGGAGGGCAAGGATAGGGTGGTGCGTGCCTGGTGGTACTGCCACCGTGACAGACGGGCCTCAAGGGCCTCAAATACTGCCTCCATACTTCCAGTTGGGGGGGGGGAGCGATGCTCCATGCGACGCCAACACACCTGCTCCTTCGATGTGTCTGCTATGGGGGCAGAAGGCGTAGCCGGTGGACGGGCCCTCACCATCCACGTAGTCGTCAACCTTCCGTCATCCGTCGGGTCTCACTGAGGAACGAGGGATCAGGCGCCACGAGTAGGCCTTGAAATGGCCGCCGGCCGATCAGACCTGTCAGAAAAGGGCTTCAATCTCAGCTTTGCCCTGGAGGGGGGAAGCAAAACAGGCTCCAGAGCAGGTCTCCTGGTGTCCAGCCGTGCAGGGACTCCCAATAGCGATAAAATCAAGCAGGATTACGAGCATAAATCTTTCTCTTCTGTTAAAGTGTCTGGAGCTCCATCTAAACACATCTGCTCCCTCACACAGCCGGACACGCCCCCTGCACAACTTTATTTAATCATATTAAAATGGTATGAAAGGAACAAAAATGAACAAAACGATTTAAAAAACTAAAAACTGACCGAAATGGTCTGACTTTAAAAATAAAAACCAGAATAAAAGGTTTTAAAACGGAAAAAAAGCTGAACAAAACTATCAGAAACGGAAAAAAAAAACCAGAAAAAATAAAATGATTTAAAACGAAAATAAAAAAATTAATGCAGCATATGAATCCGCACACTGGGAAGCGTCTCTCTGCAGTATAATTAATGCAGAATATGAATCCGCACACTGCAGGGAACAAGCGCCTCGCTGTGCGGTATAATTAATGCAGCATATGAATACGCACACTGCGGGGAACAAGCGCCTCGCTGTGCGGTATAATTAATGTATACGTCTCTGTTATATGTATCCTGTCTGTATATTAGAACTTAAAATGCAATAAAATTAAAGTGTTTTTTTTTTCACATTTTAACATGCGAGTGTTTGCAGTTATATTTTATATGAGTTGCGCTTGTTAAAAAATTTAGTAATGGGGGACTTGTTACATATTTTTGGGGGGAAAATTACACAATTTTTAACAAACGCACCCCATACAAGAATCCTTAGTGCAGCATCATTGTTCACATTATAATTGAAATGTGAACAATATTGCTGCATTAACAAAACCGGGGGGGGGGGCGCAGCAATTGGCCGGAATCCCGGCCAATTGCTGCCTCCTGTGCTAGGACGCGCTCAGGGCGTCCATAGCACAGGAGGAGCACTTGGCAAGACGCGCTGAGCGCGTCCTTAGCAGTCAAGTGATTAATGTAGCATATGAATCCGCACACTGCGGGGAAGCACCTTCCCTGCGGTATAATTAATGCAGCATATGAATCCCACACTGCGGGGAAGCGCCTCTCTGCGGTATAATTAATGTATATGTCTGTGTTATATGTATATGTATCCTGTCTGTATATTTTAACTTAAAATGCAATAAAATTTGACGCTCCGCGTCCTGCCAAGTGCTCCTCCTGTGCTATGGACGCCCTGAGCGCGTCCTAGCACAGGAGGCAGCAATCGGCTGGGATTCCGGCCAATTGCTGCGCCCCCCCCCCCCCGGTTTTGTTAATGCAACAATATTGTTCCCATTTCAATTATAATGTGAACAAGGAGGCTGCACTAAGGATTTTTGTATGGGGTAGGTTTGTTAAAAATTGTTACAAGCGCAACTCATATAAAATATAACCGCAAATGCTCGCATGTTAAAATGTGAAAAAAACCACTTTACACGTTGTAAGTTATTGAAAATTGAAATTTTATTGCATTTTTTTGTTATAATATACAGACAGGACATAACGTATACATATAATAATGATATATTATGAATCTGACGGAAAGATCGATATATAATATGTCTGGGTCATATAATAAAATAAGGCTTCAAAACGCGTTTAAACATGATGAGCGAAACCTGTAAAAATGAGCTTAACATACAGGCGTGAAATGCCTCAGCAGCGAAAGGGTTAATTTTTTTTTTTCATTTTAAATAATTTTATTTGTTCTTTTTTTTTTTTCGTTTCAGATAATTTTGATCAACTTTTTTCCATTTTAAAACCTTTTGCTCTGGTTTTTATTTTTAAAGTCAGACCATTTGGGTCAGTTTTGCGTTTTTTAAATCATTTTGTTCATTTTTGTTCCTTTCATACCATTTTAATATGATTAGATAAAGTTGTGCAATGCATATTCATAAGAAAAAAAGGATTTAATTAATATTTAATAAAAAACTATAACATCGGTAGAATTACCTTATCGACAGAATTATCGTATCTACAGAAATATCGAATCATTGGAAACGATACGGAATTACGGAATCAGCAATGGAACCGAAAAATACGATGTCCGAAATGGAACCGAAATCACGAATGGAACGAAAAATGAATTGCGATTTTACACATTTCACGTCCATACGAAAATTACGAAATTATTTAGTTTTGGATCGGAAATCGTTTCGTTTCGGCCGTTTTCAGATCCGATCCGATTCGGAAAATCGGCCAAATCCGAGGCACCGAAGCGGCCCGATTTGTGAAAAAAAACGAATCGGTCCGGAACGAAACGCACATCCCTAGATATTATGGGGAGCACCGAATCTCCCATACAACCAGCGAAATCTATTCTTTTCCGGACAGACGCCAGGATACAAGGAAAATTAAAATAAAGCTGGTTTATTGATAAAATAAATTAAAGAACGGGCAACACACCCAATATCCTGACGTCTGTCGGGAACAGAATAGATTTCCCTGGCTGTATGGGAGATCCGGTGCTCCCCATAATATCACTGGCCGTGTTTACATCTAGTATCTGATTCAGACACCGACAAATGTGAGTGAATTCCCTCATGTGTCTATACATTTCATGTGGAACCGTACTTGCTGCGCTATGGCATGTTTCTGTTTTATTTGAGGTTTACACTGATATTGTGTATTAAAGTGTTTGGGATGTGAAGAATGCTACCATTCTCCTGCCCCAATGGGGTGAAGTGGGGAGCTTTCTCCACCCCACCCAGCGTCACCATCAGCTGGGATGTAGAATTTCCAGGCGGTCTGTCACTAGAGACGTCAGCATGCAGAGAGTGTGCCATTGTCAACCTCTGAGACCGCCCACGAAAGAGTCTCAGAGTTGCAGCAATGGATAGGATCTGCGCATGCATGCACAGCTCCAATCCGGTGCACTGCGCAGGCGCTACATGTCTTTCGTATGTAAAGTGCGTAACTCCCATAGCGGTGCGTCATTTGCAGGCTCCTAAACAATGAAAGTTGTATAGGAGTGACGCAAGTCGTATAGGAGCACAGAGAAGCTTCAGAGACTTCTGGGGTCAGAAATCCCTGAACTGGAGAGGAGGAGTTGCACCCAGCAAGTGACAAAAGGTCAGTATAATCACCTAATATTTGTAAAACAAAATTGATAAATAATTATTGGGCAGAGGCTGTCAGAAACTACTGCCCAATTATTTAAGGGCAAAAAGAAGGGAACTCTATTTTTACTTATATTGCTTAAATATAACAGTACCCATAAAACGTCCCCAGCAGCTCCAGTCAGAAGGTGCAACACATCCAATTCCAGACTCTATCAAGATTTAATTAGGGAGTATGTTCTGATGATTTAAAAAATGTAAATTTAAGTTGGATTTTCAGAACAACATAATAATTTCAGCAGTAGAGGTGTATTTCTTATTTGATTTCCTTTCTACCTATTTTGGCCTGAGTTTATATCCAGACAGAGTGTCAAGCCATTTCTCCTGAAAGCCTCGAAACCATGACAACCCGTGACGTTTGAGAAAGGCGGACTATCGCCTCTCTCTTTTAACTTTTGGGTGTACCATCATGGCGCTCGTATTCTCCCATCATCCTCTCCACGGGTGACTCACGATTCACCCTGGACCGATTCTTTTCAGTGTAATACCAAGCAGGCCAGCAGAGGGAGCCCGCACTCCAGCAGGAAACAGGAGGGCTTGCTTGAAATAAAACTCCACCCATCCCAGGAACTTGGAGTTTTATTTCAAGCAAGCCCTCCTGTTTCCTGCTGGAGTTTTATTTCTGTCTCTAGGTATGTAGACCTCCACAGCAATAAAACTCACAGTAATGTGCATTGTGTATGAGCGTATCACAGACCTCCACAGAAATAAAACTCACAGTAATATTTATATTTTTGAGCATTTCTGTCATTCTGTGACACATGTATTGGCAGTGCTGTGTGTACAGATTTTCCTAATTCCCCGCCACTCCTCTTAGATTGTAAACTCTTATGCAGGGTCCTCTTTTTTTATTGTTCTCTGCCTGTCAAACTTATCTGTTTCATTTTGTTTTTGCTTTTCCCTACCCATTGTGCAGCGCTGTGGAATATGTTGGAGCTTTATAAGTAATTGTAAATGATACCCCAGTAATATAATCCACTTGAAACAAGACCTGACAATGCCCGTATAATTCTATATTAATGATTAATAATCAGCGAATACAAACTCTTCTCTCTCCATGTCTTCTCTCACCTGAAGCAGGTATTAAATTGTTGAGGATTGCGGTAAGCGTCAGAAATGCAATAAGATGTCTCGAAGATGTTCTGCGAGGACGTCGCTGCCTCAGTCTTCCTGCGTCCAAGGCCGTAGACACCGGGATGGAAGAGAACACGCTGGGCATATCAGATCAGTCCATACGGGTACGGAGAAAGATGGGCAATGCACCTCTTCAAATTGCTTGTTTGGTTCCAGGGAGTTATGGAGGGACAGTCACAACCAATGCTATTGCTGACTTATTCAGGTTTATTAGACACAATTATATCTGTTTTTTCTTCACATTTGTAGTTGTGTTGCCAGCAGTTCGGCCCAGCACACTATGTACTTCAAGCAGAGCAGGAAGACAGACCTCACAACACACCCATCCCAGGAACCTGGTGAAGAAGAAGGATGCAGCGGGCAGTCGGAAAACCCAAAACACTCCTCAAGTAAGTGGTTAAAGTGTATCATCTGTACCCGAAACTTAGAGCACTGTTTAAACTTCCACTGTCATGGGAAAAGTACTTTTGCCCATTTGACAAGATACCTCTCCCTTCATATAGGTCAGCGTTTTTTGCTGACCTATATAATGTAAAAAAAAACAGAGATATTGCGTTTCTTAAGCTCCCCCCCCCATGACTGTGGCATGCCAAAGTGAGGAGGACGGTTCTGAGTGAGAAAAACTAGAGGAGAGCCCTTTGCTTGCCGTGAGCGCTGTGCTGTCTGTCCCGATCTGAGTGTCCGGCAGTACACTGATTGGGATGGGGTTGTCCTTTACGAAGACTCTCTGCACGCTGAACTTTCTCTCCCCGGCAACATGGTACCGGCTCTGGCAGGGGCGTAACTAGAAATCACAGGGCCCCATAGCAAAATGTTGTACGGCCCCCCGCCTGCAACCTAACACCCCCCCCTCGCAGCCTACCCCCTCACACACAGAAAATGAACTAATGCCATTGAATAGCAATACTACACTCGTGGCACAGTGCCCAGGCAACAGCTTATATTAATTTCGAACAGCAAAACAAAACTTTAAATAACCATATATTCACATATAATAAAATGCGAAATTCATAGGACTCCTTTAAGTTTCCCCCTGCTGGTCACATGACCTGCCGGATCTCGTCTCGTGAGAACCGGCAGGTTGGCGTAGTGATCTGCAGGTAGAGACTGGGGGACTTTTTTAAACCGTTAGTGTTCGGATTGTAATATAGGCTGCATACGCTAGGGCCACTTAACCTAATGTTAACGCTCACACAGCTGAGTGCTAACCTTGGCATGTGTGCAGCTCTGTGATACGCTCGTACACAACGCACATTACTGTGAGTTTTATTGTTGTGTTGCTCTGTCATATGCATACACAACGCACGTTTCTGTGGGTTTTATTGTTGTGTTGCTCAGATATACATACACAGCGCACGTTTCTGTGGGTTTTATTTCTCTGTTGCTCTGTTGCTCTGATATACATACACAGTGTACGTTTCTGTGAGTTTTATTGTTGTGTTGCTCTGTCATATGCATACACAGCGCACGTTTCTGTGGGTTTTATTGCTATGTTGCTCTGTTGCTCTGATATACATACGCAGCGCACGTTTCTGTGGGTTTTATTGCTATGTTGCTCTGATATACATACACAGCGCATGTTTCTGTGAGTTTTATTGTTGTGTTGCTCTGTCATATGCATACACAGCGCACGTTTCTGTGGGTTTTATTGCTTCGTTGCTCTGATATACATACACAGCGCATGTTTCTGTGAGTTTTATTGTTGTGTTGCTCTGTCATATGCATACACAGTGCACGTTTCTGTGGGTTTTATTTCTCTGTTGCTCTGATATACATACACAGCGCACGTTTCTGTGGGTTTTATTGTTGTTGCTGTGTCATGCATACACAGCGCACGTTTCTGTGGGTTTTATTGCTTCGTTGCTCTGATATACATACACAGCGCACGTTTCTGTGGGTTTTATCTCTCTGTTGCTCTGATATACATACACAGCGCATGTTTCTGTGGGTTTTATTGTTGTGTTGCTCTGATATGCATACACAGCGCACGTTTCTGTGGGTTTTATTGTTGTGTTGCTCTGATATACATACAGAGCGCACGTTTCTGTGGGTTTTATTGTTGTGTTGCTCTGATATGCATACACAGCGCACGTTTCTGTGGGTTTTATTTCTCTGTTGCTCTGATATACATACACAGCGCACGTTTCTGTGGGTTTTATTGTTGTGTTGCTCTGTCATGCATACACAGCGCACGTTTCTGTGGGTTTTATTGCTTCGTTGCTCTGATATACATACACAGCGCACGTTTCTGTGGGTTTTATTGTTGTGTTGCTCTGATATACATACACAGCGCACGTTTCTGTGGGTTTTATTGTTGTGTTGCTCTGTCATATGCATACACAGCGCATGTTTCTGTGGGTTTTATTGTTGTGTTGCTCTGTCATGCATACACAGCGCACGTTTCTGTGGGTTTTATTGTTGTGTTGCTCTGATATACATACAGAGCGCACGTTTCTGTGGTTTTTATTACTGTGTTGCTCTGTCATATGCATACACAGCGCACGTTTCTGTGGGTTTTATTGCTGTGTTGCTCTGATATACATACACAGCGCACGTTTCTGTGGGTTTTATTGTTGTGTTGCTCTGTCATATGCATACACAGCGCATGTTTCTGTGGGTTTTATTGTTGTGTTGCTCTGTCATGCATACACAGCGCACGTTTCTGTGGGTTTTATAGTTGTGTTGCTCTGATATACATACACAGCGCACGTTTCTGTGGGTTTTATTACTGTGTTGCTCTGTCATATGCATACACAGCGCACGTTTCTGTGGGTTTTATTGCTGTGTTGCTCTGTCATATGCATACACAGCGCACGTTTCTGTGGGTTTTATTGTTGTGTTGCTCTGTCATATGCATACACAGCGCACGTTTCTGTGGGTTTTATTTCTCTGTTGCTCTGATATACATACACAGTGTACGTTTCTGTGGGTTTTATTGTTGTGTTGCTCTGTCATATGCATACACAGCGCACGTTTCTGTGGGTTTTATTGCTGTGTTGCTCTGATATACATACAGAGCGCACGTTTCTGTGGGTTTTATTACTGTGTTGCTCTGTCATATGCATACACAGCGCACGTTTCTGTGGGTTTTATTGCTATGTTGCTCAGATATACATATACAGTGCATGTTTCTGTGGGTTTTATTGTTGTGTTGCTCTGATATACATACACAGCGCACGTTTCTGTGGGTTTTATTTCTCTGTTGCTCTGATATACATACAGAGTGCACGTTTCTGTGGCTTTTATTGTTGTGTTGCTCTGTCATATACATACAGAGCGCACGTTTCTGTGGGTTTTATTACTGTGTTGCTCTGTCATATGCATACACAGCGCACGTTTCTGTGGATTTTATTGCTATGTTGCTCAGATATACATACACAGCGCATGTTTCTGTGGGTTTTATTGTTGTGTTGCTCAGATATACATACACAGCGCATGTTTCTGTGAGTTTTATTGTTGTGTTGCTCTGTCATATGCATACACAGTGCACGTTTCTGTGGGTTTTATTGTTGTGTTGCTCAGATATACATACAGAGCGCACGTTTCTGTGGGTTTTATTACTGTGTTGCTCTGTCATATGCATACACAGCGCATGTTTCTGTGAGTTTTATTGTTGTGTTGCTCTGATATACATATACAGTGCATGTTTCTGTGGGTTTTATTGTTGTGTTGCTCTGATATACATACACAGCGCACGTTTCTGTGAGTTTTGTGTTGCTCTGATATACATACACAGCGCACGTTTCTGTGGGTTTTATTTCTCTGTTGCTCTGATATACATACAGAGCGCACGTTTCTGTGGCTTTTATTGTTGTGCTGCTCTGTCATATGCATACACCGCGCACGTTTCTGTGGGTTTTATCTCTCTGTTGCTCTGATATACATACACAGCGCATGTTTCTGTGGGTTTTATTGTTGTGTTGCTCAGATATACATACACAGCGCATGTTTCTGTGGGTTTTATTGTTGTGTTGCTCAGATATACATACACAGCGCATGTTTCTGTGAGTTTTATTGTGTTGCTCTGATATGCTCATACACAGCGCACGTTTCTTTGGGTTTTATTTCTCTGTTGCTCTGATATACATACACAGTGTACGTTTCTGTGGGTTTTATTGTTGTGTTGCTCTGTCATACACAGCGCACGTTTCTGTGGGTTTTATTTCTCTGTTACTCTGATATACATACACAGTGTACGTTTCTGTGGGTTTTATTGTTGTGTTGCTCTGTCATATGCATACACAGCGCATGTTTCTGTGGGTTTTATTTCTCTGTTGCTCTGATATACATATACAGTGCATGTTTCTGTGGGTTTTATTGTTGTGTTGCTCTGTCATATGCATACACAGCGCACGTTTCTGTGGGTTTTATTGTTGTGTTGCTCTGATATACATACGCAGCGCACGTTTCTGTGGGTTTTATTGCTATGTTGCTCAGATATACATACACAGCGCATGTTTCTGTGAGTTTTATTGTTGTGTTGCTGTGTCATATGCATACACAGCGCACGTTTCTGTGGGTTTTATTGTTGTGTTGCTCTGATATACATACGCAGCGCACGTTTCTGTGGGTTTTATTGCTATGTTGCTCAGATATACATACACAGCGCATGTTTCTGTGAGTTTTATTGTTGTGTTGCTCTGTCATATGCATACACAGCGCACGTTTCTGTGGGTTTTATTTCTCTGTTGCTCTGATATACATACACAGCGCATGTTTCTGTGGGTTTTATTGTTGTGTTGCTCTGATATGCTCATACACAGCGCACGTTTCTGTTGGTTTTATTGCTATGTTGCTCAGATATACATATTCAGCGAACGTTTCTGTGGATTTTAATTATAAAATCTATTATTATAATTAAAATCTATTAATTATAAATATATAATTTTAATTAACATCATCTCCGTTTCATGATTGTAAGTATGGAGTGAATGGTGTGTGATTATCTGTGCTAAGGCAAAAGTAGCATAAAAGACTGTATGTGTTTATGTACAGTGGCACTGTCACGTATGAATGGTGCAAATGGTTTTATGAATGTATAGTAACAGTGGTTTAATCCCTGGTGCGGTGTTAGTGCTCACGTGGACTGATCACGTGCTAATTCAACCAGTTAGACTGCCTGTGATCTAGTATACTTGACATGCATGACTTGATCTTTTAAAAAATGGTTGAATTTACACCCTTCCTTATTTTATTTGATTATCTCGTAAAATAATAGATACAACTTTTGAAATGGTATACAAAATATACAACTAGGCATTTGGTTTACACTTTTAATAATATAGAGAGGAAGACTTGGAGCTCTAAGAGGAAAAGGTGGAGCCTAAAGAGGAAGGGGTGTGGTTTAATCATGAAGAGGCATGGCCTTGACAGGAAGGGTGTGTCAAATTTAAATTAGGGGTGCACAAGTTTAGTCAGGCCTAGGGCAGCACAAAACCTAAATACACCACTGTACATAGTGCAACACAGTATGGTAATGGGTATTAGCTTAAAGGAAAAATAGGATGAACTCACGTGGTCTAGAGCCTAGTGAAAAGTGTCAGGCTCAGACTTCAACGCTGTGCCAGTCCATAGAGGTGACTGGGTCCCTTCTTTTTTGATCCCTCCTGTGCTGCAACAACATTTTCCGTGGTCTCCTGGTTCTCTGGGCTGGTCATCCGAGGGTAGATGTGCGGCTACCGATGGTGTTCCTCCCTTTCTTCCGGAGTAAAACCACAGACAGCAAGTAGGGGGGTTTAAAGGGATTTATTATAAGGTAACAATACAGATAAAAGGGTATGGGGTAATCCAGGATGCGTTTCGCCTAAACAAGGCCTCTTCTGCTGGATGGAGGCCTTGTTTAGGCGAAACACGTCCTGGATTACCCCATACCCTTTTATCTGTATTGTTACCTTATAATAAATCCCTTTAAACCCCCCTACTTGCTGTCTGTGGTTTTACTCCGGAGGAAAGGGAGGAACACCATCGGTAGCCGCACATCTACCCTCGAATGACCAGCCCAGAGAAACAGGAGACCACGGAAAATCTTGTTGCAGCACAGGAGGGATCAAAAAAGATGGGACCCAGTCACCTCTATGGACTGGCACAGCGTTGAAGTCTGAGCCTGACACTTTTCACTAGGCTCTAGACCACGTGAGTCCATCCTATTTTTCCTTTAAGCTAATACCCATTACCATACTGTGTTGCACTATGTATGCCTTTTCTCTGTTTTTCATATGAGGACGACGGGAGAAAAGGAGGAACCAGCAACATATCCTTTTTCATTGCGTATATAGACTGCGTTACCTAGTTAAGCCACTAGATGGCAGCAGGATACTGAAGAACTCTCTCTAATACTCAGACTGAAACATATGTTCCCTGCAATATCATGTCTAACCACTAGATGACGACCTTCTACTGTTTTCCTATGAAAATGCTGCTTCCCTATTGAATACACTGTATTGAATACCACTGTATCATTACCCAAATAGTTTATCTGGACACAGTGAATAATACCGAAATTTATACACAAGAAGCACCACTCAATCCACCAACAGATCTCCCCCAATTTCCCCCCCCTTTTTTCAGTTTATGACCGAGGGGCTTGTAACCCCACGAACATCACACTTCACTAAGTGTGAGAAATCTCTCTACAGGCAGTGCACTTCACAAAGCGCGAGGTATCCATCCACAGGCAGCGCCCGACACAGATATACCACCCCCTTTTTTTGACAATACATATATATATATAGAGCACATACAATACCTCCATATATCATAAAAACAGAAAATGTCGTCAGATAAGAACCTTTCGGCCCATCTAGTCTGCCCAATTACATGGATACTTCAGCTGGATTTATCTTTAGTTTAGGATAGCCTTATACCTATCCCATGCCTGCTAAAATTCAATCACTGTTTTGGCCTCTACCACTTCTACTGGAAGGCTGTTCCATGTATCCACCACCCTCTCAGTAAAATAATGCTTCCTGATGTTACTTTTAAACCTTTGCCCCTCAAATCTAAGACTATGTCCTCTTGTTTTGCTACTTTGTTTCCTTTTAAATATACTCCCTTCCTCTACCTTGTGGATTCCCTTTACGTATTTAAATGTTTCTATCATATCTCCTCTGTCTTGTCTTTTTTCCAAGCTGTACATGTTAAGATCCTTAAGCCTTTCCTGGTAACTTTTCTCCTTCAAGCCGTACACCATTTTAGTAGCCCTTCTCTGAACTCTCTCTAAGATGTCTATATCCTTCTGGAGATACGGTCTCCAGTACTGCACACAGTACTCCAAGTGAGGTCTCACCAGTGCTCTGTACAGTGGCATGAGCACTTCCCTTTTCCTACTGCTAATACCTCTCCCTACGCAACCAAGCATTCTGCCAGCATTTCCTGCTGCTCTATTACATTGACTACTCCATATATCCATACAGGGTATTGATCCGGATGCCTTGGGCGTCCAGTGACCACTGAATGAACCTTTTGGATCTCTTCAGGCTCCATTGATCCTTCCTGCGGCCATGAAGGAGAAAGGAGGGGCCAATCAACCTCACACAGAACTCGCAGCCTGCTCTTATGCAGCTTCCTCCCATATTGATGAACTGCAAAGAGTCTCGAAGTTCTGCAACATATACCCAAGCGGTGTTTCACCTTTCACAATTTTGTTTCCCTTATGGGATTTGGTGTTTCCCATTTCCGCAACTTGGTGACCAGCACCAAGTAATACACAAAAGCACAATCTGATATTTCACTCAACAATTCTTTTGCGTCCCTAATTCGGTGGCCAAGTCTTGGTCACCCAGCTTGGAATCTCACCTACTATAGGGCCACTCTCGTATTTGCTTTACCCCGAAGGGTGTAGGCGCACACTCACTCACAACACTCTCAGCACATACTGTACCAGATACATTCTGCACAAAACAGTACATAAACAGTTCTACTTTTTCAGGTGACTTTTCCTCAGGGAGAACAAGTCCACTCTCCTACACACTCAACACCAGATACAATAAACATAAAATACAAACACAATATTTGTGTAACAGTTCTTGTCGTAGACAGCTAGCTTTCAATCATTATTTACTTCACCATCAGTATTTATTACCCTACTGCAGGGGTTTTAGCAGAAAGGGGGTGGCCTGTCCCCTTGTCTGGGATCAGTATTTACCGTAACTGATCTGGACGGCTATGAGCATCACAGGCTCTCTTGAGGCTCTACAGACCTCGTCTATCCTTGCTAGAGGGCGGTCGATCCCCAGCCTCTGTATCACACACAGGTGCAGAAGTCTGGAGCTCGGCCCCCTCCGCTGCGCGGACAACTCTTTACAAACAGATTGAAACTAGCTGCTACCTTATTCAACACAAAGAAATACAATTCGTTATTTACCCCTTCTGCCGCGGCATCACCAATTTTCCTCCGCCTGTTCCTCTCCTTGGATTCTCGGTCGGGAGCGTGCCCTCAGCAGGTTGATGGTCCACAGAGCGAGAACTCTCGCCTTGGCGCCTAGTAGAAGATCAGCATACCTGGGCCATCTCCCGCCGGATTCCGCCGAGATGCAGCAATCACTGCCGTTCAGGCTTCTTTGCCGAGTCAAGGCCTTTTATCCTTCGGACGAGCCCCCAGAAATGTAATGGCTATCTGACCATGTATTTAGGTGATGACTCGACAAAAGAAATGCCAGACTGAGGCCTTGATTCTTGAAAGGAAAAAAGGTTTTATTCGGTACCGGACGAGAGCTGCAAGTCTTGCTCACAAATCAAAGCTCAAGTCCCGAGCCAACAGAGAAACAAAGAATTTATACATGGCTTGTAAAAATGCACACCTTATTCCCCTCCCCGGGTTACCCTCCCACTTAGCATATCAACCTTCATTATACATATTGGACTTTATTCATCATTTTTGATGAATCATTTTTATTCATCAGTCAGCAAGGTTCACTTCAAAGAAATGACCCTTGAGCCCACTCTGAATTCTCTGTCTAGTCAATATGGTTATAAAAAGGAATCATTCTTCCAAAAACAAATATGGCAAGCTATGGGATTTACGCATTCCTTCTGCTGTCTCGATATATCAAGCAACTTTTATGGCTTAGAGTTAGAGACCTGGGGGGGAGAAGAGATAATTCTTCAGTCAGCAGAAATCAGGTTTATTAGAGGCTACACTTAGCTGTTAGTTAGAGCAGGCAAACTTAGTTGACTCTAGTGAGCACAAAGGGACTGCAGACTTTTAAAACACAAAATGGAGTTGGTAGCCTACCTTGAGCGAACACCAAAATGGCGGATTAGCTGTGTTAGTATATTTCTAAATTAAATCCCAAGAGGTGCTATCTCATTGTCACTTCACAGGCATTTGGCCAAGAAGCCATATGGTGTGAGTGATTCCCAGGGCTTTGTCTGTACTCCCTGGCTGGGAGTGAGAGGATTTGCAGTGTACTGCATTCATGTATCGAGTTCTGTTTTGCATAGAATTGCATTCATGTTTTTCAAGTATTGGGTCCTGTCCTGCAGTGTGTAGAATTCATTGTGTTAAGTGTTGCAAGGGATTGCTGAAGTCTGTAAACACTACCATATACCTGCCCTAAAGGCTTCACTTCACACAGCCTGGGGGCTCCCCATCACCCTATAGGGGGCCTACCGTTACACTAAATAGAGGTCTTTATTCATAACAGCCCATAGAAACACTTTTGTTGAAATTATCAGGACAAGTTGATCGTCCTGAGGGACAAGTAGATTTTTTTTTTTAAATTTCCACACCCTGCCATATCTTCGCAGTATATAAAGGCCTTTTGGTCACATTACGATGACACCAGAGGAGGCTCAATGTTTCAGACACGCAAACCAGATAGTCGTCGCTTGCCAGCACACCCGGCTTTCCAGGGTTACGCTTCCCATATGCTGTCAGTTACGATATTTGTTATAAAAAGGAATCAGACCCAAACATTGGTATTAACCCATTCAGCGCGGGCACAGCTTTGTCTATAGATGAAGCTGAAGTTAGCTCCTTATTCGGCCAGCTTCTTATTTGCACACTGAAGATAGCTTCTTATTCAGGCAGTTTCTTATTTAGTGACTGAAATTAGCTGCTTATTCGCCCGGGATCTTATTCCTCAAAGAATGTCAATAAAAAGTATATCATGGGCGTGGCCGGCTCTGCACGAGAGCAGACGTGTCTTCATGGAGCTCTGAGGACTCTCCTGTTTTGTAGGGGTTTTAGCTTGTTTTTATCTGTGGACAGTGCACCTTTAAAGATCCTGCACGGCTGGTCATTACGGGGATTGCTCCGGGGCCCGTTATTGCCCTCCCCGCCGGAGCACAGCAGAGATTTATGTGAAGACTCCCCGGTGACCCCAATTAGCCGTCGGCCATTTTGAGGCCTACCATTTGCCACCTGGCCGTCTCGCTCCTTATTCCCCTGAGGTGCACCCCTGCGGGGGGTTTGTTGGTTGCGGATAGCGGGGATGGAGGGCCCCCATCCTCCGGCTGCATCTGATGTCCCCTTAGCAGGGAGTCCGGACTGGCGACCGGAGTGGCGCAGTTTGGACTGTCCCCCACCCGCCAGTAGAATGGAGGCCTGGTTTGAGGCCTGTCTCGACCAGTTACAGGGAGAAGAGAGTTCACTTACCCGCGGTCCATGGAGGCGGCTGATGGAGTTGCTGAGAGTTGACCGGGAGCCTGAGGGCCAGGAGGAGGTGACATCGGAGGACGCCGAACATGACGGAGATTTGGACGGCGATGGGTCTTTGCGGATCGGTGAATCAGGAGGTTTGGATTTCGGGCTGTGCCTGCTGTCTGCATGTCGGAGGGGGAGCGTGACCGGGACGTGCACAGATGGACGCAGAGGTGTCTAACACGGAGCCTTCATCGGAGGGTGTGCTGGGGGTGCCGACCGGGACTGATGGGCCTTGCGCTGATGGGAAGCAGTGTGGGCCTTGGTTCCGCGGTGCGACTGGCGCGTCTGCTGGGTCAGCCTGGGGACTGGATGCTCTCCGTGTCCGCTCTGTCAGCTTCCTGGCTTTGTGGATCTCAGCCCCCGTCCTTGACGGTGCTCTTGCTGACTGGCCTGGCCTGCACAACATATCCCTGTCTGTCTTACAGAGGATGCCACTTCGTGACACTGGCTGAGTGTACTTCTCCAGGAGCCATTCCGCCTCCTCGATGTCTCCCATTCCATTGCAGAATATTACCCCAGAAGCAGTTTCACCCTTTTTGACGTTATCATTTTTTTTTTTTTTTTAATCATATATTTTGTGAGGACTTATCACCTTATTATATTTTTGTGATATGTATGTCCCTGGCTGGGGACATCATTGCAGAGACTTTTTTTTTTTTAATCTTTATTTTTCTTTACTCTGAGGCATTTTCTCTTTATTATTGCTACCCCCTTATTTTTGATCGTCTGCCGTTTTTTTTTTTTTTGTGACGGACCCCCCCCCCCCTTATGTAATTTGTGATTCTTATACCTGTGATATTTGGTCCTGCGAGGCCAATTGTGCTGGTCAGTCTGTGACCCTTTCATTTCAAAATAAGAATCTTAAATACAAAAAAAATAAAAAATAAAAAGTATATCGAACAATTGGACAATTCTAACACATTCATATGATGAAATAAATTTATCCAGATAACTGCCACCCCCCCCACACTCGTTTCAATGGTAAAAAATGAGTAAGTAACTGGTGATTTTCTCTATGAAAATCATCTTGGCTCAACCCAAACTGACTAGTTTTCTATTAATTAGACTGTTCTCTATCAGAAAAAACATAATCTAGCCCGAGCCAAACATTATTGATTAAGCAAATTGGCATCAAACCTGGCACCCCCCGCTCCATTAAATGCAATGAGAAAAAATAAGTAACTAGTGATTTTCTCTATGAAAATCATCTTGGCTCAACCCAAACTGACTAGTTTTCTATTAATTATGTGGTATTATTTAATTAATTAAATAATTTATTTTATAATAAATTAATTATGTGGTATGCATTTGGTTTTGATGCATCCCTACTCTATACATAGCGCTCCCTGCGTCCCATAAATATATTTATATATATCACATGTGTCACGGGATGCCCCAAGAGGCTCGGCCACAAACCCCAGGACCCTCAGCCAGGGACAGCTTTAATGACGCTGGGGTTACTGTGGACTCTTCAGTGCCGTTGCACCATAGGGACATATGTCATGGAGTTGATGTAACGCTCCATGCTTCAAACCCCAAGAGACTTTATGTTCATTTATATCGTGTGATTTTAAATATATTTTACATCGTTTGGTTTTAGTTAATTTAGTTTAGGGTTAAATGACATAGCTTTGGTTTTAAAATACTATATTCCTGTAGGTAAATGTGTTTTGTGTATACAGTAAACAAGCTTTGCTGCTGTGTAATTTATGCATCAGGGTTTTCCCCATTATCTAGCTGCATGTTTAATTCAAGGGATCTCTGATAGTGTGTTTAATCTGATGTACTAGAACAATGGATATACAAATGTTGTGTGAGTTGAAGGCTAAGAGAATGTGAAGAATGGTTATTGTAAATAACTGACATAATCTAATTAGTATGGGTATGCTAGTAATTAGTATGGGTATGCAAATTATGACTGTTGTACTTCAGCATAAATGGTGGCGTTGTTCATTAAAAGAGGTCAGAGAACTCTCAAGCTTAGAGAGAGAGGATCCTGTTGGAACGTACAACCGCGTTTTTGGTGTTTCATTCAGCGACGCTACACTACACTATCACCCTCAGAAGGCAGAGAGCGGCCTTCTGGAGATTCCTAACGGCTCCAGGGCAGAGGAACAGAAGCAGGCCGGTCAAGCTGCTCGAGGCGCTGAGGACAGCGCTCCCAGTAGCCGGGCTGACCGCGACGAAGGGGTGTCTGGAGAGCCAGGACCGTCGGAAGGGAACGGTTCCTTCACAACATGGGGTTGCTATATGATCAGGGCTACCTTTTTTATACTATTCCTATTAAATTGGCAGTAATTTTTCTGTATTTTATTCAATAGAAACTTTTTTGCCTATATGACATGCACTTTTGTGAAAATAGAAGATTTGTGTGTACATTTTAATTTAGTTATTGGATTCCTGTCCAGTACGGAGAGAAGCAAACATCATGCAGTGTAGCCTGGCTGCGAGGCGGAGCATCGTGAAGTCAAGCCTGCAAAATCTATGCTTCGCTTTGCTTCACTACGCTGTGCGTCGCTACGCGCTCAGTGTATCTCAGGCTTTAAGCTCAGCCACACGCATCCTCTCCATAGGACTCCATTGAAACAGACGCCGGCGGTCACATGACCTGCTGGAGCTCGTCTTGCGAGATCCGGCCAGTCAGCATAGTGATACGCAGGGGGAGACTGGGGGGACTTTTTCCCCCAGTCTTTCCCTGCTCCCGCCGTACTGAGGAGGCGGCGGACAGAGCCGCAGTCTTCGCCGCGGACCAGGAGGTGAGTGTATGATTTTTTAAGAAATTTTAGGCTGGTGTTAACGTATTCTGCAGAAGCGGAATCCGTTAACCAAGGCAAGGACTTGGTGCTAACTTTTTGTTAATCGCAGCCAGACGTTAGTCAGCGCTGGGACTTTGTAATCCTAACGCTGATTAACACTTTGCGCTCCCTATGTTAAGTATAGGGAGCGCAAAGTACAGTAACCTCGCGCAAACGGGTTACTTAACCTGTTAGCGTTTGGATTGTAATTTGCGTTAACTACTTGGGCTAACGTTAGTGTGACAGAACAGCCGTCACTTTCAAGTTATTGGCACATAAAACGTTAAAAGTTCGTTGGTTCAATGTTAAATTTCTTTTATACAATTTATGTCTGTATGATCTCTGTGTGTATTGTGTTTCCCCTCGCAATTCCCCGCACCAAACGCACCTGTATTCCCTCACAATTTAATGCCACCTAAATTGCCCAGTTTTCGTTCCCAAGTTTATAATTCGTTTGTACAATTTGTGCTTGTATGACCCTGATGTTTATTAAGTTCTTTGACACCCCTGCCTTGCCCAGCCACCGTGGTTTATCTGCCCAGCGCAACCCTGATACAGCTGCCACCAGCCAAGACATGCCTTACACCCTGCACCTCTCAGCCCCTGTACATGCCACCAGAGTGCATTTTGGCCAGAAGGGCCCTGGGAACATGGTGCCACTGTGCGGTGAGTTGTAAAGGAGAGCGCCTCCAAGATCACCCCTCAATCAGCTGCTAAACTCAGGCCGGGCTTCCAGGTGCAGAGAAAATCCTGGGTTCGGAATCAGAGCCTGCACTCCAGGAGGGTGGAATTTCACAGGCAGGGAACAGCCCAGGGCAGGCCAGACAGTGTGGCACCAAGAGCAGAGCTCGAGCTAGGGGCAGTGGCAGCCCATGTTAAGTATACCAAAAGGGCTATGGCTGGTGGCAGTGTTAAAACTGGCGCCGGGATGTCTGAGGGCAGGCATGGGAGAGAACAATGGGACTGTACCATATAAATGTGTCTGTATTGTTCAAAAATAAACCAACCTGCTTAACCTGCATTACACCTCAACGAGTATTTGATAAGAGGAACTATCTGCTAGGTATTTCCTATGGCTGACTCGCTAGCTTCCAGCAAGGGACCTGACGCCGGCTCACTACCGCAGCTTGACTTTTTGCTGCAGATTAAAGGAATAAACAGTTTTAGATATTGAATCAAAACAGGAATATTTTTAACATTGAAACCTATAGGATTCGCCTGAATAAACCTGCCGACTGAAACCACTGAATAGCAGGGCATTTCACTGACATTTCTCTGCTGTTTGGTGTCTGTGAATAGATTAACCATTACTTCTCTATGGGGGATTTCACTGCCGCCGAACAGGCAACATATTTGCTGGCAATTTGCCTAAATTTGGCGAACTGCCTGCTTTCTGAATAGCTGAATGACCCCGAAACTGCACCGTACGGGGAAATTCATTGTTTGGTGCCATTTCGGGGCCAGACTGGCTCTTTCTGAATAACCCTTATAGTAAAGTTTCAGGGAACTTCGGACTCAGAAGCTCTGCAGTCGAAGAGGAGGAGCTGCGCACATCAAGGGACAAAAGGAGAGTAAAATCACCCCAAAATAAAAAAATTAAATAATTAAATAATTGTGCAGAGACTGTCGGCAGCATTTGCCCAATTATTTTATGGAAGAGGGTAAAATCTATTTTCAATAGAGTGTCATTTTAAGTGATTTTTGTTTTGCGCCAAACATTTGATACTTCAATCAACAGAGCTTGAAAAATCGCTCACTTACCTAAGATCCATAGGTGAAGGGGGTGGAGTGACCTGCTGCTTTCTCTGGCCATTATCAGCAGACAATTGTGAACAAATATTCCTCAGCATTATTTTTTGGTTCTACGCAACCCCACTGAAGTGAACATGTAGGACTTTTGCAGGATTGCCCTGAGCTCCTTGGAGTCCATTGCACTCTTGGAGTCGATACTGGTGAGAGCGGCACTGCTTTTATGGATCAGTAGCTGAAAAATATGCTGGCTCAAGCCAGAATAGCACCGTTAATGGTGAGCCACAAATAGAAAATAAAATCATGCAGCTTTTTTCCAATTGTGGATCCCAGTTGCTGACTGGGATATGATTAGCCCAAGGTCGTAAAAGGGGCTAAAATGAGGAGGGCGAATTGGCGGTCAGGTTGCCCTGACAGTGGTCCAGAAAGTGATCCCAACTTTTCTAATGGAGTCCTGATTAGTAGTGAAGGAGAAAAGGGTGGAATGAGGTAGAGCATCACTAATAAAACGGCTTTGCATTGCAGTTTTGGCATCTTGCTTAAGGCTAGGGTCAAACAAAAGCATTTTTACACGCGAACGTGAAAAAGTGCGTCCGAACGCATTGACGTATTTTTTCACGGAATACCTGAAAACGGTCATACGATGCGCATTTTTGTGCGTGATTTTTTACGGATCCAAACCAGGAAACTTTGGGTGTCTAGACGTTATGTTGGCCGGACATGAGCAGCGTCTGACGTCTCCAAATCACGCACACACGCCGCTAGTGGACGCAGCGCACTCTGTAAGTCCGTACTAGCGGTTCTGCGTTCTCAAAAAATATGCGTTGAAATTCCACTTGCGTTGAAATTCCACTTGCGTTGCATGGCCGTATTTTTGTGCGACCGTACTTCGTGTATTGGCCGTCATTGCCCGTCATTTGCTGCTAGTGCGGCCGTAATTAAGTGCGCCAAAACGCACGTTAAAAGTGCGCTGGTCTGACCCCAGCCTTATTCATCGCAAATGCGGGCAGCATACAGACAGAGACACCAGCATTCTATGAACATTGTTTACTTTACTACTGGCTGCACCGCTCTCGGCTGGTAACGTAAGCCAGCATTCTCACTGACTCTTCCATGTCACCAACTCTCCCAACTCGCTGGCTCACCATGTGCAGTTCGTGTATTCCTTTGTCTTCTCACATATCCCACTTTGGGAACAACTGTTCAATGACAATCATTTTGGCTCACCCAAGATTGAATTTTTTTTTATTAAGTGGCTTCTCTTCCGTTGCAAAAAAAAAAAAAAATTTTGCCTGAGCCAAACAATATTGAGACAACTCGAACCCTGACATTAATTCTTTTAAATGCTAAACTAAAATGATCAAATCAATGAAAATTCTTTTTTTCTTTTGAATTATTTATTTTAGAATTTGAATACAGATAGTAAAAAGAAAAGTAAGCGATGAACAATGGCCACGCAGGACCATAAAATGTCATCTATAGAGTCATGAGATAGTAAAAATAAAATGGAGGGGAAGGGGGTAAAGGAGTAAGTGGACTAAAACAAATCCAAACAAATCGAGAGGGGCAGACCAAAAAAAGTGGTGTAGGCTGGCAGGGCGGGGGCATCATGAAGGGGGGGGAGGCAAGGGACTGCCCAGTAAATCATGGCGTACCCTGCTCAACCAAGCTACCTAACTGAAACCGGGGGCCTGGGAAGAGTCCACAAGGCTAACTTCAGTGTGCTAATAAGAAGCTAACTTCAGTGTGCGAATAAGAAGCTAACTTCAGTGTGCTAATAAGAAGCTAACTTCAGTGTGCTAATAAGAAGCTAACTTCAGTGTGCTAATAAGAAGCTAACTTCAGTGTGCGACTAAGAAGCTAACTTCAGTGTGCGAATAAGAAGCTAACTTCAGTGTGCTAATAAGAAGCTAACTTCAGTGTGCGACTAAGGCTAGGGTCAGACTGAGGCAGTGCGAACGCGCGTTCTGGCGCACTTAATCACGGCCGTGCTAGCAGCAGATGCCGGGCAATGACGGCCAATATACGAAGTACGGTCGCACAAAAGTCCGGCTGCGCAACGCAAGTGGAAAATGAACGCATTTTTTCGAGAACGTTAAACCACTAGTACTGACGTACAGAGTGCGCTGCGTCCGCTAGCGGCGTGTGTGTGTGAATTGGAGATGTCAGACGCTGCTAATGTCCGGCCAACATAACGTCCAGACACAAAGAGTTTTATTGATGATCCGTACAAAATCACGGATGAAAATGCGCATCGTATGACCGCTATTGCGTATTCCGTGAAAAAATACGTCCATTCTTCGAACGCACATTTTCACGGACAACGTGAAAAATGCGTTAGTCTGACCCTAGCCTAAGAAGCTAACTTCAGTGTGCTAATAAGAAGCTAACTTCAGTGTGCGAATAAGAAGCTAACTTCAGTGTGCGACTAAGAAGCTAACTTCAGTGTGCTAATAAGAAGCTAACTTCAGTGTGCGAATAAGAAGCTAACTTCAGTGTGCGAATAAGGAGCTAACTTCAGTGTGCTAATAAGAAGCTAACTTCAGTGTGCGACTAAGAAGCTAACTTCAGTGTGCTAATAAGAAGCTAACTTCAGTGTGCGAATAAGAAGCTAACTTCAGTGTGCGACTAAGAAGCTAACTTCAGTGTGCAAATAAGAAGCTAACTTCAGTATGCGAATAAGAAGCTAACTTCAGTGTGCGAATAAGGAGCTAACTTCAGTGTGCTAATAAGAAGCTAACTTCAGTGTGCGACTAAGAAGCTAACTTCAGTGTGCTAATAAGAAGCTAACTTCAGTGTGCGAATAAGGAGCTAACTTCAGTGTGCGAATAAGGAGCTAACTTCAGTGTGCTAATAAGAAGCTAACTTCAGTGTGCGACTAAGAAGCTAACTTCAGTGTGCTAATAAGAAGCTAACTTCAGTGTGCGAATAAGGAGCTAACTTCAGCTTCATTGTCTATAGTGTGTCAGACCAAGGTTCCTGGAGCTAGTGTGCATCTGGTTTTGTGGAGCCCTGCATCGAGCCAGGAAGCACGAGGACAAAAAGGTGAATTTCAATTAGGGATCAAATTTCAGCAACTTCACAAAAAGATTATCACCAGAAAAAACAAATGACAAATCGTCTTTGTTCCAGGGAACCCATTTAAAGTACGCACCAAACCAGCTGTAAGCTTCGGGATCCTGCTTGTCGGCCATCTCTCTGAAAGCTACGATTAAAAGAAAAAGATGCATTGAAGTATAAGTGTGGTGCATATCCCCCCCCCCCCAACTACAACTGCCAGATCAGCTATGTTTATCTGGACACATATCACCATTTCATGCAGAGGACAGCACAGATAAAAGTGTTGCCCTGCACCATGTATAATTCACATGCAGCAGGAAGGAAATAAAGTCCAGTCAAATGGGATTCGGTTGTGATTTCCTACCTGCAGCGTCTGAATTATACTTACTGCCGGGTGACGCTTTTCATGCGCTGCCCATCAGCATGAATAAATGTGTCCAGGAAAACATGGCTGATCTGGCAACCCTACGTCTCCTCACTCTGTGCCGCGCCCGCACTCCGTGGGGGGGTCTCCGCACTCCGTGGGGGTCTCTTCACACGGTGTCTCGCCCTCGCGCCCCCGATCTCCGCCAGTTGACTCGCTTGCTCGTTCCGCTACTCTCACATGTTAATGGTTTGAACCAATTTTATGATCCGCTTCAGCCTATCGCTGCTCTGTACGTCACAGCTCTTGATTATTTGCTTAAACGAGGAACGCACTACTCGCACGGCATTGTGGGATGTTCTCCCTTGTATCTGTTCTACAATAAGAGAGCCAAACAGAACTACATTTCCCGTGAAGCCGTTGTTCATATGTGGGGACCGGCGCACTTCCGGTGACGTTTCAGCCACTCACAGTAAGGAACCACCAGCAATGCGCATGCGTACCGCCGATTCGTCGGAGACGCGCTCGCTCCGATTAGCAGCCATCTTGGAAAACCAGGCGACCGGCGCACCGCTTTGACGTCATCAAAACCCGACGCCACACTGTATCCTATTGCGCATGCGCGCGGACCTCCGAGCCGTCAGAGACTCTCTATATTGTGTGAATGCTTCCTCTATCTGCCCATATATACCCTGTAACTGCCCTAAATACTGTATGACTACCCCCTATACCCTGTAACTGCCCTAAATACTGTATAACTACCCTCTATACCCTGTAACTGCCTCTATATACTGTATACCTGCCCTCTATACCCTGTAACTGCCGTAAATACTGTATAACTACCCCTATACCCTGTAACTGCCTCTATATACTGTATAACTACCCCCTACCCTGTAACTGCCCTAAATACTGTATAACTACCCCTATACCCTGTAACTGCCTCTATATACTGTATACCTGCCCTCTATACTGTATAACTACCCTCTATACCCTGTAACTGCCCTAAATACTGTATAACTACCCCTATACCCTGTAACTGCCTCTATATACTGTATACCTGCCTTCTATACCCTGTAACTGCCCCTATATATACTGTATAACTGCCCTCTATACCCTGTAACTGCCCTAAATACTGTATGACTACCCCCTATACCCTGTAACTGCCCTAAATACTGTATAACTACCCTCTATACCCTGTAACTGCCCTAAATACTGTATAACTACCCCCTATACCCTGTAACTGCCCTAAATACTGTATAACTACCCTCTATACCCTGTAACTGCCTCTATATACTATATACCTGCCCTCTATACCCTGTAACTGCCGTAAATACTGTATAACTACCCCTATACCCTGTAACTGCCTCTATATACTGTATAACTACCCCCTACCCTGTAACTGCCCTAAATACTGTATAACTACCCCTATACCCTGTAACTGCCTCTATATACTGTATACCTGCCCTCTATACTGTATAACTACCCTCTATACCCTGTAACTGCCCTAAATACTGTATAACTACCCCTATACCCTGTAACTGCCTCTATATACTGTATACCTGCCTTCTATACCCTGTAACTGCCCCTATATATACTGTATAACTGCCCTCTATACCCTGTAATTGCCCTAAATACTGTATAAGTACCCCCTATACCCTGTAACTGCCCCTATATATACTGTATAACTGCCCTAAATACTGTATAACTACCCCTATACTCTGTAACTGCCTCTATATACTGTATAACTACCCTCTATACCCTGTATCTGCCCCTATATATACTGTATAACTACCGTCTATACCCTGTAACTGCCTCTATATACTGTATAAGTACCCCCTATACTGTATAACTGCCCTCTATATACTGTATAACTGCCCTCTATACCCTGTAACTGCCCCCATATACTGTATAACGATGGTAGTTATACAGTGTATAGGGGCAGTTATACAGTATATAGAGGGCAGTTACAGGGTATAGAGGGCAGTTATACAGTATATATAGGGGCAGTTACAGGGTATAGAGGGCAGGTATACAGTATATAGGGGCAGTTACAGGGTATAGGGGGTAGTTATACAGTATTTAGGGCAGTTACAGGGTATAGAGGGCAGGTATACAGTATATATAGGGGCAGTTACAGGGTATAGAGGGCAGTTATACAGTATATATAGGGCAGTACAGGTATAGAGGGCAGGTTATACAGTATATAGGGGCAGTTACAGGGTTATAGTTATACAGTATTTAGGGCAGTTACAGGGTATAGAGGGCAGGTATACAGATATATAGGGCAGTTACAGGGTATAGAGGGCAGTTATACAGTATATATAGGGGCAGTTACAGGGTATAGAGGGCAGGTTATACAGTATATAGGGGCAGTTACAGGGTATAGTTATACAGTATTTAGGGCAGTTACAGGGTATAGAGGGCAGGTATACAGTATATATAGGGGCAGTTACAGGGTATAGAGGGCAGTTATACAGTATATATAGGGGCAGTTACAGGGTATAGAGGGCAGGATATACAGTATTATAGGGGCAGTTACAGGGTATAGGGGGTAGTTATACAGTATTTAGGGCAGTTACAGGGTATAGAGGGCAGGTATACAGTATATATAGGGGCAGTTACAGGGTATAGAGGGCAGTTATACAGTATATATAGGGGCAGTTACAGGGTATAGAGGGCAGGTATACAGTATATAGGGGCAGTTACAGGGTATAGTTATACAGTATTTAGGGCAGTTACAGGTATAGAGGGCAGGTATACAGTATATATAGGGGCAGTTACAGGGTATAGAGGGCAGGTATACAGTATATAGGGGCAGTTACAGGGTATAGAGGGCAGTTATACAGTATATATAGGGGCAGTTACAGGGTATAGAGGGCAGTTATACAGTATATATAGGGGCAGTTACAGGGTATAGAGGGCAGGTATACAGTATATAGGGGCAGTTACAGGGTATAGTTATACAGTATTTAGGGCAGTTACAGGGTATAGAGGGCAGGTATACAGTATATATAGGGGCAGTTACAGGGTATAGAGGGCAGGTATACAGTATATATAGGGGCAGTTACAGGGTATAGAGGGCAGGTATACAGTATATAGGGGCAGTTACAGGGTATTGGGGGTAGTTATACAGTATTTAGGGCAGTTACAGGGTATAGAGGGCAGGTATACAGTATATATAGGGGCAGTTACAGGGTATAGAGGGCAGGTATACAGTATATATAGGGGCAGTTACAGGGTATAGAGGGCAGGTATACAGTATATATAGGGGCAGTTACAGGGTATAGGGGGTAGTTATACAGTATATAGAGGCAGTTACAGGGTATAGGGGGCAGGTATACAGTATATAGAGGCAGTTACAGGGTATAGAGGGTAGTTATACAGTATTTAGGGCAGTTACAGGATATAGGGGGTAGTTATACAGTATTTAGGGTAGTTACAGGGTATATATGGGCAGATAAAGGAAGCATTCACACAATATGGAGAGTCTCTGACGACTCAAAGGTCCGCGCGCATGCGCAATAGGATACAGTGTGGCGTCGGGGTTTTGATGACGACAAAGCGGTGCGCCGGTCGCCTTGTTTTCCAAGATGGCTTTCGGAGCGAGCGCGTCTCCGTCGAATCGGCGGTACGCGCGCGCATGCGCATTGCTGGTGAGTGGCTGAAACGTCACCGGAAGTGCGCCGGTCCCCATATATGAGAGGTTCCCATATGTGCCAGAACACCGTCGCCGCCGATGATGGCGGAAGGACTTCCCTTAAAAAGCCTATGACAAATGTCGCAGAGCATATAGGGAATTGTAGTTAGGGCCAAAATCGGTCGTCACGTGATATGCCGTACTAGCTTCTATGGTTTGAGTAGATTGGCTTAGGAAGCGTCTATCAGGAAGAGGCGTGTCCAGGGGCGTAGTCTGCAGGGGCAGACAGGGAAGGATTCCCGGAAAGGGGTCGTCAGGTAGTAACATTCATACCTTGGGGATCCTGTGAGTACTGGGAGTCACAAGAGAGGAGGGGGCTTCTCTGGGGAGTCTGGGTGTAATATAGAGGGTGTGCGGTGGCGTTTATTATTCCTGTTTAAAATGTGCATTGAGAGGCGTGTACAGCTGTCTGCGTGTCTGACTACATCTAAAATATGTTCCTATAATCTGTATAGAAATGTGTGGATGTGAACACGAGGCTGAAGTTAGTTTCTTATTCGGCCACTTACTTATTCGTGGAAGTTGGTTTCTGATTTGGTTGAATTCGAAGTATGTAAAATTTCAATAAAAACCTGATTTTAGATGGTTAATTGCCATTGTGCCAATGATTTTAACATGGATTCATATAGAGGTGGATGCCCTCTACCAAACAATGTCAAATATAGCCTGGCCCAACTGCAATTTGGGCAGAAAAATCAGTGCCAACTGTGCCATGGGTGTTGATTTTTACTGTTTTGAATAAGCAACTGATGATTTCAAAGGGTTAATTGCCATTGGGCCACTGAATTCAACATGGATTTATATAGAGGTGGATGCCCTCTATCAAACACAATTGTCTTCAGCCTGGCCCAATGGCAAGTTTGCCACGTAAACCGTGCCAACTGTGCCATGGTGTCACGTTCCATGCTGGCAAACCTGTCTTCCTGCCCTCTGTATTTGTATGTGAAAAAGTGGGTTTATATCGCTATTGAAGGGCGCCGCTTACACCTCTAGATCGGTCGGGATCTTTTATACAGGGATGGTAGACTGTATGTTGCAATGCAGACAGTATGGATATGTCAACGTCTGTTGGTAGCGATGTCAGACGTAGGCAGTAATGGGTAGTACGTGCCTTGAGATGGGTACAATATTATGAGGGAGGATGGGCCTTGAATGGGTTTTAATCAGATTAAAAAATATGTTAAATGAAGAGAATAATTCTTCCTTATGTTGTGCTGCCACCTTGTGGTAAAAAAGAGGTATTGTCTCTCTCTGATGGCTATTCCTTATGTTGTACTGCCACCTTGTGGCCAGAAAAAATATTGCGTCTCTGATTATTATTTTAATTGCAGTGTGTCCTTAATCCTGCAGAAGAAGATGCGCTGTCTCTCTCTTCAATTTCTCCGGGTCTTAACCTCGTGGAAATGAATGGAGAAAGAGGACATAGCGCAATTCTGTGATGCAGATGAAATAGATGGATAGTGAAGGTATTTTACTCATGTGGACGGGAGCCTAGGATATATCAGGCTCACTCTTACTGGCCTCTATGGCCCATAGAGGTGGCCAATTTCCCTTTACTCGTCACCTCTTTCCTCGTCACCTCTTTCCTCGTCGGCTGTGTACCTCTTCTTGTTCAGTAAAGCAAAGCCTCAGGAAGGAACCGACTTTTCAGGAAAAACAGAATACAAGGATAGTAAAATAAAGGGAATTTATTATCGAAAAGTGAAATTTAACAATAAATATAAACGGGGTATATCCAGGACGCGTTTCGCCCAAAAAATGGCTTCCTCAGCTGGATAATGTGATGCACGATGTCCTTTTCTTATATACTCTTCGGTATTGATCTTTGTTGGTTGGTTCTTCCCACTTTCGTTTTCGTTTTTTGCGCGCTTTTTCTGCGCATGCGGTCCGTGTAGGTAGATGGGTCACGTGTGCTTTGGGTCCTAGGAGGACGATCTCCGTTCAGTTTGATCTGTGTGGGCTCTGTTAACCCTACCTAAAAGGTGCTGAGTGGCCTTTAATAGAAGGAAGAATATGGTCTATTAAAGGAGCTTGGGGTCATGTCTGTTAGGACAAGAGATCCTGACCATTGGGTCATTTGGGGGTCATCTGTGGAGATGTGGTGGATCAATTTTTGGTGTGTCCATTCCATATGTCGAATGTTGGGGACTAAAATTGCATGTATTTTTGCCTTTTAAGGCACCCCTACCTGAGAGGTGCTGTGAAGCCTTTAATAAGGGCAGAAAAATATAAAACATATAAAAGCCTATAAATATGGTCTTTTAGGAGCCTTGGGTCATGTTGTAAAGTCCTGACCATAGGGTTTATTTGCGGAGATGTGGTGGATCATTTTCACGGTGTATCCGTTCCACATATTAAATACTGGGGACTAAGGTGGCAGGTGTTTTGCCTCTTGATCCCTCTGTATTGAGAATTCTTTTCTGAAGGGTGAAGGGGGGGAAGCTTATCTTTGGTGTTTTTGAGCGATTTAATACGCTCTTCTTGGCGATTTGGATTTCTATCAATAAGGGTGGGAGGTCCTTGTTTCCGGAGTTCTGTAGACATATATATGTGTCCTAGTGTATATTGGATCAGCTCATAGAGGTTTTTGAGCTTATAGAGGTTTTTAGCTTGAAGGAGTAACATTGAAGGCTCTTCATATGATCTTTTGAATAGCTGGTGCTTTTATTTGGTGATGTTGGTTCACTTCTGTGGTGCTTTGAATTTATAGATTGGGTATAATAGTCATATTTTAAGGCTGCAGTTGTCTTTATCTGCGCCTTTTTAGAGTAAGTATATCGGGTATTAGACCCATTGTTCTAAACCGGTTCACTATAGTTTTTACTGGTAATGAATAGTGTGCAGATTATAGGGTAGGAAGTGTGGCTAATGGTGATGGTTATATTAGTCTAGTATCTGACTCATGATTCGAGCCTAGGCCGGCGTGATTGAAGGGTTTTTTATTTATTAGGGAGTCGGATATTATTCTGCGGTGAGTAGGAGATGTCATCGCACTGAAAGCGCGATGACGTCTCCTACTCGGCAAAAGTCGGCAGAAGCGGGAAATATGATTCCCGCTCTGCTGACTGACAGCTGGGAGGACGGAGTAAACTTCTCCGCCTCTCTCAGCTGTTTTCAGCATTTTCTGCTGAAGAGCGGAGGGGGGACAGGGGGCAGCATACTCTGGGCATCATGACCACCTAAAAAAGCTTAGGTGGTCATGTTGCCTAGAGTATCCCTTTAATGGCGGGAGAAATATCCCTTTCGTTTGTGTTCAGGGCCCGTTGTTTACAGATGGAAGGTATATGCTGGTTAGGACGGTGTTAAATGATTCATTGATGTTGTGATATTATTTTTATTGAAAGTGGCAGAGTTCAAAATCCATATTTTAAACCTTTCGGATGCATGGTGTCAAATTCGTAGATACATTATATTTCTTCCTGTCCTATTCTTTTCGCCAAGTCTCCGCCTCTTTTTCCATTTTGGATTTTCTTGATAGCCATAAACTCCAGATTTCTTGTGTTACAATTATGCGTTTTTTTTTAAATGGGCGGGTACGCTGTGTGTTTCCAGGACTTTCTCGATATTTCTGATATGTTCTCTAATTCTTAGACCTACGGCTCTTGTGGTTTTTCTGATTTATATTTGAGGCCGCACTGACAAATGAGAAGATCTATCACGTTAGTCGAGAAGCAGGTGAGCAAGTCTTTGATTTTCCACTCCCCTCTTCTATTGGTGACTCTGGTGATATGTCTTTTCTTGTTCCCAGTACTTCGGCAACTTATGCAGTTCCCACAGCCATAGAATCCTCCTTTTTGTTTGAAAGGGTTGATTGCTTTTTTGTGCGTGTTCACTGGTAGTTAATCTGGATTTCAGATTTTTTTTGTCCCTCGACAGACGAACCTGGGTTTGGTTGGTAGTATTTCCTGTAGCATCGGGTCTTCCCGAAGGATCAGCCAGAATTTCCTTACTATATTTTTAAAGTCCTGATCTTGTTGACTGTACGTGAATATCATTGGTACCCCTACTTGTGACTGGTCTTGCAAGTTCTTTCCTTTGTATTTTTTTTTTTTTGTATTTTCAAAATTTTATTTTGCAATAAACGAAGGTCACAGACTGACCAGCCAGGTGGCCTCACAGGGCCAGATAAGACATGCTCAGAGAAATCACATAAAACATAAAAAGGGGATCTCAAAAGAAACTGCAGAATATCAAAAATTGGGGGAGGGGATACAATCACAGGGGGGGATGTATAAACTCGTCAGAGGGTCGATCCAGCAAGAGCAAAACAGAGCGATGGAGTTCGCTGGGGGGGCACCAGGAAAACAAAAAGAAGAAAAAAAAAAAAAAGGGAGAGGGGAAAAGGGTAGTGAGGGACTGCCAAATATATTGTGGTATTCCTGCTCACCCCGGCAACCTTGAAGGAACTGAGGGCCATGGAAGAGGCCACTTGGCCGGGAGACCTGGGGCCAAAAGGGTGGACAGAGCCTAGGTAGTCACCCTAGTGGCTCGCCCAGGCTGCTTCCCAATGTCTACACAAAAAAAAAAAAAAAAAAAAAAGAAGAAGAGGGGGCTTAAGTTCCAGTGCTCCAAACGAACACCAGACGAACACCACTATACCCAAAAATTCAGCAGGCATGACCATAAAATCAGTCAGGAGAACATAAAAAGGGGGGGAACAAAAAGTAAGAGGATAGGAACAGATAGCAGACATGAATAAGGGGGGTTAATTCACAGACATCAGTGAGGGGTGTGTCATCAGGGGGGGTAGACCATCAGCATCAAATGGGGGGGTCTCGTCAAAAGAAAAGCGTTAGCCGATCCATCCGAAGTCCAGCATATAGGCCTTAGCCAGTGTCACGAAACTCGAGGGGGACCAAAGAGTCAGCCCATAGAGCCCCTAGTCCATCAATGAGGAGGCAATGTAGCTCAAAAATGGAGTTCGCAAAGAGCCAGGGACACAGAGCGCAGTTCTTATAAGCCTCCCCGTTAAGGCCAGCAAGCAGCTGCCGGAGGCCCCTAAAGAGCAGGGGGGCAAATCATCGGGTATCCCCGCCAGACCACTATGAATGGCAGGTCTCCCACCAGCCATCACCATCAGGACTGCAGGGAAGACTGCTGGGTGTTGCTCTCCTCCCAAGTTCAGAGATTCATCAGAGAGGTCTCGGCAAAGCTGGGTCTCAGTTGCAGGGATAATGGGCAGAACGCTCTGTCCGGCGCTGTACTCACACAAGGGTGCCTCCTCAACGCTGGGCCCGGTCACCTCCGCCGGCCCCTCGTGTCTTTCAGCTGGCGGGATAGTCATCCAACCTGTCTCCTGCATAGCGGCACACCATTCCTCCCTCATATCCTTCATCAGCTCCACGAGCATCCCACGGGTTAGGGGGAGCAAATCGTCGTCCATTGTCAGCTCAAGGAAAGATGGCGTCATCACCAGCGGCACAGGTCCTTTCCTTTGTATTTGAGGTAATCTTGTCGGTCTACTTTTGCTACTTCTTCCTTAATTTTTTCCAGCCTTTGTTGATCATAGCCTTTCTCTATGAAATCTGACGTCAGCGGTGGCGTTTATTATTCCTCTGTTTAAAATGTGCATTGAGAGGCGTGTACAGCTGTCTGCGTGTCTGACTAAATCTAAAATATGTTACTATAATCTGTATAGAAATGTGTGGATGTGTACACGAGGCTGAAGTTAGTTTCTTATTCGGCCAGTTACTTATTCGTGGAAGTTGGTTTCTGATTTGGTTGAATTCGAAGTATGTAAAATTTCAATAAAAACCTGATTTTAGATGGTTAATTGCCATTGTGCCAATGATTTTAACATGGATTCATATAGAGGTGGATGCCCTCTACCAAACAATGTCAAATTTAGCCTGGCCCAACTGCGATTTGGGCAGAAAAATCAGTGCCAAGGGTGCTGATTTTTACTGTTTTGAATAAGTGATTTCAAAGGGTTAATTGCCATTGGGCCACTGAATTCAACATGGATTTATATAGAGGTGGATGTTTGTCTTCAGCCTGGCCCAATGGCAAGTTTGCCACGTAAACAGTGCCAACTGTGCCATGGTGTCACGTTCCATGCTGGCAAACCTGTCTTCCTGCCCTCTGTATTTGTATATTGTGTATTTTCCCTTGTTTTTCTGTTGCTGCCAATTCCTGGGTGGCCTCCCAGGGGTTAATTGGTGTTCTGTGTGCTGGTCACCTGTTGACCCTTGCCTTGATTCCCGTGCCTATATTAGAACAATGTACCTATAGTACATTGCTGGGTCATTTTACTTTGCCTGGTCTCCTTGCGACTTGTGTCCTGAGAGCTCCTTGTTGTGTTCCTGATATCCTCCGTTTGAATATCCTTGTTTATTTTTTGCCTCTGTTATTTCTGTTCCAGTTTATATCAGTTCCTTCTGTGTATTTTATTCTGCCTATGTTCCATTCTGATTCCCCGGTTACTGATTTTTGGCTTGGCTGACTTCCCTTCTGGTTCATATTCCTATATCCTGTATGACGTACTCTCTGGTTATGACCATTGGCTTTCCTCTATATGACTACTCTATAGTATATTCCTTGTCTGTACCGTTTCCAGGAAACCCTGTCATCTGTATACAACAAAAGACTCTGTACGGCTTCAAGGTAATACTTTCCTTTAGATTAGATCCGGCTATCCTAAAGACCGGCCTTTCAGTGCAGGGAATCTTTGGTATTGCCGTACAGAGGTCTTGTGTTAACCCTGTGTTGCTTTCATCTGTCCTTGCAGTTTACAGTGCATCTCTGCCCATAGGGGCTTCTCTCAGGAACCTTGACCTCACCTTGCTGCGAGTTATATTCTTAGGGATATCTATACAGACCGACCACTTCCAAGAATCGGAGGGCAAGGATAGGGTGGTGCGTGCCTGGTGGTACTGCCACCGTAACACATGGGTGCTGATTTTTACTGTTTTGAATAAGTAACTGATGTTTTCAAAGGGTTAATTGCCATTGGGCCACTGAATTCAACATGGATTTATAGAGGTGGATGCCCTCTATTAAAATCAGTGGCACAATGGGTGGTGTGGTTTGGCCGAGCTCAGAGATGGCTGCCTGATCTGAGCTTCTGCGCAGGTGGCGCTTCCACAACTGACACTAGCCTCCACTGATCAGCCCTGGACTTCATTGTAGCCTGTGGGGTTTAGCTTCCATGCCCAGGAGCAAGTTGAGCCCCAAATCGAGCCAAGCTGACATTGCCCAGTATTTTCCCCTGCTGTCGGCGGTGGTGCGTTCAGAAGCTGTCAAGATGGCGTCGTCGTGAGTCCTTCTGTCGGCGAAAGGTGAGCCTTGTACTCGGTGTGACGAGAGCTCTTGCTCACTATGAAGGATGATCTTCAGACTGACCTCAGGGCGGGCCTGGAGAGGCTACGGACGGACATTGGCGCACTGGGGACCCGCATAGCCAAACTCGAGCATCAAGTGGAGACTGATCACGCCGAGGCGCAGGCTATATTACGAGAGGACTGCGACAACTACGTGTTGCTTCTGGAGGATGTAGAATACCTGGACAGCAGGTCCCGCCGCTCCAACCATTGTATCAGAGATGTCCTGGAGACAAGTTGTTCCGCACCCTGTTGTTCATGCCACTCTGGAGGTGGAGTTGCACCTAGATAGGATCCATAGAGCCCTGTGCCCACGCTTGGGTCCCAACGAACCCCGTGGGACATGGTGCTCAAGTGCTGGTATTACTCCACCAAGGATGCCCTGCTGCTTGCAGCCTGTTATGGCGCCTCCTTGATTGAGGGGGTTGCCCAGAATCTCTTCAATGTGGCTTCTTCTACCCTTGAAGAGCCCAATGGCCTTTTACAGCGCTTCTTCCGCACAAGGAAGTCCGCTACCCTGGAGGTTTCCATTTTGCCCCATGATGGGGCCATTCTATCCCTGCGCTCACCGGCCGATTACACTTGACTGTTGGATGCATTGGGGATCCCCATGCCAGCAGATCTATTCGTGCTCCTGGACAGAGACCGTGGAACGGAGGTACCGGCCTTACCACAACACCAGGCCTGGGTTAACACCTGTCATCTCCAGTTTTGTGCTCCCTCATTTGCTGGGCCCTCATCTTCCCGTTTTGCCGTGCTCTCCCTGGTCCCGTACCCCTCAACCTTGCATTCCTCCATGATTTTTGATTTGGACGTTTTCTTGGTCGACTGACCCTCCTATTGCTCTGGTTTGTTGTGATGGTACAGGCTGCAGGGTCCCACCACATTTAAAAACTTTTTGCCCTGCACCTTTTTTGCCCCATTGGGCCCCGTGTTTTCACATGCCCCTATGTGTGTTTCTGTTTCTCAATATTCTGCTTGCTCGGAAACGTTTTTTCCTGCCCACTGCTTACGTGCATCAAGCCGCCACCAGCTGCGACCCGACTTTTGCCTTCGAACCATCTCCAGACTGGACAAGGGCGACATTCCACAAACTGGGCAATGGCTGAGGCTGTGGTGGCCATTATATTCAGGGACTGGGCAATGGCTGGAGGCAGTGGTGCTCCGGCGCCGGGATGTCTGAGGGTGGGCAGGAGGGTGAACAATAGGAACAGCTCCATATAAATATGACCTGTGTTTTGCATTATTATATGTATACGTTATGTCATGTTTGTATATTATAACAAAAAATGCAATATTTGAATCTTCAATAATTTATGTGTAAAGTGTTTTTTTTTTTTTTCATTTTAACATGTGATCGTTTGCGGTTACATTTTGTATGGGGTGCGCTTGTTAAAAAAAAATTAGAAATGGGGTCTCGTTACTTTTTTTTTTTTTTGGGGGGGGGGGGGGGGGAAATTTCCCTTTTTTTTAAAACGCACCGCATACAAAAATCGTTAGTGCAGCATTACTGTGCACATTATAATTGAAATGGGAACAATATTGCTGCATTAACAAAACAAAAAAACTTGTTTATTTTTTTAAATATTTTATATATATATTTATTTATTTATTTTTTTTATTTTTTTTTTTTATTAAAACATTTTTCATTTTCATGTTTGGTATCGTTGGAACGGCCATGCTCTGGCCGATCCAACGATATCAAATATTAACCCCTAGCTGCCACGGATCGGGAGATCCAATGAACCCCCTATCTCCACCATTGGTGGCAGCTAGGGGTTAACTCCAGGACTGGCGTCCTCAGGGGGAGTTCCTGGAGGCTTGGCCGACATCTAAGATGTCGGCCAGCTCCAGGAAAGGATCACGAACCGGCGCTTTTCAGCGCCAATTCGTGATCCGGCTCCCCAGGGGTTAATCACAGCCACCGTTTGGAAGGGCATGCTGTGCCCTTCCAAACGGTGCCTGTAGTAACCCCCCCCCTCCCCTTCAGGCGCCTCCTCCACACATGCGGGGGGCGCCTGAATTAGAGGTCATCGCGCCGCCGCGATGACATCTAATTGCTCCGCCGGGGTCCCGGAGTGCTGGGCTGACATCCAAGATGTCAGCCCGCACCGGGGGGCGCAGCAATCTGTCGGAATCCGGCGGATTGCTGCCTCCTGTGCACGGATGCGCTCAGCGCATCCATAGCACAGGAGAACCACTTGAGCGCGTCCATAGCAGCCAAGTGGTTAATCCACATGGACATTGAGTCACATCCAGTGGTCCTGAGGATGCCCATGCCTCGTCTGGTGTCCCAGGTGGTACCCGGCAGCGCCGTGCTCGCTTTTCGCTGGCTGGGTGCCTATTGATATACCGGCTCGCGACTGTCACATGGGGGGCCAGGAGGCGCCTGTTAACCCTTGCTGGCTGTTGTACCCTGCAGATAGTAAGCTTTACCAACCATTCAAGGATTGGAGGGGATTATAGGGTTCTGTATACAGGGACCAGCATCGTAGTTCTAGGGGGATCTGTGACACATTGTATAGTTCAAATAGAAAGCGCCACGTTGCACACAAGGAGGAGCCCCACCTTTTTAAATCCACGATATCCACGAGGTCACTGCTTTGGTAGGACGCCGCCAGTCCAGGTGTGTAGCAATAAAGATGAAGAAGCAGGACCTCAAGTGGAAATAAAATGTTTTATTTGGGAACAGCAAGCCCCATCAAACAAAAGTGGTGTGACGTTTCGACCCTAAGGTCTTAATCATACATACACACTAAAGTCAGACATCTTCTTAAATACCTTCTGTTGTCCCCTGTGTTCAATTAATCAGATACATAATAGGACAGTGCAATTAATCGCAATCGCGATTTAAGCACATGCAATTTCTAAATCGCATAAGGCTGCAACTTTATCTATTCATTATAGGGCTGCGGAAATTAACGTGTTCGGCTCCCTGTATGCTTCCGGCAGCATGGAGCTTTGGGCGCTCGCAGGGGGAACCACGTGTACAGCCGCGTTCTCGTGGCCCGTGACGTTGGTTGAGTTAGTTCTTTATAACAACTTTTTCCTTTTTGGTGACACAGTGTATAAACAACTCAGGGGCATGACTATGGGGTCCAATATGGTGCCATCATACGCAAATTTGTACATGGACGCATTCGAGAATCTTTTTGTTTATCCACACCATCTCTTTATCAACTGTGTCCACACGTGGTGGAGGTATATTGACGACATTTTATGGGTCTGGACTGGCAGTGAAACTGACCTAATGACCTTCTTTAAAGAAATGAACCTAGTTAACCCCCATATAAAATTTACTACGGTTTATGATCCGTTACAAATTAATTTTCTAGACCTGACTCTTAAAGTAGAAGGTGATCACCTTATTAGTGATTTATACGTGAAGCCCACTGACAGAAACAGTCTGCTCCACTTCTGCAATTTTCACCCGGAAACCACTTTTACATCACTACCACGTAGTCAGTACACTAGAGTTATTAGGAATGTAACAGACCCGGAGACACGAGAGGACAGATTACAGCAAATGACTAAGAAATTTTTGGAGAGGGGCTACCCTGAAGACCTACTTGATAAAGAATATCTCCGATCTAAATCTTTGGACCGTTCCATTATTTCCCAATGTAATAAAAATAATATAGATGTAAGGAATCCAGCATCCCATTTGTATCCAAGTATAATCAAGCGAGCAGGTCTATTAATCAAATCATTAAAAGACATTGGCAGATTTTACAGAAGGCTTATGGGGATATTCTTTTTTTTCAAACGATGCCCATGTTCGCTTATAAAAGAAATAAAAATGAGGGATTACCTGATTAAGGCAGACATTGGTTCCACAAAAAAGAATGTACAGAACACTCTGGCACCACAGAAAAATGGCACTTTCCCTTGTTTGCATTGTGCCTCATGTAATGCTGTCATCAAGGGTGAGTTCCTCCTGCACCCACATACGGGGGCGAAAATCCCTATTCATGGATTTTTTACATGTGACTCTTCTTTTGTCATATATGTGCTAAAATGTCCCTGCGGTCTCTTGTATGTAGGAGAAACCACCAAAAGGATCAAGGATAGGATTAGCAAACACAAGTCCACTATCAGGACAAAACGTGTAGAGCTGCCGGTGGCAGAACATTTCCACACTTGCGCTCACAGCGTTGCCCAGTTGCGCTTTCAAGTTTATAGATTATGTCCCACCCCTTAGACAGGGGGGGGGGGTGATAGAATCCGCCTCTTGAAACGTAAAGAAAAACTATGGATACATAGTTTAGACACACTTTGGCCTATGGGATTGAATAGAGGATTTGATCTTAGTGTTTGCTTTTGATCTGTGCGTTCCTCGTACCATTAGCAGTACTATGTCTCCCCTGCGGTCATAGGGATATCCTGGTGTGACTTGCCCTCCACTATGAAATTCTTCTTTCTCTAGTATACTTCATATGTGCATCTAATTACATCAAATCAATACCATATTTGCTCATATATTATTGAGCTGGCAATTGTTATAAAGTGGAGAATACCAAAAAATTTATTTTTTATGGTTTAAAAAATGTATCTTTATATTTCTTTATGGCCTGAATATTAGCCAACTTCTATGTTTTTTGTATTTTGTACCCCTCATCATCTTGTTTTTAACTATCGTCGAATTGTCAATATACAGTTGTGTTCAAAATTATTCAACCCCCAATGCTGTAAAGGGTTTTAGAGAATTTAGTGTACATTTGTAATTGTATTCAGAATGAAATCCTACAAGGACTTTTTAAAGAACCATATGCAACTAAAATGACATCAATTGGTTTTGTAATACAGTAGTAAATGTTTCTTTTGTGAATTCTTCATTGACACAATTATTCAACCCCTTAAAGACTACCACTCTGAAGAACAGAGGTTCATTCAAGTGTTTTCAATCAGGTATTGAAAACAGCTGTGGATGTCACGGAGCAGCAATAAAGCATAATAAGCACCAATTAGGCAGCTTTAAAATGACTGTGATACTCAGCTCCTTCTAGACATTTACTGGTGTGGTTACAAACATGGTGAAGTCAAGAGAATGGTCCAGGAAGACAAGAGAAGAGGTGATTACTCTTCACAGGAAGGGCAATGGCTATAAGAAGATTGCAAAGATGTTAAACATACCAAGAGAGACCATAGGAAGCATCATTCGCAAATTCAAGGCAAAGGGCACTGTTGAAACGCTACCTGGTCGTGGCAGAAATAAGATGATGACTTCGACTGCTGTGCGCTACCTGAAGCGTAGAGTGGAGAAAAGTCCCCGTGTGACTGCTGAGGAACTGAGAAAAGATTTGTCAGATGTGGGTACTGAAGTTTCAGCTCAGACAATACGGCGCACACTGCGTAATGAAGGCCTCCATGCCAGAACTCCCAGGCGCACCCCCTTGCTGTCTCCAAAGAATAAGAGTCGACTGCAGTATGCCAAAAGTCATGTGGACAAACCACAGAAGTTTTGGGATAGTGTTCTGTGGACTGATGAAACAAAATTAGAACTGTTTGGGCCCATGGATCAACGCTATGTTTGGAGGAGGAAGAACAAGGCCTATGAAGAAAAGAACACCTTGCCTACTGTGAAGCATGGCGGGGGGGTCAATCATGCTTTGGGGCTGTTTTGCTTCTGCAGGTACAGGGAAGCTTCAGCATGTGCAAGGTACCATGAATTCTCTTCAGTACCAGGAGATATTGGATGACAATGTGATGCAGTCCGTCACAAACCTGAGGCTTGGGAGACGTTGGACCTTCCAACAGGACAATGATCCCAAGCATACCTCCAAGTCCACTAGAGCATGGTTGCAGATTAAAGGCTGGAACATTTTGGAGTGGCCATCGCAGTCACCTTACTTAAATCCGATTGAGAACCTCTGGTGGGACTTAAAGAAAGCAGTTGCAGTGCGCAAGCCTAAGAATGTGACTGAACTGGAGGCTTTTTCCCATGACGAATGGGCGAAGATACCCGTAGATCGCTGCAAGACACTTGTGTCAAGCTATGCTTCACGTTTAAAAGCTGTTATAACTGTAAAAGGATGTTGTACTAAGATTGAATGTCACTTGGGGGTTGAATAAAACTGATAATGATGTGAGCACAGAAAAGACATTTGTGGTTATTTCATTATAAATGTTATGTTATATTTGTCTGACCTACACGTGCCTCTTTGATTTAATTGTAAGCAAGATGACTGAATGATCAAAATCAATGTCAAACTGGCCAAAACACTCAATTTCAGTGTGGGTTGAATAATTTTGAACACAACTGTACTTCTGATAGTGATACTGCAGTCTATACCTTTCCTCTATGTATATTCAGGTTATTTCTCTTATTGTCTAAGTATCTGATTAATTGATTAATTGAACACAGGGGACAACAGAAGGTATTTAAGAAGATGTCTGACTTTAGTGTGTATGTATGATTAAGACCTTAGGGTCGAAACGTCACACCACTTTTGTTTGATGGGGCTTGCTGTTGCCGAATAAAACCCTTTATTTCCACTTGAGGTCCTGCTTCTTCATCTACATTGTATAGTTCAGACTGTCAATAGTGGTTTACGTGTTGGGATGGGAGGGGGGGTTTAGTATAAGAGCACTCCCATAGGGTCACCCCATACTTGGGATGGGAGGGGGACTGTTTTTTATGCTAGTATGTGGGGTCACTGTTCTGTATTGCTATACTGAGGGTGTGGGGGGGGGTTTGCTTTCATTCTCTGTACGGAGGTGCCAAGGACACAGCTGGATTTAGGGTTTTTCTTTCCTCATGGGGGGGTCGGGAAGGGGTGGGATTTTTTGTGTTTTTTTTTTTTTTTTTTTTTATATATACATACTGCTTGTGATTTGCTCCAAGGGGGTTCAATGTCTTCTCAGCTCACGGTTGACGTGCAGTGATGAGCCTCAGCCTCGTTGCCAAAAAAGATCTCGGTTTCTGTGCCAATCTGACTATTGGGCCAGGCAAAAGGGCAAAAGACAACTGTTTTTAACGAAGGGCATCCAACTCTATATAATTCTATATTGAAATCAGTGGCCCAACGGCATTTAACCCTTTAAAACATCAGTTACTTACTCAAATTGATGGAAATCAGTGCCCATAGCACAGATGGCACGGTTTCTGTGCCAAACTAACCATTGGGCCAGCCTAACGATAACAGTTTTTAATAGGCATCCATGTTGAAATCAGTGGTTCGACAGCATTTAACCCTTTAAAAACAGTTACTTATTCAAAATAATAAAATTTGTTTGCCTGGCACTGTTGTCACTGTTTTTGTGCCAAACTGACCATTGGGCCATCATAATGACAACTGTTTTTAATAGAGGGCATCCAACTCTCTCTATAGATCCGTGGTGAAATCAGTGGCCCAATGGCATTTAACCCTTTAAAAACTAGGGTTGCACCGATACCACTTTTTTAAGACCGAGTACCGATACTTTTTTTCAAGTACTCACCGATACCGAGTACCGATACTTTTATTTTATGTCATGTGAACACTTTCCAATAAGAACAGACCTCATATAAAAATGCTCCCAGCTCTCATGGATATGTCCCCCAGCTGTGTCCAGGTGAGCAGCTCTGCCGCACAGTATGCCAAGCAGCCCTTTCCCTCGCTCTGTGAGTGTTTACTATACCCCAGGAGATCTCGCTCCACCCTCCTCACGATAAACAGAAAGCGGCGCTGGCACAGGGATAAAAGCGAGCAGCTCGGAGGCCATGGAAATGCCTTACCCAAAGAGGATCTGAGTTAACACTTGCCACTGTGCCCTTTAAATGCCCAAATCACTAGGTCAAACCAGGATCAGTATTTTCCTGGCACACAAGGCTGGCCACGAGGCAGCGGGCACTCGGCATGGAAATACCCCGGCTAGATTATAGGAGAGAGGGGGGGGGGGGGGAAGTCCACATTCACTGTGGGCATTATCAGATCCGTGGGCATTATAAATTATGTGCACGCTGTTATGAATAAAGACCTCTAAACACTATTTTCTTTAAATTATTTTTCTTATCAGGACAAGTAGATCGGACTACCACTTAGTCCGTTGGACAAGTAGATATTTTTAAAATTCACACACACGCACACGCACACACACCTACCTCTTATCGGCATTCGGACAGGCACCTGGAGCTCTCCGTTCATACTTACCATACTCAGCGACGCCGGTAAAGTTTCCGCGTGTGCGCTCGTTGGAAGGCCCCCAGCCGCGATCACCCACGTGAAACTTTACCGGCGTCGCTCAGGATGGGAGAGCTCCAGGTGCCTGCCCGAATGCCGATAGAGCATTCGGGCAGGCACCTGGAGCTGCTCTCCGCGTTCATACTTACCTTCCTGAGCAACGCCAACAAAGTCTTTGCGCGTGCGCTTGTTGGAAGGCCCCCAGCCACAATCATGTGGGAGTCCCTGGTGATCGCGGCTGGGGGCCTTCCAACGAGCGCACGTGCGGAAGCTTTACCGTCGTCACTCAGGAAGGTAAGTATGATCGCGGAGAGCAGCTGCAGGGCCTGTCCGAATGCCGATAGAGCATTCAGTCAGCCGCCCCAGCCCCTCGGATGCCGGCTTCCGGTATCGGGAGAAATATTGGGGGCACTGCACGAGTACCATGTACTCCTGCAGTACCCGGTATCGGCACTGATACCAATACTAGTATCGGTGCAACCCTATTAAAAACATCAGTTACTCATTCAAAACAGTAAAAATCAACACCCTTGGCACAGTTGGCACTGTTTTTGTGGCAAACTTGCCATTGGGCCAGGCTGAAGACAATTGTGTTTGATAAAGGACATCCACCTCTATATAAATCCATGTTGAATTCAGTGGCCCAATGGCAATTAACCCTTTGAAAACATCAGTTACTTATTCAAAACAGTAAAAATCAATACCCATGGCACAGTTGGCACTGATTTTTCTGCCCAAATTGCAGTTGGGCCAGGCTAAATTTGACATTGTTTGGTAGAGGGCATCCACCTCTATATGAATCCATGTTAAAATTATTGGCACAATGGCAATTAACCATCTAAAATCAGGTTTTTATTGAAATTTTACATACTTCGAATTCAACCGAATCAGAAACCAACTTCCACGAATAAGTAACTGGCCGAATAAGAAACTAACTTCAGCCTCGTGATGTGTACTGTGTGTGCTATAGACTTGTTTATGTGTGTGTACGCATATGTACCTGTGTATGATTTATACGTGTTCGTACGCATATATGTGCGTGTGTATGATATGTGTTTGTACGCATATGCGTACATGCACATATATGCGTACACAAACACGTATCATACACACGCACATATGCGTACACACACATATGCGTACACACACATGCACATATGTGTGTGTACGCATATGTGCATGTGTATGATACGTGTTTGTGTACGCATATATGTGGGTACGTGTGTACGCATATATGTGCGTGTGTGTACACGCGTATGGTGCGTGTGTATGCATGTGCGTGTGTATGATACGTGTGTACGCACATGTGCGTGTGTGTACGCACATGTGCGTGTGTGTACGCACATGTGCGTGTGTGTACGTGCACACACACACACCCCCCCCCCCCCCACGTACGCGCCTGTGTATAATTTATGCATGTACAGACATCTCCTCACACTCTCCAGCCCTCCATACCTAGGTGTACGTGTATGACATAGTAAAGTGTTCCCCTGAGAATATATAGGAGTGTATAGATGTATAACGATGATACCGTTATGTAAGACCCTCCCTGTGTTTTAGGAAATTCTTTTACAGGAACACATTCACATCCTGTCTTTATCATGTTAGCTAATGCTGTTATCACCTCAGAGGTGGTAGTGACCGGGAGGTTTTACGAAAATCCGTCCTTTAGTGCCCGCTGCTGATCTTAGGTTTCTGCGCTGTTTGTGTTTAGGTCAGATTTTCCTCGTATTCGTTTATGCAACCCACACCTATACTGTTTTTTTCCCGCCATTAAATGGATTTTCTAAAGATACCATTATTTTCATCATATCGTATAGTTTACTATAAAAAAAAATATTTCATATGATGAAAAAAATGGTAAAAACCCTTTCTTAATTTAATCCCCAAAATCTAGAACCGCCAAAAAAGACCCCGGCTAAATAGTTTTGAAATTTTGTCCCGAGATTAGAAATGCCCAATTTTTACATGTTCTTGCTTTGCCTTCACTGCGGAGCCAGTTCACCTCTGTGTGCCGAGCTCATTCTGACCGTTTTATGCTCATTTTTAGATGACAGCTTAAGTCCTATTTAAACCCCCCCAGACAACTTTAATTAGAATTTTTTAAATTTTCTTTACACCAAACCTGGTCATGTTATGGTTTCACTGGAAGGGCATGATAAGGCCTTTCCAATGATGTCAAACATGACCCCCTAGCTGCAACGGATCGAAAGATGGGGGGATCCTTTGGATCACCTTAACTGGCCCACTGATGTCCTCACACACATGGTAAGGATGTCAGTGGGTGTAGGGTGACCTGGAGGCTTGGCTGACACCCAAGATTTCAGTCACCACCAGGGTCTGAATCGTGATTCAGCAACATAGGGGTTAATTCTGGAATTGCTGGGGATTGTTACTCATTTCATATCACTCTCTCCTCTCTTTTCAGGTAATCTGACCCATCGGGGCGTGTGACAGGACCTCACCAGTGACAACGTGACATCAGAGTCTAGGGCAGCTCTGTATTGTCCTCAAAGTTTGACTCCAGAAGATCCTGTCGCTTCACAAGTTGCGGTACTGGTGTAAACCTTTATGCTGCTGTCACAGGGTGGCGACGCTCTGTTTCCGGTCATGGCCGTGCATGATTCCTGAGAATGGAAGGTGGAAATAAGAACCTCGTGCAAAATTTTGTATGTAAGAAATTGTCCCAGAGAGATTTCACATGGAATTGCTGCACAGACTCACATTCTGAGGTTCTATCTAATGGGACATCTCCTGGGGAGCAGCCTGCCGCACGCGCAGGAGGACATTCTGGAAGCACTGAAAGTGAAGCTGTCCTGCAAGCTCTGCTGGACGCCTCAGAGGAGTTTGAGCTGAGATATCAGCGGGCGTTTAGTGACCTGACCTCCCAGTTGCACATCACCCCTGAGACGGCATATCAGAGCTTCGAGCAGGTCGTGGGGGAGCTGTTTAGAGATGGGACAAACTGGGGGCGAATCGTAGCTTTCTTCTCATTTGGAGGGGCCCTCTGTGTCGAAAGCGTCCACAAGGAGATGGAAGATCTGTTGCCTAGGATTGTCCAGTGGATGACCACCTATCTGGATAATCAGTTGGAAGACTGGATCCAAACGAACGAAGGCTGGGTAAGTGTCCCTGGGGTTTGTCCACTCATTTCAGGACTCTTAACATGGGTCCAGCATAAAACTGGGTCGCTGGATGAGTGTGGCTGGTGTGCAAATAGAAGAATCGACCTAGCACAGGGAAACAATATGGTGAGGCGAGCGAGACCTTGCTAAAGGGGTGGAGTGTGGCTTAAAACCAGAAGTCTCAAACTCTGCGCTCCCTCCCCCTTGATGTTCTTTGTTTACAGTTCCCTGAATTATTTGGAAAGACTGCCAGAGGATAATAGGTTGGTGTAGTTCAGACCCACAGTGGGGGGCGCAAAGTTTGAGGTCCCTGCTTGACACAAAGTAAATACGTAGGCAAAATTATATAAAACTTTGGAGCGAGTCACACATTTTTAGGAGACAAAGTTTTGTACATGGGATTTCCTGAGTTTGCCAAGCCCCTACTTTGACTTTATTTTTTTTGTGGAACGCTAAGGGAGCTGCACGTTTTAGGTCCGTACAGTGGAATCTGGAGATTAGTTTTTCTCGCTCTCTGATTTGGACTGGACTATCTCGACTCAAATGTACCATTCCCTGGTCAACTCGCTACAGATGCAGGCGTCAGGTAGCCGCCTTCTCCGGAGTTCTGACATTGCTCTATATAAACCTACATACACCGCTTTGCCTGGCTTTTAAACATGTGCACGTGGCTGCTACATTTTGCTGCCGGATTTTAGGTTTTGACAAACACTGCACCACAGTTGTTCCAGTTTGAATGAGCGCATTGTCAGTGTCTGCACTGGAGTTTAAGCTGTGGGTACGGGTATTGGTGTGGGTCACACTACATGGGGTTATTCAGAAAGCGCCGGTGTTTGCAGACAATGGTGAAACTCACAATTGATGTAACGGCAACAGACACTGGCATTTCTTTTAAAGAAAACTTGTTTGTCGCTTCACAAGAAAAGAATCCAGAGTTTGGTATATGGTAAGAAGGATGCAGAAGCTCCCAGGAAGCTTGACGTGGTGTGATTGGCCATGAGATGATGCGGGTACATATGTTCTACTGGCACCTATGTAGACTGTGGCGCACGGGATCAACGTGTCAGTGTTGGATTTTACCAGGAAGGATACATTGAGATTTCTCTCGTTTTCAAGTATGTTCTGGGTGGCGAGTATGTACCGTTAGGTGTCTTGCCCAAGGACACTTACTGGAGAGGTGCTCGCTGGGATCAAACCCATGACTCCACAGACTCTCTCCATGCCGAGCAGTGATGTTACCTCTACTCCACCCAGCTGGTACAAGAGAGAGATGTTTGTTGTACGAGGAGTTTAATTTGTGCCTGACCTTTAACCCTTAGTTCTGGGCACCGCTCCTGTTGCCAGAGTGAGACAATACCACAGAGATTAGTCAGCAAGCTATGTGAGGAATTTCCCTGAGTGACATCACATCCTATGTGAACCAACCCATGACTTGCAAGTACAGCCACGGGCCCTCACTTCTGTGAATAATTCAGCAGTTTGCGCGGTGCTTTGTTCTCTCCTTTGCCACGTGGGTACAAAGGTTTTCTTTTGTTTGTGCCGCTTAGCGATTCTAAACACATACATGATGGCAGCCAGGTACCATGTATGAGTAACAGAGCTGTAGATTAGGACCTGCCGTTGCATAGCTTACTTAGCTGCCACTCTGATCAGGCAGTGCTGGCTGCATGATGGGAATTTTAGTCCGGTCACCCTAAATCCGTTTGAGATTTTGTTGAGGATTGATTTCAGAATTGGGGAACAAACATGCACTGTAATAATAGGGTCTTATGGTTATGTAGGGGAAGATGTTTCTTCATCCTGGCACCCCCTTCTCTCTTTGTGCTATTAGACAATATTCAAATTAATGCCTTGGCAGAACATGACGTTAACCCTGTCTTTTCCCTTTTGCAGGAAGCATTCGTGCGCCTTTACGGGAATGATGCAGCTGCCAGCAGCAGGAAAAGTCAGGAACGCTTCGGCCGATGGCTTCTGACTGGGGTCACGCTGGCTGGAATTATCCTGCTTATTTCCTACATGGCCCGCAGATAGATCACGAGACGCTGGACCTGGAGAAGCGGGAGCATACGTGGCTGGCAGACACTAATCCCATGCGATGGGGGAAGACAGTCTCATGCTTGCCATTCCCACAGTAGTCATGGCACAGATGATTGTGAGGGTGAGCAGGCCCACCCCATCCCATGAGTCAGTAAGGGGCATGTGCTGGAGCTTTAAACAATTTTAGGTTTTTTTAATCCAGGCCTTTTAATCATTGTATCTGGCCTGGGGTTATATTATGTGAATAAATTGCTTCCCCCCCCCTCTCACACGGCTGTGACTCGTCTCTTGGGATAAAGAGTTGGACTAGAGCAGTGTTCCCCAAACCTGTCCTCTGGACCCTCAGCCAGGCCAGATTTTACAGATCACCTTGGGGAAATGCAGACTGAATACTGCAATCACTGAGCACCAAATCATATCACCTGTGCTGTGCTTCACATATCTGGCAAACCTGGTGAGGCGGAGGGTCCTGAGGACAGGTTGGGGAAACACTGGACTAGAGGAAGGGGGTGGGGGGAGTAAATCTGCCTGATTGATGGTCCCTGGGTATAGGCAGCCAAATGGTAACCTGATAATCACCTTTTTATGGGTGGGATAGCCCTACAGGATGGGTGGTTCAACGCTGGAGGTTTACCACTCTTAAAGGGACACCCCAGGGTTTCTTATAACATATTCTAGGGTTTTCGTATTTCTAGTGGGGAAGTTATTGGGATTTCTCTGCAGATCTTTGTACCAACATTTCATGCATTGTGTATCACAACCTACGAAGTTCCAGGGGGAAAGTTTGATGGCATGTAATAGTAAACATGTTGTACACATGCTTTTTGCAACATCTATCTTTAATGTCGTAGTCCTAGGGTAAACCTCCCACGTCTGTAAAACCATCTTCATAGGAAGTTAGGGCAGGGATCTCAAACTCTGCCTACAAATCCCAGAAGTCTTTGAATGTAACAGCTGGACAGAGAATCATGGTAGGTGTAGTTCAAAGGCATGTTAAGGGCCAGAGTTTGAGATCCCAGTGTCAGAGCCATGTTGTGCACTCTAAATTAAAACAGTTATTGTAAGGGGATGAAAGTCAAGTAATTACAGGAGTTTGATCGAGGGGAAAAACTAGTTCTAAAATCTGGATTATTGCCCCCTTTTAAAAAAAATAAATTAATGAAACAAGGATTTTAACAAAACTGGTACTGGGATAAAGCCAGAGTGCATGTGTATTGGTGCCTGTGCTGGGGGTGTTAAAGCGAGGTGGCCTTTTGCAGTATGCATGCTCTGCCCTAGAATATCCTAGCGTTTAGAGCAGAGGGTCACCCCCTTCCATAGCCAACAATGGTTTTCCCTTAACCAAACAGCATCGCTCTGAACATCTTTTGTTAGATTACAACCAGCTATTGCTGCAGGTTACCTGGAGATCCGAGTTGTCAAAAAAAACAAAAAAAAAAACACAACCCCTGAAGCTATATCACTAAGGGGTTAAGTGATACTCTGGGGGTAGATAATCTCATTGTCCTATTAGATGTTTGAACTTTATTCAAGCGCTGGCCAGGATATGACCGGCTGTAAGCTTCCTGTCAGCCACATCACTTGAGAGGGTCCAGTGCATTGAGAGCCATTGGAGGGAAAAGTCCTGGATCCAGATTGCGATTCATGAAGCAAATTACTGCCCTCGGATTGCATCAGAATAAAACCCCTGTATTACTAGGGTTGAATCTCCGCCTTTTGAGACCAGCTAGGAGAACTCTAGGGATGCACCAAAATGTCAGTCGCTGAAATCATCGGCTGAAAATGGTGCCTTTGGCCATAAGGAAAGAAAACACTGCCAAAAAACTCCCTGAATCTCATCCGAACCTGGGCCTGGCTGAGCTGGGGGTTCCAAGACCCAAGTTTGAATGACTGATTGGGGGAGGTGGGACACCTACATTCACATATTTTGGCCTCCAGCGCAGTCCTCCTTCATAGTCACTAGCCTGCGGGCTGTCAGCAGGGTCAAAGCCTTCCGGCCCCTTTATTTCATCCTACAACTCTGACACATGCTGTGTGCGCAAGGGGAGCATGATAAAGGACTACGTTGGAGGAGCTCGGAGGTTGAAATTTGTGAATGTAGGCAAGTATGAGTGTAGGTATCACCCCCTCCAGGTCATCTGGCCCGGCTGGGCCTGGAGTCCTGGGTGGGGGGGCTCACCTAGGCCTGGAGGCCAATAGAGTCCCCAGATGACTGAGTTTTGGCCAAGTTCTGTCACCCTTGCCTGACTTTCATTTCGGTGCATCAATAAAATGACAAACCTACATTATGGACATGTTTCTGAACCATATCTGGGGTGCCAAGGTTTGCAACCTTGGCCCTACAGGTGTCATGGACCAACAACTCCCATGATACCAATCCATTAGATGTGCAGTATCAATGGCATTGTTACAAAACATCTGGGAGGGCCAAGGTTGCTGACCACTGCACCAGAGCATCTTTTTAAATTGTTGCAATAAGTGTTCATACGAGAGGTAAATTCTGAATCGAGGTTTATTAAACATAAAGGGTGACCTTGTATGAACCAGTCTTGATTTAGTCCCGTTGAGGTGAGCGTGGACAGGTTGGATATTTACCGCTCTTTGGGAAAATGATATGTTTGAACAAAGCCTTGCAACAAGGTAGCTTGTGAAAGCACATCATAATGGATCTAGCCGTTCTTTCAGCTGTAATCCATAGTAGAGGATCATGCTGAGTTTATACAATAGCTGGAAAACTAAAGTACGGGGAAAGAAATGCATCTAGACTAGGGATCAGCAACCTTGGCATGCTAGCAGTTCTGGAAACTTCCCATGATCCTCACCTGACAGAATCTTGGGAAACACTTAAACAGTAGTGCCATGGTTGCAGACATTCACATGTAGTAGTCACAGGGTAAGATTTTTTTTTATCCTGTCACAGGATTTCCCTTGTCTAAAACCGGTATTGGTAGACCGTTGCCTATTTTTTCCACTCTTTCTTCTCATAATCCCACTTTGAAGACAAGCCTTGGATCGGCCCCAAGCGCATGTCCAACATCCTCTGAAGCTCGATTGCCTTCCACTCCTCCGACAGGGTGTGTGGCGCAGGAGGGAACACTACAAGAAGAGACAGAATTACATAAAGTTGCTGAGGTAACTAGCGTCAGCCACCACTTCCCATCCATTACACTCACCATGCACTCGCTGCCACCAGACGACAAATCCGGTAACGCCGAAAAGGAAGAACATGGCTCCAAACACAGTCTTCCACTCATTGCTTGGTCTGTTCATATCTGCGTACGTCTGGTTAAATTTGATGCGGTAAACTGCCAGAAGAGTCATAAGATTTTAGTTTTACATGAACAGGAGATTAAAGTCATGTTAAATTTTTTTATTACGTACGTGCAATCTTATCCTCTTGGCTCAGCTGCTTCCATGGTCCCTTCTCCTTTTCCTTCAATGCAATCTGCTGAGCACTCAGATTTTTTTGATAGGGAATATCAGGCAGAGGGTTTGCCCGGTGATCATAGTAAATCGGTATTGACGCATCCGAGTGGTCAGACACTGAGACAAAGCAAACCAGAAGTCTGGTTACAAACAAGCAAGCATTAGGAGTCTTAATTTGGTCAGTCGTTTCCAAGTTTGGAATCAGATTATTCCTCTGAATTTAAAAATAAATCTGGCCTACAGATGCCCTTTTCCTGCAAACATACCATTTGCTGTACTTTGGTGAATACACCCCCCCCCCCTAGCAATGAGGATTTTCTGCTGTATTTGAAAACACCAATGTTGAAGCACCAATAAACACCAGCATTTCGCAAAACTAAAATCCATAGAGGAACAGAAGTTGAACTGTGCAGCTTTTTTGCCTTTAGTAGTTTGAAATGCTGGCGTTTGTTAGTGTTGCAACACCAGCACGCATTGGATAATACATTTCCCAACAGGTTCTTCATCCAAAAATGAAGGTTTAAAAGAAGTCTAAAATTCTCGTCTCTCTGCAAAAATATTTCTGTAATTCCAATCATGTAGAAGTAGCTTCTCCAGTATACACAGTAATGGGCTACCAGTATGAATATGGAGCTCCAATGAAAGGAAACCTAGGCGTTCGATTCCATGGTCAGGTTTAAACTTAACCAGAGCTTTTCTAAATTTACTCCACAGATGTCTGTCTCTTGCAAGTTTACAACAGCTCTTGTTAAGCTTACACCTGCCCGGAGTCTAGCCCCAGGTGTTTTTACCTTGTCCCTCATGGCCATGAGCAGCTCGGAAAGTTGTGGCTCCGAGAAACCTCATCCTGGCCATCAGCGGAGAACGGATGGTGCGAACAGACAGCATCTGAAAGACAATGCAACATTACTGCCAATTACACAGGCCAACCATTGTGACTTTATACATCCACCCTTGTCATTAATGCCAATGACATAAATGGAGCCTGTAAACTGGTATCTGTGCCAAATATAGTCAAGGGTGGATGCTGGGGGGAAAAAAACCCCGAAATTATTAGCTGACATTAACCACTTCATCAGTGTGGACATTTAGGTATTTTTTCTTTCCCTAAAGACTAGCAGGGTTATTCAGAGAGGTGAAAACCAGGAGAAGTGAATATTCTAGGTCAAAATAGTCAAACCAGAAAAATTCTCCCATTTAGCTCACTTTTCAAATCGGCTATTTGGCCTAGATTGTGCTCACCTCTCTGAATAACCCCCTTACAGGGTTATCCAAAGAGATTCGAATTGCTTGAGAAAGGTAACCGAACGCTGAAAATCAGCGTTCGGTTACCTTTCCTGGCCATTCGGCCATCCAGAGAGCAGGCAATTCTCCAAATCCTGTCGAATTGCCGGCACATACGGTGCCTGTTCGGTTCCTGTTCGAGGGCAGTGAAATCCCCATCAAAAAGCACTGCTTCGGCTATTCAGAGAACACAAACCAGCAGTGAAAGGTTCCCCTAATGCCCTGCCATTCGGTGGTTTAATTCGGCAAATTTATTCAGGAGAATCCCATAGGCTTCAATGTTAAAAATATTCCCGTTTTAATTCAATATCTAATAAACCGTTCATTATAAAATTCTGCAGCAAAAAGTCTCTTTATTTATAGATTTTTTAGGATACTTTAAGCATTTTTCTGAATTTTTTAAAAAAAAATTAAAAGTCGATTTTTTTTTTTTTTTTTTTTTTTTCAGTTTGCTTATTTTTTTTGTAACAGCCCTCTTTATTATCATTCCCTGGACCTCCTGTGAAAATTTCAGACATTTTCGCTCAGTAGTTTCTTTGCAAACAGCGTTTCTTTTTCCCAGATTCATACAAATGGTTTTTTCTAATTTATTCACTGCCTCCTCTACGTCACAGCTGCTTCGGCTCTGTGTGATTCGGCTCATGTTCGGCTCCTGTTCGGCTCCTCTTCGAAGGTTAATCCAGATGTTTTTGCTTGTTTTCAGCATGCATTTGGTTAGTTTTCGGTGAGTTTACGGCAGCTTTTCCCTGCAATTCGGGGACCCTCTGGTGTTTGCTGAATACACCGCAGGGTCACCGAAATGGGATCGGCAAAAGGAACCGAATTGAAGAGAACGAAAAGTCACCGAACGTGCGGTGACTTTTCGAATCTCTTTGGATAACCCTGTTAGTCATTTCCACACAAAGGAGACTCTGGGAAGCTCCATTTGTAGATAGAATATGGATAGGCTTGGTAATCAATACGTTGATTGACTAATGGTCATGTAAGTTTAGAATTGTGGAAACGATTAAGTGGCTGGATCATTTCATGAACTGTACTTGCAAGATCCCCCTTTTCTTAGCCAATCATATCCTACAGATCAACCTTGAGAAAATATATACACTATATAAACATACAGGGTTATTCCGAGAGAGGTGAAAAGCAGGAGAATGACTGGAGAATGGAAAATTCTAGGTCAAAATAGTCAAACCAGAAAAATTCTCCCATTTAGCTTACTTTCCAAATCGGCTATTTTGACCTAGAATTTTCCATTTTCCAGCCATTCTCCTGCTTTTCACCGCTCTCTGAATAACCCTGCTAGTAAAAGAGCCCTCCATGCAGTGGGTAATAGGTTGTTTCAGCTGGAGATAAAGGAGTTCAGCGGACTCCCTGAATATACTGAAAGCGGGGGTTTCCTTCAATGGGTTTTTTTTCTTTCCTGATGGCGCAGCCATATTCCAAGATGGCAATGCCAGGATTCATCGACCTCAAATTCTGCCAAAGTTTCACACATGGATTGGCCACCATAAACCAGACCATAACCACACGGAGAATCTTTGGGATTTGCTGGAGAAGTCTTTACGCAGCACGCTGACACTCCCATCAATACAAGATCTTGGCCACAAATTAATGCAATTCGGGAGGAATATAAATGTGACATTGCATAAGCCTATCGAAACGATGCCACGGTGAGTGCGTGACACTTTGGGAGTATGACTTTAGGCCAGGCAGTGTACATTATTGCACAGTTTCTAAAGACTGAAATTTTATTTATGAATTATTTTGCAAGGAAGGATACATTTGAGTGGCTTTAAAAAAAAAAAAAAAAAAAAAAAAAAAAAAATCGACCACCAGTTGCTATCAAAAATCTAAGTGCTGATGTGCCACTGCAACCTTCACCCTCATCCAGAGAGCGTCACGGTGTCTGGGCCCCCTCGTAACCCAAAAATATTACTCCACCCCCAGTATCGATGCCAAGTAAGATTCACTTGCCACTTATGACCTTCATTTAGCAGAAAAAGGTTTACAGAACACTTTCAAAAGGAAGGCGAGAAAAAAAATTACTCCAACCACAATACAAAAACTTCCGCAGTTTGTAAGCTCTATAAAAGTGTGCCAGGCTGCCCATATGATCTAGTTTTTGTCAGCATTTAAAAAACTACTGGACCAAGGAGGGAACAGAAAATAAAGGTTGGGATTTGGGAAGACACCCCCCCCTCCTCCTCCACCGCACTTACCCTCTGGGACAGGCAAATAATTGGGGGTCCAAGTATAAAATATAATCTCAATTTCATGCAGGGCATGTGCAAGCTGTGTGACTGCACGGTGCCCGTGGGCAGAGTCATAACCACAGAGTGGGCACGGAATGGGAGAGAGCAAAACAAGTCACCCAGGGTCACCAGAGTACTCACGGTTACAGAGCGTTGTGCTGTGCCGTCTAGAAAATGGAGCAACTGGGAGCCAGGAGCTCAGCCAAGCTTAGACTGAAAAACTGCCAAGTGCACAGCATTCTGGGAAACCCAGAAAGGACATCTTTGTCCACCACCCCCTCCCATTTACCCTTTGAGAAAATTCAGAAGGGGAGGGGGGGATTGTATAAAAAGGCACATATTCACAGTCATCCTCTGCAGATGCTGCCCCCCTTTTGCCAGACCCCCCCCCCCCCCCGCCTCCTCTTGTCACTGTTTATTCTATGTTTGGGAAACTGGAGGCCCGAGATCAGATTCGGCAGATCTCTCAGATTTGATTGAGCAGACATGGTGACCCACATACTGTCCCGCGCTCTCCTCCAGCATCCATGTGAAGCAGGGGTGGGGGATCTTTTTTTTCTGCCAAAGGCCATTGAGATTTATAAAGCTCATACAAAACTAACTTTTTTTCCTGCCGTTCCCTCATCCTATAACCTCCGATCCAGGACCTGCACCTTCCTTGAAATACCACAATACAAAAAGACAGCGGCTCGGTCCTCATTTTCCTACAGAGCACCGCAGTTATGGAATAACCTCCCAGACGCCATCAAATCTTCCCCCAGTCTTAAGTCACTCGAGCTCCCTATTAACATACCTCAATACAGAATGTACCTGTAAACATGGAACTTAATGACTATTTCCTACATGTTTATTTTTTTTAATATCTTGCATTGTATTACTTTGTATTTCTGTAACTGTAACACTTCAATGTTCTTGAACCCAGGACATACTTGAAAACGAGAGAAATCTCAATGTATCCTTCCTGGTAAAATCCTTTATAAATAAGTTTAAAATTTAGCCGGCTATATTTTAAGAAATTTAATTAAATCCCCCTTAATGTGATGGCTGGAACTGCTTCTCTTTCAGGTTGTCTATTACAGATGTTGCTACTCACAACTGATTTTCCAGGTTAATGTCGGTCAGTCTGGAGCGCATTTAATTCATGGCGCACTTGCCACCCTTAATTAATTTCGTACCCCCCCCCGACTACAGTGAGTAGTAGAATGAGAATCCCGAAGTGCACCAGATCCTCCACGTTGCACCTGGAAGATGAGGGGCGCAGCAATGAGTGAGGAAAGCCGGGGTAATCCGTGCCCCCTCATTCTACTACTTGCCGCGCATCAAGGTTGGTAAAGTGGCTGCAGGAGAATGAATTTAAGCACCCTGAGGGCCAGACCAAGTGATTCCTCGGGCCAAATGTTCCCCACCCCTGATGTAAAATAGCGCTCCTCATTCATGGAAGCCTGAGATGTGAGGCTTACACAAGTGTCGTATCCCTGTAAAATACATGACACCTGTCTTGTGGTCACCTTCAAAACACACAGACAGCTTGAGGCTAGGGTCAGACGAGCGTGATTTCTACGGACTGTACATCCGTGCACACGGACGTACGTCAGTACGGAAGACACAGTCGTGGCCACACAGTCTGTTTATTCACTGACGTATATTTTGATGGATGTAGGAGAGAAAATAAATTAAAAAGCAAAACCATTTTGTCCGTGTAAAATGCTGGACGTATAAATGCAGTCCGTCTGACCACGTTCCATCACTCACACACAAAGCTATGCAGACGTTGCGGACGCAGCGCACTTTGTGCGGCCGTTCTAGGGGATGTACGTTCTTGCATGCCTTGCGTCCGTGGGCCGCGGCCGTTGTGCGTCCGCAGTTCAGTGAGGACGTACTTCGTGTGTCAGGCTCCGATGGGCTTTCTGTCATACTATCACGGACGTACTTTTAGGCGCAATCACGGACGTGAACACTACGCTCGTCTGACACCAGCCTAATCAGTCCATGGTTTTATAGCTTAAGGCAGTGGTTCCCAACCACGTCCTTAAATATCCCTAACAGGCCAGGTTTTCCAGATCTGTGAAGCACAGCACAGGTGATCTGATTTGCTGCTCTGTGATTGCAGGATTCAGTCTGCTTTTCTCCAAGGTAATCCTTAAAATCTGGCCTGTTAGGGGGTACTTGGGGACCACTGTTGGGAACCACTGGCTTAAGGTATTGCAGCCTCGTCACATTTAAGAGTCTATTCACAAAGCACCAAGCGCATTTCATCAATTCACTGAAATCTCGATGAATTCACTATTAACAAATGATCACCAAGCCCTATAAAAACGTTTGAGGACGTCGCCGAAAAGCACTGAAGTGGCCATGGCAAATTCCACCGAACTGAAGAAAAAAAAAAAAAAGCTTGGAACTCTCCTTTTCTCCCATAGTTGTTTAAACAAATGCATTAAAAATGTGTAAAAATAAATAAATAAGCAATTTAAAAAAAATTGGTGAAGGGGTGGGGAAGCTTTTTGCTGACAATGAGAGAGGAAAAAAACCCCAACACTCTTTTCACATTTGTCATTGAACTCCATGCTCAAAGACTGTGGACTGTATTAAAACCTCACTCCTCTGCTATCCTAGCACTAAAGCTATTGGTCTATGTTTTAATGTTAAAGGGTGCTTTGTGACTTTTCCCAGATCAGAACATAATCCAAATGCCTTTAAGCCTGTCCCTCATGTTCCCTGACACCAGGGGAAGCCTGGTTTTGAAACTCCAGCCAATCACCATCCAGTGGCTGGGTTTAACGCCAACCAATCCCATTCCAGGACCGCACAGCATTCACTTTAACCTCCCTGACGGTCTAATTTTTTCAAAATTTTGTGTCTAAGGCTAGGGTCAGACGAACGCAGTTTTAACGTGCGTTTAGCCGCACGAAATCACGGCCGTGCTAGCAGAAAATGACGTCCAATGCCGGGGAACATACGACGAACGGCCGCACGAAAGTTCATCCGTGCAACGCAAGTGGCAAACGAACGCATTTTTTCGAGAACGCCAAACCGCTACTACTAACGTACATAGTGCGCTGCGGCCGCATAGCGGCGTGTTTGCGTGATTGGGAGACGTCAGACGCTGCACACGTCCGGCCAACATAACGTCCAGACGCAAAAGGGTTTTATTGATGATCCGTACAAAATCACGGACGAAAAATGCGCATCGTATGACCGCTATCGCGTATTCCGTGAAAAAATACGTCCATTCGTTCGAACGCACTTTTTCACGGGCAACGCGAAAAATGCGTTAGTCTGACCCTAGCCTTAAAGCGTTTCAATTTTTTTGGAATGGAAATGTGTTGTTTTTATATAGTAAGCCTGTATTCTGTAGGAATAACTCCCTGAAATCTATGCAAGCAAGAGTCTAGTAAACACACGGAGTCAGAGAAGGTTTGAAAAACTAAATAAAAATGTATTATGCCAAAATAATGGAAATAAATTATACTCAATAATATAATCAAACCAAAAAACAACTGAAATCTTTCAGAAAACAAGGGTGCAATATTAGTCCCTGCATATTGCCTCCGTAAAATCCTTGGTATGATATATTATTTCAATTATGTACGCTCTTGTGTATATACAGCAACATTCATAATGCATACAGTGTATCAATAATTATATTGTCATATAGGATAGAGATCTTCAAACCATATATACAGTAAAGTTCAGTCTTAGTGTATGGTCAGTTTCTGATCTGCTATTGCCACCTAGTGGCCGTTCATGTGAAGGTCCTGTCAGGGATTTTTCCCTTATGTCCTCGTCTGGGTGCTGGGATTCCTGTACAGATGTGGACTGCCAATGAAATACAGGACACGGGGGTACCAAAAAAATTTGAGGCTTTGAGAATAAATCCTCTATCATTGGCAGTCCACATCTGTACAGGAATCCCAGCACCCACAGCACAAAGATTCTAGTAATTTTTTTTAAAATTTTTTTTAGTTTGAATTTGCCGCCTGGTCCTGCCCCCCCTGCGTCGCGTGGCTCGCAGGTAGCGAAACCAGGAAGCAAGTCGCCGGCTGCCGCGATCACAGTGCGGTGACTGCGGAGAAAGCGAGGGAGCGCAGGATGCGGTGAGTATATACAGCCCAAGTGTGGCTCGGGGTTACCGATCGCGGTAGCGAAATTTAACCCCGAGTCACACTCGGGAATACTGCCAGGGAGGTTAATGGAAAATCTGCAGAAACTTTAAACCCCGTTGCCCCGAAAACCCTTTGCCAGCCCCCAGCAGAATGCTCTTTTGGGGTTAGGGTCCCCCTCATGGGAGCTGCAGTTGGGGTGATTTTCAGGAGGGAGCTCCATCGGGAACCCACGTTTCTGAGCCTTTCTTTGCCCCAGGAGCTCAAACAGCAGCAGCCATGTGGCATCACCTGGGGGACTTCCACACGCTGCCTCTCTGGCCCCTGCCTCCGGATCTGAGCACTTTTTGAACTGTGACACCATAGGGGTCCGAGCTATAAAACGATAACCCCGGATTGCCGCTGCTCCCCTGAAATCCCCCCCCAAATAAGGACCCTTGCTCCTTATGATTGCAGTTACAATTATTTGTAAGGTGCCACTAAGTTCCGTAGCGCTGTACAATGAGAGACAGAATAACCAATATACATACAAGCTAAACACATAGAACAGTATCAGAGAGGCCCCCTGCTCAAGAGTTTACAATCTGCGAGGTGGACCTGATGAAGAGTATGGAAAACTGTGGTCCCGGGATGTCTGGGTGGGCTGGGATGTTAACTGTTCTTATCTGATTCTATACCAAATAAAAAGAGGCTGACATGGCCAGTGAGCCTGCTTAACCCAATATGACCAGTGTGTTGTGCTTTATTGGGAGAAATTAAGAACTGACATGGATTCAGCGCTGCTTGCTGAAGAATCGGGGAACTAGAGGAGGCAAACAAATCCCGACGGCTCACGCAACAACATTGAATCCTATGGAATTTGCCTGTTTAAACCTGTCGAACTGAAACATGGAAAAATTGGTATTTCGGCGTTCTGTGCTTTTTAAACAATTTTCAGTGAAATTCACTGTTCGGTGCATAGTGAATAACCAATCAATCTTTCACTTCTTGCGCTCTACCTAGGTTCTGCTTTTTATCAATTCGTTCACCTCCCCACCGACAGCATAGCCTGGATGAGCTTTCTAAATCTTCCTACAACATCTTCTCTACCCCCCCCCCTTCACTCCAAGAATCTTCCCCATCATCAACCCAATCCACAAGCCTTCAACTCCTGCCCCCAATCCACAATCCTTCCCGCAAGGAATTTCCTAATCACCAACTCAAATCCAAAAGCCTTCTAGCTCACACCTACTGAGCATCTTTCCCAAGTCTTTCCTTACTCCTGCCACCATCAGAATCCACAAGCCTTCACTTAAGTAGCTTTCCAATCTCCTGCCACCCTCCAATACAGTGGTTTCTGACACTAGTCAAGTACCACTAATAGCAGAGGCAGCTCTATAGTTATTAGGCAAAGCAGGAGGTTGCCCAAGGCCCCCGTATGGTAGAATTTGTATCTGATATCAGTAGGTAAATAGCATTCCACAAGAACGGAGATAAGTGTGTGACGGACTCCGCTATTCGGGCTGAGTAGGTCTGCAGCTGAAATCTTCCATGCCCCGAAAACGTGTTGTATTATTATTATTTATTAAGCGCCAACACATTCTGCAGCGCTGTACAAGGTGTAATGGGTAAAGACAGGATAATTCTACAATACATACAGGAGACAGGTCAGTATTCCTGCCAGCAGATATATGAGGACCCTATTCCCGTGGGAATTTACAATCTAGATGGTGAGGGGATTAGAAACAGGAGGGGGTTTGTATAGCACTCAACTCCCAATGTCACTTGTTTAGACACTGTGTAGGGTGAAGAAATAGAATAGTTTTTGATGAAGGCTAGACCCGGTGTGTCCTCCTACACAGATCCAATTTATTTATTTATTTTATTTATTTATAAAGGATTTTACCAGGAAGGATACATTGCGATTTCTCTCGTTTTCAAGTATGTCCTGGGTTCAAGAACATTGAGTGGTTACAGAAATACAAAATAGTAAAATGCAAGATATTAACACAAGACCAAATATACAGATTAACAGTAAAATGCAAGATATTAACACAAGACCAAATACACAGATTAACAGAAAAATAAATATGGAGGAAATAAAGTCATTATGTTACATGTTTACAGGTGCATTTCGTATTGAGGTATGTTAATAGGGAAGTCTTAAGGGACTTTAAACTGGGGGAAGATTTGACGGTGTCTGGGAGGTTATTCCATATTTGCGGTGCTCTGTAGGAAAATGAGGATCGAGCCACTTTCTTTTTGTATTGTGGTATTGCAAGTAAGGTGCTGGTCCTGGATCTGAGGTTATAGGATGAGGGACCTGCCGGGGGAAGCAGCATATTCAGGTAGGGTGGTAGCTTCCCAGAAAAGCTCTTAAACACCAGGTTGGAAAGGTGAAGGGTGCGTCTAGAGTCCAGCGATGGCCAGTTTAGTTCTTTTAACATGTCACAATGGTGGGTCATGTAGTTACATTGTAGCACAAAGCGACAGAATGAGTTATACAATGTAGTAAGTTTCTGGAGGTGCGTTTGCGGGCGGCTGCATACACTACATCTCCGTATTCAATGGCTGGCATAAGCATTTGTTGTACAATCTGCTTTCTTACCGCGGTGCTCAGGCAGGATTTGTTTCTGTACAGGGCACCTAGTTTGGGGTAAAGTTTAGATGAGAGTTTTTCGATGTGGGGGCCAAAAGATAGATTTGGGTCTAACCACATACCTAGGTATTTGAGAGAGGTGACTGTGGTCAGTGTGCCATTTGATTTTGTCCCAACACATAGATGGGGTGTTTGCAATTTGTGTAGTTTAGGTGCGGTTCCAAAGAGCATTGTAACCGTTTTGTCAGTATTTAGAAAAAGTTTGTTATTTGCTATCCACTTTTCTACCCCTGTGAATTGTTCTTGCAGCACGGCCTCCAGCTGCGGGAGATTTGGTTTGCTGGTATAGATTACCGTGTCGTCTGCGTACATGTGTACAGTTGAGGCTTTGCAGACATTGGGCAGATCGTTTATGAATATTGTGAATAGCAGGGGGCCAAGTATCGAGCCTTGGGGTACACCGCACGTGACTGGGAGGGGAAGGGAAGTGCTATCAGACACATATGATTGGAACCAGGTTAACGTACTATCACCAATACCAGAGTTTTTAAGTTTTTGTAATAGGATGCCATGGTCTACTGTGTCAAAAGCCTTGGCAAAGTCAAGGAAGATGGCTCCAGTTAGATTTCCTTGTTCCATGCCCGCTTGGATATCATTACAAACTTTTAAAAGGGCAGTTGTAGTTTACTGGTTTGGACGAAAGCCTGATTGATCTGGGGTTAAATAGTTCTGATACTGATAATAATCACGTAATTGAGTGTAGACACATTTTTCCAGAATTTTTGACATTACAGGGAGAAGTGATATTGGCCGGTAGTTGGATACCAAAGTATTGTCTCCACTTTTATGGATAGGTACCACCCTTGCAGTCTTCCAGAGTTTGGGTATGTATCCAGTCGCCAGTGATTCATTAATCAGGGTTGCGACAGGTTTAGCAATTGCTGGTGCACTGATTTTCAGCAGCATTGCTGGGATTTGATCAGGTCCAGACTGGTATTTCATTTTTTGGTTACGGAGAAATTTAGTGATGACACTGACAGGCACTGGCCTAAAACTGAATTTCTCTGGGTTACGGGGTTTTTGCACTGTTGGTGGGTCCTGACCTGCGTGCAGCCTTTCTGATTGCGTTTCATTTCCTAGCTTAGCAATGAGGGTGGTGGCGCATCCAACAAAATAATTATTAAAAGCATTTGCTACATCTAGGGGGTGTTGTACAGTTGAAGGTTTGAGGACAACGGGAGGCGCAAGCAAAGGGGGGGTCAGACACTAACCCTTATAGAGTGTTAAGCATTGTGGAAGAAGGCTCCCACATCGGTGAGTGGAATCTTTAAACCATTTATATTCCGTATACATGTTACTATATTACACCATGGGAGCACCGCCTCTTTTTGTCTTCTCACTGGAGGTACTACATTAAGATCCACGGAGCTGTGACAATGTAGGACGTGCCCATTTCTGTTCATCCAGTGGCCCTAGTGCCAGGAATCGGGACACATTGAATAGAATAAATACAACAGAGAACAATACAAACCTGGGTATAAAGAACAGTTATCCACATCCTTTGTTTGGACAGCTTCTAATTGCTTAAGACTATAACCTTTTAGCACTTACACTTCATAGGTATGAGCACATATAACTTTTTTCCCTGTGGGATTAGCTGTATGCACTTCTCCATTGTGATTAACGAAAAGCTGTCTTTCACTGTCACTTTGAAATAAGAGCACGATCCACTAAATCGTCAACACCAATTGTTGCTTATATATGCACGCTGTACAGAGATCAGTAGGATCTGCACTCATTTTTGTGGACATTTAGACTAACAACAAATAGACTGTTATCGCTTATACTTATTACATTGACTGCTACCATTTATACATATAATAGGATCTAGATCATGTACACAGCAGTTTATACTGTACATGAGCAAAATATTTATCATGCTAGAATATTGATAATATCCACTACTCTATTATACTCGTGGCTGTTACACATGTACAAGAACCCCCGTTTCTGGAAGTTCACATGCGCCATAAGGATCATTCTTTTTCTATGTTTTCAGACACAAACTTTGGAGTTTTGTTGTGATACATCCTTTGAGGCAGTATCTTTCTTTGACAAATTTAGAGCTATAGCGCCTCTTCAGTCTGCATACATATAGTAACTTTTTTAAAAAAGATCATGTTTATTGAATAATGCAGTTCACCTTTTGTGCCATTGCTCTTTAAATTCTTATTTTTCTACTGCCCTGTTGCACAGTCCATTGTGTCATTGCACAGCAAATTCTCACGGCACCGCCCCAGAGAACCATTTGTAGCAAACTAGTCTGCTGGGACACCGTATTATACAAAAGAAAAAAAAACACCCCACACAACACTGGTCTATGCCATCAGACTTTCAGGAGGAAGCTCCTCTCTGGATCGCCAGATGATCCAAGCTAATAGGATTTCCCTGGACAAAACCAGACTCCCTCCAACCCACAATACTTACCTGAAGTAGTTCCCCACTATGCTGCCTCCAGTCAGTCCAGTTTGTCATCCTTCACTGGGACAGTTCCCCCCCCCCTCAAATCCTCCAGCCTCAACCTCCAAGACCTACATACACCCAGCATCAGCACACAGTGCAGCCACCAGAAATTATGGGTAAACTTCCTCAACCCTTAACAGCTTTTTGCTCCCTTCCAAAACAAAAAGGGCATAACACTGTTCCACAGCATTAAAACTCACAGTAATGTGCTGTCTGTATGATGTCCTTTGGGCTTGACTGGTCCCAGGGGCTGACTTGACCTTTTTGGGTCTGGCGGGACCTTCTGTCTGGGCTCTGGCTGGACCTTGGGGTCTGGCTGGGCCTTGGGGTCTGGCTGGGCCTTGGGGGTCTTGCTGGGCACTGGGGGTCTGGCTGGACCTTGGGTCTGGCTGGACCTTGGGGGTCTGGCTGGTATGTGGGTGTCTGGCTGGGCCCTGGGGGTCTGGCTGGGCCCTGGCTGGAACTTGGGTCTTGCTGGGCCTTGGGGTCTGGATGGGCCCTTGGGTTCTGGCTGGGCCTTGGGGGTCTGGCTGGACCTTGGGTTCTGGCTGGGCCTTGGGGGTCTGGCTCGACCCTGGCTGGACCTTGGGGTCTGGCTGGGCCTTGGGGGTCTGGCTGGACCCTGGCTGGACATTGGGGTGTGGCTGGGCCCTGGGGGTCTGGCTGGGCTTTGGGTGTGGCTTGGCCTTGGGGTCTGGCTGGACCTTGGGGGTCTGGCTGGACCCTGGCTGGACCTTGGGGTCTGGATGGGCCTTGGGGGTCTGGCTGGACCCTGGCTGGACCTTGGGGTCTGGCTGGGCACTGGGAGTCTGGCTGGGCCCTAGCTGGAACATGGGGTGTGGCTGGCTCTGGCTGGGTCTTGGTCTGGCTGGACCCTGGGGGTCTGGCTGGGCCCTGGCTGGACCATGGGGGTCTGGCTGGGCCTTGGGGTTTGACTGGGCCTGGCTGGACCTTGGGGTGTGGCTGGGCCTTGGGGTCTGGATGGGCCTTTGGGGGTCTGGCTGGACCTTGGGGTCTGTCTGGGCCTTGGGGGTCTGGCTGGACCCTGGCTGGACCTTGGGGGTCTGGCTGGGCCCTGGCTGGGACTTGGGGTCTGACTGGGCTCTGGCTGGACCTTGGGGTCTGGCTGGGCCCTGGGGGTCTAGTTGGGGTCCAGCTGGGCCTTGGAGGTCTGGCTGGACCCTGGCTGGACCTTGGGGGTCTGGCTGGGCCCTTGGAGTCTGGGCCCTGGCTGGGACTTGGGGTCTGACTGGGCTCTGGGGGTCTAGTTGGGGTCCAGCTGGGCCTTGGAGGTCTGGTTGGACCCTGGGGGTCTGCTTGGGCCCTGGCTGGACCTTGGGGGTGTGGCTGGACCTTGGGTCTGGCTGGGCCCTGGCTGCACCTTGGGGTCTGGCTGGACCTTGGGTCTGGCTGGTCCCTGGGGTTCTGGCTGGACCCTGGCTGGTCCCTGGGGGTCTGGCTGGGCCCTGTGGGTCTGGCTGGGCCCTGGCTGGACCTTGGGGTCTGGCGGGCCCTGACTGGACCATGGGGGTATGGCCAGGGCCTGGGGGGTCTTGCTGGGCCCTGACTTTATCTTGGGGGTCTGGCTGGGCCCTGTGGGTCCGGCTGGGCCCTGTGGGCCTTGGGGGTCTGGCTGGGCCCTGGTTGGACCTTGGGGGTCTGGCTGGGCCCTGGGGGTGTAGCTGGGCCTCGGGGTGTTGCTGGGCCTTGGGTGTCCGCCTGAACCCAGGCTGGACCTTGGGGGTCTGGCTGGGCCCTGGGAGTCTGGACCCTAGCTAGAACTTGGGGTCTGGCTGGGCTCTGGCTGGACCTTGGGGTCTGGCTGGGCCCCGGGGGTCTAGTTGGGGTCCAGCTGGGCCTTTTGGTGGTCTGGCTGGGCCCTGTCTGGAACTTAGGGTCTGGCTGGGTCCTGACTGGACCATGGGGGTCTGGCTGGGCCCTGTGGGTCTGGCTGGGCCTTGGGGGTCTTGCTGGGCCCTGGCAGGACCTCGGGTCTGGCTGGACCTTGGGGTCCTGGCTGGGGCCTGGGGGTCTGGCTGGGTCCTGACTGGACCATGGGGGTCTGGCTGGGCCTTGGGGGTCTGGCTGGGCCTTGGGGGTCTGGCTGGGCCCTTGCAGGACCTTGGGGTCTGGCTGGACCTTGGGTCTGGCTTGGCCCTGGAGGTCTGGCTGCACCTTGGGGGTCTTGCTGGCCCTTGGGGTCTGGCTGGCCCTTGGGGGTTTGGCTGGGCCCTGGGAGTCTGACTGGACCCTTGCTGGACCTTGGGGATCTGCCTGGGCCCTGGCTGGACCTTGGGGGTCTGGCTGGGCCCTGGCTGGACCTTGGAGTCTGGCTGGGGCCTGGGTGTTTGGCTGGGCCCTGGCTGGACCTTGGGGTCTGGCTGTACCCTGGGGGTCTGGTTGGACCTTGGTCTGGCTGGGCCCTGCCTGGACCATAAGGTCTTGCTGGGCTATGGGGTTCTGGCTGGACCTTGGGGGTCTGGCTGGGCCCTGGCTGGACCTTGGGGCTGTGGCTGGACCTTGGGGGTCTGTCTGGGCCCTGGCTGAACCTTGAGGGTCTGGCTGGGGTCTGGGGGTCTGGCTAAACCTTGGGGGTCTGGCTGGGTCTTGGGGTCTGGCTTGACTCTGAGGGTCTGGCTTTGCCCTGGGGGTCTGGCTGGGCCCTGGGGGTCTGACTGGGCCCTGGCTCACCGCTCCGCTGTCTTCTGTCCCGGTCCTCTGCTCCTCCTTCTTTTAGAAACCTAGAAACCTAGAAAATGTCGTCAGATAAGAACCTTTCGGCCCATCTAGTCTGGCTGGACCTTGGGATCTGGCAGGGCCCTGGGGGTCTGGCTGGACTTGGGGGTCTGGCTTGACCTTGGGTCTGGCTGGGCCCTGGCTGGACCTTGGGGGTCTGGCTGGGGCCTGGGGGTATGGCTGGGCCCTTGCTGGATCTTGGGGTCTGGCTGGGCCCTGGAGGTCTGGCTTGGCTCTGGGGGTCTAGCTGGACCTTGGGTCTGACTTGGCCCTGGTGGTCTGGCTGGGCCCTGGCTGCACCTTGGGGTGTGGCTGGGCCTTGGGGGTCTGGCTGGCCCTTGGGGTCTGGTTGGTCCTTGGGGGTTTGGCTGGGCCCTGGCTGGACCTTGGGGTCTGGCTGGGGCCTGGGGGTCTGGCTGGGCCCTGGCTCACTGCTCCACTGTCTTCTGTCCTGGTCCTCTGCTCCTCCTTCTCTTCTTCCTTCTCCTCTCTTGTTCCTTCTTCTTTTCTTCTTTCTTCTTTCTTCTTCTCTCTTCTTATCCAAGGCCCTCCGTTGCAATAAAACACACAGTAATGTGTGGTGTGTATTAGCATATCACAGAATCCATGGCAATAAAACTCACAGTAATGTGCTGTCTGTATGATGGCCTTTGGGCTTGGCTTGTCCCTGGGGCTGGCCTGGGCCCTGGGGGTCTGGCTGGACCTTTTGGGGTCTGGCTGGTTCCTGGGGGTCTGCCTGGACCTTTTGGGGTCTGGCTAGGCCCTGGCAGGACTTTGGTGGTCTGGCTCAGCCCTGTGGGTCTGGCTGGGCACTGGGGGTGTGGCTGGACCTTGTTGGTCTGGCTGGGCCTTGGGAGTCTGGCTGGACCTTGGGGGTCTGGCTGTGCCCTGTGGGTCTGGCTGGACCTTGGTCTGGCTGGGCCCTGGGGGTCTGGCTGGCCCTTAAGGTCTGGCTGGGCTGTGGGGGTCTGGCTGGGCTGTGGGGGTCTGGCTGGACCTTGGGGGTCTGGCTGGACCTTGGGGTCTGGATGTGCCCTGGGGGTCTGGCTGGACCTTGATCTGGCTGGGCCCTGCCTGGACCTTAAGGTCTGGCTGGGCCTTGGGGGTCTGGATGGGATCTGGTTGGACCTTGGGATCTGGCTGGGCCCTGGGGGTCTGGCTGGACTTTGGGGTCTGGCTGGGCCCTGGCTGGACCTTGGGGGTCTGGCTGGGCCCTGGCTGGTCCCAGGGGGTCTAGTTGGGCCCTTTGGGTCTGGATGGGTCCTGGCTGGACCTTGGGGGTCTGGCTGGGGCCTGGGGGTCTGGCTGGGCCCTTGCTGGATCTTGGGGTCTGGCTGGGCCCTGGAGGTCTGGCTGGACCTTGGGTCTGGCTTGGCTCTGGGGGTCTGGCTGGACCTTGGGTCTGACTTGGCCCTGGTGGTCTGGCTGGGCCCTGGCTGCACCTTGGGGTGTGGCTGGGCCTTGGGGGTCTGGCTGGCCCTTGGGGTCTGGCTGGTCCTTAGGGGTTTGGCTGGGCCCTTCCTGGACCTTGGGGTCTGGCTGGGGCCTGGGCGTCTGGCTGGGCCCTGGCTGGACCTGGGCTCTGGCTGGACCCTGGGGGTCTGGCTGTGCCTTGGAGTTCTGGCTGGGCCTTTGGGGTCTGGCTGTTCCCTGACTGGACCCTGGGGGTCTGGCTGGGCCCTGACTGGACCTTGGAGATCTGGGTCGGCCCTTGCTCTACTTTGGGGTCTGGCTGGGCCTTGGGGGTATGACTGGCCCTGGCTGGACTTTGGGGTCTGGCTGGGCCCTGGGGGTCTGGCTGGGCCCTGGCTCACTGCTCCACTGTCTTCTGTCCTGGTCCTCTGCTCCTCCTTCTCTTCTTCCTTCTCCTCTCTTGTTCCTTCTTCTTTTCTTCTTTCTTCTTTCTTCTTCTCTCTTCTTATCCAAGGCCCTCCGTTGCAATAAAACACACAGTAATGTGTGGTGTGTGTATTAGCATATCACAGAATCCACGGCAATAAAACTCACAGTAATGTGCTGTCTGTATGATGGCCTTTGGTTTTGGCTGGTCCCTGGGTCCTGGGGGTCTGGCTGGACCTTTTGTGGTCTGGCTGGGCCATGGGATCTGCCTGGACCTTTTGGGGTCCGGCTAGGCCCTGGCTGGACCTTGGGGGTCTGGCTGGGCCCTGTGGGTCTGGCTGGGCACTGGGGGTGTGGCTGGACCTTGTTGGTCTGGCTGGACCTTGGGGGTCTGGCTGTGCCCTGGGGGTCTGGCTGGACCTGGGGGTCTGGCTGGACCTTGGTCTGGCTGGACCTTGGTGGTCTGGCTTGGCCCTGGGGGTCTGGCTGGACCCGGGGGTCTGGCTGGCCCCAGGGGTCTGGCGGTGTCTGGCTGGACCTTGGTCTGGCTGGGCCCTGGAGGTCTGGCTGGGCCCTGGCTGCACCTTGGGGTGTGGCTGGGCCTTGGGGGTCTTGCTGGCCCTTGGGGTCTGGCTGGCCCTTGGGGGTTTGGCTGGGCCCTGGCTGGGCCCTGGGAGTCTGGCTGGACCCTTGCTGGACCTTGGGGATCTGGCTGGGCCCTGGCTGGACCTTGGGGGTCTGGCTGGATCCTGGCTGGACCTTGGGGTCTGGCTGGGGCCTGGGGGTCTGGCTGGGCCCTGGCTGGACCTTGGGGTCTGGCTGTGCCCTGGCTGGTCCCAGGGGATCTAGCTGGGCCCTTTGGGTCTGGCTGGGTCCTGGCTGGACCTTGGGGGTCTGGCTGGGGCATGTGGGTCTGGCTGGGCCCTTGCTGGATCTTGGGGTGTGGCTGTGCCCTGGGGGTCTGGTTGGACCTTGGTCTGGCTGGACCCTGCCTGGACCTTAAGGTCTTGCTGGGCTGTGGGGTTCTGGCTGGACCTTGGGGGTCTGGCTGGGCCCTGGCCGGACCTTGGGGCTGTGGCTGGACCTTGGGGGTCTGGCTGGGGTCTGGCTGGACCTTGAGGGTCTGGCTGGGCCCTGGCTGGTCCTTGGGGGTCTGGCTGGGCCCTGGGGGTCTGGCTAAACCTTTGGGGTCTGGCTGGGCTCTGGCTGGACCTTGGGATCTGGCTGGGCCCTGGGGGCCTGGCTGGACTTGGGGGTCTGGCTTGACCTTGGGTCTGGCTGGGCCCTGGCTGGACCTTGGGGGTCTGGCTGGGCCCTGGCTGGTCCCAGGGGATCTAGCTGGGCCCTTTGGGTCTGGCTGGGTCCTGGCTGGACCTTGGGGGTCTGGCTGGGGCATGTGGGTCTGGCTGGGCCCTTGCTGGATCTTGGGGTCTGGCTGGGCCCTGGAGGTCTGGCTGGACCTTGGGTCTGGCTTGGCTCTGGGGGTCTGGCTGGACCTTGGGTCTGATTTGGCCCTGGAGGTCTGGCTGGGCCCTGGCTGCACCTTGGGGTGTGGCTGTGCCTTGGGGGTCTAGCTGGCCCTTGGGGAGGCTGGCCCTTGGGGGTTTGGCTGGGCCCTGGCTGCACCCTGGGAGTCTGGCTGGACCTTGGGGGTCTGGCTGGGGCCTGGCTGGACCTTGGGGTCTGGCTGGGGCCTGGGCACCTGGCTGGGCCCTGGCTGGACCTTGGGGTCTGGCTGGACCCTGGGGGTCTGGCTGTGCCTTGGAGTTCTGACTGGGCCTTTGGGGTCTGGCTGTTCCCTGACTGGACCCTGTGGGTCTGACTGGGCCCTGGCTGGACTTTGGGGTCTGGCTGGGCCCTTGGGGTCTGGCTGGGCCCTGGGGGTCTGTCTGGTCCCCGGCTCACTGCTCCACTGTCTTCTGTCCTGGTCCTCTGCTCCTCCTTCTCTTCTTCCTTCTCCTCTCTTGTTCCTTCTTCTTTTCTTCTTTCTTCTTCTCTCTTCTTATCCAGGCCCCCCGTTGCAATAAAACACACAGTAATGTGCGGTGTGTATTAACGTATCACAGAATCCACGGCAATAAAACTCACAGTAATGTGCTGTCTGTATGATGGCCTTTGGGCTTGGCTGGTCCCTGGGGCTGGCCTGGGCCCTGGGGGTCTGGCTGGACCTTTTGGGGTCTGGGTGGGCCCTGGCTGGGCCCTGGGGGTCTGGCTGGACCTTTTGGGGTCTGGCTGGACCTTGGGGGTCTGCCTGGGCCCTGGGGGTCTGGCTGGGCACTGGGTTTGGCTGGACCTTGAGGCTCTAGTTGGGCCTTGGGGGTATGGCTGGGTCCTTTGTGTCTGGCTGGACCCTGGTCTGTTTGGGGCCCTGGCTGGGCCGTGGGGGTCTAGCTGGGCCCTAGGGGTCTGGCTGGACCTTGGGGGTCTGACTGTGCCCTGGCTGGGCCCTAGGGGTCCGGCTGAACCTTGGGGGTCTGGCTGGGCCCTGGCTGGACCTTGGGGGTCTGGCTGGGCCCTGGTTTGGCCCTGGGGGTCTGGCTGGGCCCTGGCTGGACCTTGGGGGTCTGGCTGGGCTCTGGCTGGAACTTGGGGTCTTGCTGGGCTCTGGGGGTCTGCCTGGGCACTAGCTGGACTTCGGTCTGGCTGGGCTCTGGGGGTCTGGCTGGGCTTTGGGGGTCTGCCTGGGCCCTGGCTGGACTTGGGTCTGGCTGGGCACTGGGGGTCTGGCTGGGCCCTGGGGGTCTGGCTGGGCCTAGCTGGACCTTGGGGTCTGGCTGGGCCCTGGCTGGAACTGGGGGTCTGCCTGGGCCCTGGCTGTACTTGGTCTGGCTGGGCCCTGGGGGTCTGGCTGGACCTGGCTGGACCTTGGCGGTCTGGCTGGGCCCTGGAAGTCTAGCTGGACCCTTGCTGGAACTTGGGGTCTGGCTGGGCTTTGGCTGGACCTTGGGGTCTGGCTGGGCCCTGGGGGTCTAGCAAAAAAAATCCCCAAAAATGCCGAAAGGGACTTTTTACTGCAGAATAAATAATGAACGGGTTATTAGATATTGAATTAAAACGGGAATATTTTTAACATTGAAGCCTATGGGATTCGCCTGAATAAACCTGACGAATCAAACCACTGAATGGCAGGGCAATTCGGCAACTTTTCACTGCTGGGTTTTGTTCTCTGAATAGGCGAAGCTATGGGGCTTTTACTGCCCTTGAGCAGGCACCGAACAGGCACCATATGTGCAAGCAATTCGCTAACATTTGGCGAATTGCCTGCTGTCTGAATAGCCGAGAAAGGTTACCGAATGCTAATTTTCAGCGTTCGGTTACCTTTCGGCAGCCATTCGGATCTCTTTGAATAACCCTGCATGTCTTAACTCACACTCAGTTTTTATTCCATTTAAACTTATCTAAATCCTCGATTTCCCCAAGGGAATTTTTCGAGTGAGTCAGGAATTCCTCTCCGTACAGCAGCCTGCTTCTGCATCGCATCACTTAGGGGGTTATTCAAAGATATCCGAATTGTGGCCGAAAGGTAAAGGAACACTGACATTCAGCATATGGTTACCTTTCCTGGCCATTAGGCTATTCAGAGAGCCGGCAGTTCGCCAAATGTTGGCGCCTGTTCGAGGGCAGTGAAATCTCCATAGAGAAGCAATGCTTTGTCTATTCAGAGAACACCAAACAGCAGGGAAAAGTTGCCGAAATGCCCCACTGTTCGGTGGTCTCATTCGACAGATTTATTCTGGCGATTCCCATAAACTGCGAAGTCAAAAATATTCCCGTTTTTTTAATTCTACATCTAATAAACCGTTTTCGGATTTATTTTGGCAAAAAATTCTCTTTTTTTTTTAATTCGTCTTTTCTTTTTACTGTTACTGCCATTTTTGTTATCATTGATTGGATCTTAGTTGGAAATTCGAGACGTTTTCGTTAAGTAGTTTTTTTGCAAACAGCGTTTCAAATATTGAAACTTTCAAGCGTACGGTTTTGTTTTTTTTTCCTCACCTCATTCGTCTGCGTGTCAAGTTTTTTCGGCGGCTGCTCTGCACTGTGATCAGTGGCTAGTCGGGTTTCTCTGGTGTGTTCTGCGTGGTTAATCCCGCTGTTTTCTGCGGGTTTCAGTGAGTGTTTGGCGGGTTTGCGGCGGGTTTTCCCTGCACTATGGGGGCTCTGCTGTTCTTGCTGAATATACCGCAGGGTTGGTGAAATAGGATTGCCGAATCACCCCAAAATGCAGGGAACGAAAAGTCACCGATCGTACGGTGACTTTTCAATTCTTTTTGAATAACCCTGTTAATTTTTCCATTGTGTGACCTTAATAAAACTATCACAAGATGCTTCATAAATCTCCCTTTGAGTTGGAAATATCTGCAGGTAAAATACCCCTTCAATCTCAGCAGTAATTTTAACATTTCCAAAAGAATATTAAGCAAATATGTAGTTTAAAAATAATTTTTGAGTGGAAATAATCCCTGACTCCGGATCCTAAACGGGTTATTCACTAAATGCTGTTTTAAATTAAACATTAGGGGCTACATTACATACTTGGTGCTAACATTAGCCCTGGTAGCCACAGCATCTTACAAACCAAACGCTAACGGGATTATAAACTCGTTACCGTTCGGTACCTTGCGCTTTTCAGCACGAGGTTACTGTACTTTTGCGCTCCCTATGCTTAACATGGGGAGCTCAAAGTGTTAATCAGCGTTAGGTTTACAAAGTCCTAACGCTGATTAACGTCCGGCTGCGGTTAGCAAAAAGTTAACCACAGCCAAGACTTGGTGCTAATGGATTCCGCTGGTGCAGAATCCGTCAGAACCAGCCAAAAACCACCCAAAAAAATACATACTCACCTCTTATCCCGCGGCGAGGACCGCGGCTCTGTCTGCCTCCTCCGTCCGGCGAGAGCAGGGAGAGTCTCCTCCTGCGGATCACTACGCCAACCTGCCGGATCTCACGAGGCGAGATCCGGCAGGTCATGTGACCAGCGCTGCGTGCTCAATTGAGTCCTATGGACTGCATGGAGAGTAGCGCTGCCACGCGCATCAGGGGGCTTAGCGCCCGTTAACAATGCAGGCAGCTTTTTAAGCGCCTGCTTTGTAATATCACACAAAAACGGGGGCGCAAAGGAGAAACCTGCAGGCGTAGGTTTTTCTCCTTTGCGTCCCCGTTTTACTGTAAAGCGTTTAATGTAGCCCGACATGTTTGTTACAATGGTGGACTGAGAATAGACATTCTAGTGCAGAATAACAGAGGTGCTGGATTTTGACAATATTCTGTCGTTGTTTGCATCAACTTCTCCTGGCTTTGACTGTTCCTTCTCTCACTAGCCGAAGTTCACAATAGGTACAACAAAGGTGATGTTTACCATTGTTGCAAACAGATCTTAGTGAAGAACCCCCTTTTTGTTCTCCTTACAGTCGGGGTCAGCATCATTGCCCTCAGATGCCATTGAACTAAAGCTCTCTTAATGTTCAGCTATTTATCAAGTTGGCAAAACCTCATTGGAAATGTAGTTCCAAACCATCTGGAGAGCCAAGGTTGCCAAAACCAGGCTTACAGCTTTAACCCTTTTACTATGTTGACCCCGTGGCAGGTGGGCCTTAACGCTGCGGGGCAGCATAACCCCCCCCCCCCAGGCATCTATGGGCAGCGAAAGTCCCGTCCAACTGTTGTTGCGAGGCGCGTGTCACTGGCTGCCATGCGACAGCCTGAACTCAGGCCATCCTGCTGCAGCCAATGATGCGCACCGTGTGTCCCTTGCGTAGGCAGGCCAGAGGAGAGGCCCACCACAGCAGCCAGCAAGCGGGGCATACTAGTATGCCTCGATGGTGTTAACGCACCACCACTGGGCATAATCTTCCTGGTGGTAAAGGGTTAAACATTGCCCTTCATGTGAGCACTATGAGTTTGATATCCCAGTCCCTGAGAACGAGAATATAAATAGTGACTCCCTTACAAATTGTATAAACATTGTAAATGGTGCGTGGCAGCACTGAGAATAAACACGCTAATATATGAATATATAGATTTATTAATTAAATTCATTCTAGTTTTTATTGAATTATTATTAATTAAACTGCTTTCACTATTAAACACTATTTTCAGTAACAAAGCAGGGAATTAAGGAAATCATTGGAGAAGATGAATTTAAACACACGCACACACTCTTCTATATCATGTCCTTTACTACAATACAAGGGCCCTATTACAAGGCTGACACAAAAAGACAGATAAGTAAAAAAAATCTGTCTGCAGATTTTATTTGCAGCCTCCCTGTTACAAGATGGGATCTTCATTAGCACCTATCCCTTGAATGAGGTGCGCCACAATGAGTATCAGCTCCTGGACTCCATGGAGCACTGCGCGTCGCAGCTGTGCCCTCTGCATGAGGCAGTGGTGGATCGCACAGCTCTCTCCACCTTTCGTTTTTTAGGGGGGTTCGAGTATTAAGTTGTTACAAAAACACTTAACACGAGACTTAAGGAAGTGGTATTTCTGTGAGATAGCTTGGGCTTCCATTATGAGGTGGAAATTAACAACATCTCTTATACAAAGTAGAGGAGACGTTAAAGGGATACGCTATTGAAAAATAGAGTTCCTGTTTTTTCCCTTAAATGGGCAGATGCTGCTGACATCCTTTGCCCAATTATTTCTTCATTTTCCCCCCTTATTTTTAGCAAATTTTACTTAGATTTCCTCCCTCACCACACCTTTCTGCTCGTCTTGGGCTCAGGGACTCCCGAACCCGGAAGTCCCTGAAGCTATTCTACGCATTTGCGCTCCTTAGAACCACAAATTGTGCACTACTGTCAGGGTTATTCAGAGAGCGGTGAAAAGCGGGATAATGACTGGAGAAGTGAAAATTCTAGGTCAAAATAGCCAAACCAGAAAAATTCTCCCATTCAACTCACTTTACAAATCAGCTATTTTGACCTAGAATTTTCCATTCTCCAGTCATTCTCCTGCTTTTTACCTCTCTGAATAACCCTGTATGACTTGCGTTCTTTACGTACGCGAGTTCAGTAGCGTCTGCACTGATCAGAGATGCATGCATGTACAGACGCGAACCATCGGCTGCTGCTCGGAGGCCACTCACTAAAGCAAATGGTCTCCGAGAAGGTGTTGGGAGGCTGTCTGCGTGCTGATGTCATTATTGACCGATCTAGTGACCGGCAGTCAGGAAATTCACAGCTGCTGGGGACGCTGGGTGGGTTGGAGGAAAATCTTTCTCTACACCCAGCGATAACATCAGATCGGGGGAGAGGGGCAAGGAGACTCTATAAAGTGGTCAGGATGAGTAGAGTGTCCCTGTAATTTACAGTAAGCTAGCGCAAGGAAGCGCGACACTCAAGGCACAATGCCAGTTTGCACTATGAGTGGAACAGGGGCTGTAGTCGATAATATAACATCTCCAGGTTATGTTATCGCCAGCCTTGGAATAGGGCTGATAGAACAATGTCCAGTCAGTTTTATTGACCCGTGATGATGAATTGTGAATTTGAAGAGCTCTTGAATGGTTTTGCTAAACAAGGTTCTTGGATTTCCTGGGATGGAGGCAGCTCAAGCTTGCAATGGCCTTATTCAGAGTCACCATGGATTGGTCACCACGTCTGTCTGCTGACGGGGAGGGTGCAGGACTACTTCAAAATCTGTCATAATCACCAAATATCCCTAAATGAAGAGGAGGAAAGATAGGTGAATGGAGATAAGAAATATGGTCTATAATAACAGAACCAGATAGGGCCAGGTAATGCAATGTTACATGCAGGAAGAATTAGACAGCATACTGGTAGATAATGTTATTGTGAATTAGAATGTATTTATAGGTAAGGTTATTGTCAAATAGCAGTTACCAGTATGTAATACTGTAATACTAGCATGATCTAGTACATACAATTTGAGTAACGTTAGTATAAGATAGCTGAAATCGGGGTTAATGTGATGAGATATGGAAGGTATTTGGGTAATGCTGATGTGGGACATAAGGTTTTCGGTATGTCATGGGTTATGGGGTTCCACAAAGGTTGGGGTGTTTACCTTTAGAACACGCACCACAGGATTCTGAAGTCGGGCTAGTTGCGTCGGAAATGTAACCATATTCTTGAGTCTCTCTGTGGGCATGATACATCATGTCAGAGGTCGCGATAAACGCGCATGTAGAAAGTGTTTACTATTAAAATACTCACTGTTGAGTAGAGGTAGGACGAAGGTATTCAAAGCGAGACGCGAGATATTTTCCATAGTGTCCACCTGTGAAATAACACTGTCACCTCAGAATGCAAAACCGGGTCAGCGACAGTATCATTATACACTCACCTTAACGGGACCGGCGTCTGATTTAACGAGCGTGAGGGAGAAGCTGCAGAGAGGAGGGACAAGAGAGGTGAAAAAAGTAAAATCAAGATCTGCAGATACACATTTTTGGGTGTTAACTGGCAAAGAGGAAACGGGGTGAGAAAAAAGGTCTAGCGGTAACAGATATACATGTATTGTTTCAAGAAAAGTCCTGGGGCCCTATTCCATGGCTCACATTAAACTAAGTGCTCGAGGCATACAGCATGACTATCATGCTTCCAATCCTGGTGCCTGCTGTAGGGCCAGTCCTATTGCTACGGCTTCCCCCTTACCTCACCTTATCTGCCTCCACTCCCGGGTTTCTCTAGGCTGGCTACATTCCCCAGTCCACATGTGCAGCCAGCCACCTATTTAACGGAGTCACACCCTTTCCTCTTTATTTATAAAGTATTTTACCAGGAAGGATACATTGAGATTTCTCTTGTTTTCAAGTATGTCCTGGGTTCAAGAACATTGAAATGTTACAGTTGTTACAGAAATACAATGCAAGATATTAAACAACAACACAAATATACAGATTAACAGAAAATAAATATGTAGAAAATAGTCATTAAGTTACATGTTTACAGGTGCATTCCGTATTGAGATATGTTAGTAAGGAGCTCTTGAGTGACTTAAGACTGGGGGAAGATTTGATGGTGTCTGGGAGGTTATTCCATAATTGTGGTGCTCTGTAGGAAAATGAGGACCGAGCCACTGTATTTTTTGTATTGTGGTATTGCAAGTAAGGTGCTGGTCCTGGATCAGAGGTTATAGGATGAGGGAACTGCTGGGGGAAGCAGCATATTCAGGTAGGGTGGCAGCTTCCCAGAAAAGCTCTTAAACACCAGGTTGGAAAGGTGAAGGGTGCATTTAGACTCCAGCCAGGGCCGGCCCGACCATGGAGCGGTTCGGAGCAACCGCTCTAGGTGGCAGATTTTGGGGGAGCAGCAGATTTTGCCACCGATCCCCTGCATTGTTTGCTAAATGGCGCCACTGCGCCGGCATCTCATGAAGGCCGACGCAGTGGCTGTCCCGTGCCGAGTTTCTGGACTAGCTCCCTGTCTGGGCGCCGCCTGCTGGTATCACCAGACCATTGCATGCTGGGAAGTGTAGTTCTAGCCTGGTTTACTACATATTCCAGAGAACCAGTTTAGAACTACATGTCCCGGCATGCAATGCCCCAGTGATGCCACCAGGCGGCGCCCAGACAGGGAGTTAACCCGGAAGTTCGGCGCCGAATTTCACAGATGGGGGGAACAGCGCTGTGAAGGGAGAGAAGCAGGCGCTGGGCAGCATATGGAGGCAGACCGAGCCTGCTGGTAAGTATAAGTCTCTCTCTCTCTCCTTCCTACACTCCCATCACTCCCCCTCCCTCCTGCACTCACATCCATCTGTGTGTGTGTGTGTGTGCTGGGTATGTGAAACTGGGCTCTGCTGGGTATGTGACACTGGGCACTGCTGGGTATGTGACACTGGGCTCTGCTGGGTATGTGACACTGGGCTCTGCTGGGTATGTGACACTGGGCTCTGCTGGGTATGTGAAACTCTGGGCTTTGCTAGGTATGTCAAATTCTGGGCTCAGTTACACACACCTCACATTACTGTATCACAGAGCTCCACAGCAATAAAATTCTAATATACGGTGTGTATGAGTGTTTTGAATTTTATTGCTGCGGCGCACTGTGATGTGCTCATACACACTGTGTGTTTTTTTGGGGGGGGGCAGCATTTCATCCTTCGCTCCAGGCAGCACAATGTCTTGGGCCGGCCCTGACTCCAGCGATGGCCAATTTAGCTCTTTTAACTTGTCACAATGGTGGGAATGAGTTATACAATGTAGTAAGTCTCGGAAGGTGTATTTGCGGGGCTGCTGCATACACTACATCTCCATAATCAATAGCGGCATTAGCATTTGTTGTACAATTTGCTTTCTTACCGTGGGGCTCAGGCAGGATTTGTTTCTGTACAGGGCACCTAGTTTGGGGTAAATTTTAGATGAGAGTTTTTCGATGTGGGGGCCAAAGGATAGATTTGGGTCCAACCGCATACCTAGATATTCGAGAGAAGTGACTTTGGTCAGCGTGCCATTTGATTTTGTTCCAACACATAGATTGGGATTTTGGAATTTATGTAGTTTAGGTACTGTTCCAAAGAGCATCGTTACAGTTTTGTCAGTATTTAAAAAAAGTTTGTTGTGTTTGATCCACTTTTCTACCTCCTGTGAATTGTTCTTGCAGCACGGCCTCCAGCTGCGGGAGATTTGGTTTGCTGGTATAGATTACGGTGTCGTCTGCGTACATGTGTACAGTTGAGGCTTTGCAGATGTTAGGCAGATCATTTATGAATATTGTGAATAGCAGGGGGCCGAGTATTGAGCCTTGGGGTACAACGCAAGTGACTGGGAGGGGGAGGCTGCCAGAAATGGACACATATTGCTATCGGTCGGATACATATGATTGAAACCAGGTTAGCGTGCGATCACCAATACCAGAGTTTTTACGTTTTTTTTAACAAGATGCCATGGTCTACTGTGTCAAAGGCCTTGGCAAAATCAAGGAAGATGGCTCCAGTTAGGCTTCCTTGTTCCATCCCAGCTTGGATATCATTGCAGTCTTTTAAAAGGGTGGTTGTAGTTGAGTGATTTGGTCGAAAGCCTGATTTGATCCGGGGTTAAGTTGTTCCAATATTGATAATAATCACGTAATTGTGTGTAGACCCATTTTTCCAAAATTCTTGCCATTACAGGGAGCAGTGATATCGGACGGTAGTTGGATACCAAAGTACTGTCACCACTTTTATGGATAGGTACCACTCTCGCAGTCTTCCAGAGTTTGGGTATGTATCCAGTCGCCAGTGATTCGTTGATTAGGGTTGCGACAGGATTTGCAATTGCCGGTGCACTGATTTTCAGCAGCATTGCTGGTATTTGATCAGGTCCAGACTGGTATTTCATTTTTTGGTTACAGAGAAGTTTAGTAATGACACTGACAGGCACTGGTCTAAAACGTTGCTCTGGCATTAATCTCAGTTCACTGGTGCAAGTGAGAGGGTGTCCCCCCAGCTCCTGTGATTTATAGGCTACCTTGTCTTGTATTTTATTTTATTTCCCTAGTCCAGTCCAGTCAAGTCCTATCCAGCCTAGTCCAGTCTTGTTCCAAATTACTATTTAGTTTTTGCCATCCCTGTTTGTGTGCCCTCTCCCATGTTTGTTCCTGGGTTACGCCTGCAGCTGTGTACTGCATATCTCAGTATCCGGATCCAACATTTAAGATCATCAATGTGGCTACAGGTACCCAGCCTGTATTTATCCAAGATATTGTGTTACTCACTAGCCAGTCATGCTTGTACTTTAACATCTCGTCTGCAGCCGTGCAATGCATTGTCCAGCATCCAGATACAGTGTCCAGGATCTCCACTGTGGCTACAGGTACCCAGCCTGCATATACAGTTGTGTTCAAAATTATTCAACCCCCAATGCTGTAAAGGGTTTTAGGGAATTTAGTGTACATTTGTAATTGTATTCAGAATGAAATCCTACAAGGACTTTTTAAAGAACCATATGCAACTAAAATGACATCAATTGGTTTTGTAATACAGTAGTAAATGTTTCTTTTGTGAATTCTTCATTGACACAATTATTCAACCCCTTAAAGACTACCACTCTGAAGAACAGAGGTTCATTCAATTGTTTTCAATCAGGTATTGAAAACACCTGTGGATGTCATGGAGAGCAATAAAGCATAATAAGCACCAATTAGGCAGCTTTAAAATGACTGTGATACTCAGCTCCTTCTAGACATTTACTGGTGTGGTTACAAACATGGTGAAGTCAAGAGAATGGTCCAGGAAGACAAGAGAAGAGGTGATTACTCTTCACAGAAAGGGCAATGGCTATAAGAAGATTGCAAAGATGTTAAACATACCAAGAGAGACCATAGGAAGCATCATTCACAAATTCAAGGCAAAGGGCACTGTTGAAACGCTACCTGGTCGTGGCAGAAAGAAGATGCTGACTTCGACTGCTGTGCGCTACCTGAAGCCTAGAGTGGAGAAAAGTCCCCATGTGACTGCTGAGGAACTGAGAAAAGATTTGTCAGATGTGGGTACTGAAGTTTCAGCTCAGACAATACGGCGCACACTGCGTAATGAAGGCCTCCATGCCAGAACTCCCAGGCGCACCCCCTTTCTGTCTCCAAAGAATAAGAAGAGTCGACTGCAGTATGCCAAAAGTCATGTGGACAAACCACAGAAGTTTTGGGATAGTGTTCTGTGGACTGATGAAACAAAATTAGAACTGTTTGGGCCCATGGATCAACGCTATGTTTGGAGGAGGAAGAACAAGGCCTATGAAGAAAAGAACACCTTGCCTACTGTGAAGCATGGCGGGAGGGTCAATAATGCTTTGGGGCTGTTTTGCTTCTGCAGGTACAGGGAAGCTTCAGCGTGTGCAAGGTACCATGAATTCTCTTCAGTACCAGGAGATATTGGATGATAATGTGATGCAGTCCGTCACAAACCTGAGGCTTGGGAGACGTTGGACCTTTCAACAGGACAATGATCCCAAGCATACCTCCAAGTCCACTAGAGCATGGTTGCAGATTAAAGGCTGGAACATTTTGGAGTGGCCATCGCAGTCACCTGACTTAAATCCGATTGAGAACCTCTGGTGGGACTTAAAGAAAGCAGTTGCAGTGCGCAAGCCTAAGAATGTGACTGAACTGCAGGCTTTTGCCCTTGACGAATGGACAAAGATACCCGTAGATCGCTGCAAGACACTTGTGTCAAGCTATGCTTCACGTTTAAAAGCTGTTATAACTGTAAAAGGATGTGGTGCTAAGTACTAAGATTGAATGTCACTTGGGGGTTGAATAAAACTGATAATGATGTGAGCACAGAAAAGACATTTGTGGTTATTTCATTATAAATGTTATGTTATATTTGTCTGACCTACACGTGCCTCTTTGATTTAATTGTAAGCAAGATGACTGAATGATCAAAATCAATGTCAAACTGGCCAAAACACTCAATTTCAGTGGGGGTTGAATAATTTTGAACACAACTGTATCTATGAGACTGTATTACTCACCAGCCACAGCCATGCCTGTGCTTTAACAGCCTGTCTGCAGCTGTGCACTGCCTAAACCAGCTTCCGGATACAGTCAGTGTCCAAGATCCCCTCTTAAAGGTTTCCATCTACACATCTCTAGACTGTATTTACCAGCCACAGTGGTGCCTGTGCTTTATTATTTCCTGTCTGCAGCCGTGCACTGCATTATCCAGCATCCATATACAGCGTATTGTCATATTCAGTGTACTGGTTTCTACGTATTGTATACTTGCCCCCAAAAAACCTTTGGGTCCCGCAATGGCTCCTGCCAGGTGCCACCCTGACAATAACGGCTCCAGAATTTAGCTGAATCTTTCCACTTGCCATTCCAACAGAGTTGCAAGTTGTACTGACTGACTGTACATTAATGATTTCTATAGTTTAATGTGCAGCTACTGGATTACAGGTGTTAATTGCGGGCTGCTAATGGGAAACCTCTCGAGTACAATTTTTCCATTTGCAGCTCTTCATTAACATCTTGGTAAAACAGGGCCCCTGGAGTAGAAAGTGACAGTAATAAAGATCTGCCATGTTTTCAGGTGTGGTTGAAGAGATAATGGCAGTGGAGATCGGAGGTGAATAATGCAAGTGTTACAAATAATGTTGTAGGGTTGGACTGGGCATACTAATATGATTAAGACACAGGTATTGGTGGTTTAAAATTGTAGGAAGTATGGATGTCCCGATCTGATTCTAAGGATTGGAATCGGCTCCGGATTACACAATTTTTTTATTTTTATTTAATGCTTTATCATGCCAATCTGATCCCTGACAGCATGACGGGCTGTGAAACCGTAGTTTTGGTCTTTATTGCAGCGTCTTCCCTGCATGATCGAAGAATCTGTGCAGTGTGAAATCTGAATGCAGCCTTTGGCAATCTTTGTAACGTCTCCCACAAAGGGATTTCCCCTTTGTGATGAGTATGGGCGATGCTAAGGAGATTGTCCGAAAGCTGCATTCACATTTCACACTGCAGTTATCATTAACAACCGCCAGCTCTGCTTTCTCCAGCAGCATCTTCTCTGTGAGCAGGCAGGGAAGGTCCTGCGGTACAATTCAGGGCCCTGACATCATTTAGTGGCTGAGTCATCGGTCCAAATGTGGGTCAACTGGTATAGAATTGGGACTCCGTATCGACCGATCCTGATTTCCACACATTTTAGTTCAGATTGGTGGCTCAAATAGGCCAATTGGGTCATCCTTATTAGGAAGACCAAGGGAAAAGGAGAGAATGGCTGAACGACGGTTAAACAGGTGTTGATTGTTTACAGGTGTGCAAAGGAAGCGGGAAATCTGGGCAGGAGGTGGGAGTCAAAAGTTGAAGAAAGTATATCCATGGAGGGGAGGTGGTACCTACTGAACATACTCACTTCTTCAGAGAAAGAGACACCCCCAGACTCTCTTCAAAAAGATGAATATCTGTTTGCATTTCCACATCCTACGTAAAAAAAAACAGTCATCCATCAGAGCATGTCCTCCAGTACTTTTCCAAATAACAAGGTTAACTTAGGCCCAAGGCGCTGCAAGCATTTTTGTCTAGTCAGGCAAAGGAGCGTTTTGGTGCCCCACCATCCGTGCCATGTCAAGCCAATCAGGATAGAGGTGCCATGATAATCTCTATATATATACATATATACACACATCGGTTGCACCGATACCACTTTAAGACCGAGTACAAGTACCAATACTTTTTTCAGGTACTCACCGATATCATGCCCACTTAGATACATATATACAGATCAGAACATGCCCAGATACATATATACAAACCATAACCTTTCCAGAAACATATATACAGAGACATCAGATCATGCCCAGATACATGTATACAGAGACCTCAGACCAGAACATGTCCAGATACATATATACATATATTGGGGGGGCATTCTACCAGTTTTGGCCAAGAGCTGGTGTTGGGTTCGCAGTGACAGGCGGATAGATTTGCCCCCAGCTCACATGGATATATTACCCCCCAGCTCACATGGATATATTGCCCCCAGCTCACATGGATATATTGCCCCCCAGTTCATACATGGATATATTGCCCCCAGCTCATACATGGATATATTGCCCCCAGCTCATACATGGATATATTGCCCCCAGCTCACATGGATATATTGCCCCCAGCTCACACATGGATATATCTGCCCCAGCTCACACGGATATATCTGCCCCCAGCTTACACGGATATATCTGCCCCCAGCTCACATGGATATATTTGCCCCAGCTCACATGGATATATTTGCCCAAGCTCACATGAATATATTTGCCCCCAGCTCACATGGATATATTTGCCCCAGCTCATATGGATATATCTGCCCCCAGCTCACACATGGATATATCTGCCCCAGCTCACACGGATATATCTGCCCCCAGCTCACACGGATATATCTGCCCCCAGCTCACATGGATATATTTTCCCCCAGCTCACATGGATATATTTTCCCCCCAGCTCACATGGATATATTTGCCCCCCCAGCTCACGTGGATATATCTGCCCCCAGATCACATGGGTATATTTGCCCCCCAGCTCACGTGGATATATCTGCCCCAGCTCACATGGATATATTTGCCCAAGCCAACATGGATATATTTGGCCCCAGCTCACAAGGATATATTTGCCCCAGCTCACATGGATATATCTGCCCCCAGCTCACACATGGATATATCTGCCCCCAGCTCACACATGGATATATCTGCCCCCAACTCACACATGGATATATCTGCCCCCAGCTCACACGGATATATCTGCCCCCAGCTCACATGGATATATTTTCCCCAGCTCACAAGGATATATTTGCCCCCCAGCTCACATGGATATATTTGCCCCCCCAGCTCACGTGGATATATCTGCCCCCAGCTCACGTGGGTATATTTGCCCCCCCAGCTCACGTGGATATATCTGCCCCAGCTCACATGGGTATATTTGCCCTCAGCTCACATGGGTATATTTGCCCCCAGCTCATATGGGTATATTTGCCCCAGCTCATATGGGTATATTTGCCCCCAACTCATGGATATATTTGCCCCCAGCTCACATGTGGATATATTTGCCCCCAGATTACATGGGTATATATTGCCCTAGCTCATATGGAGATATTTGCCACAGCTCATATGGGTATATTTGCCCCCAGCTCTCACCTGCTGCCAGGCTCCGCCGGCGTACCTCTTCCACGGTGGCGAGAGGCCGCTGGCATGATGCAGCTTTGCCGCCCGCCGGGCAGGAACCACATGACCAGCGCAGCCGCGTTCTTGCGAGATCGCGCATGGCACTGGTCAGGTGGTTCGGCCCCTAGCACTGCGCCGGGTCTCCCTGGCTGACCAAGATGGCGGCGCTCGGGCCGGGGAATTCCGCCCCCTCAAACTGGCAGGAAGCAAGATAGTAAGGCGGCCGCCTGTGCCGCCTTATGCTAGCGCTGGCCCTGCTTAGGCCCACAATTATTCTAGATTTTACCCAAGCCCCACTCATAAAGCCAGATTCTGGCTTTCCGTATATCTTCTCTATTTGACGAAATGATTCTGGTCTTTTAAAAAAGAGCTCACTGGTGCCATGTAGGCTGCAGTTTACAGAAAGAAATGCCTCCTGCTATCTCAATCAGCATTAATCAAAGAGGTGAGTTGCTCCATGAGAAGGAATCAAGATGGCCGCCTCCACAGCCAGATACAGATATGCCTTTTTAAATATATAGGGCTGTATTTGAACTTGCTCTACGCCCCATGCTTGGAATAATAATGTTTCAAGTTAAAACAAAACGTATTAATGGGTTATTTCACTCTAGATCAGGTGTTCCGAACCGCGTTCCTCAAGTACCCCCAACAGGTCAGGTTTTCCAGATATCTGAAGCACAGCACAGGTGATATGATTTGTTGCTCAGTGATTGCAGGATTCAGTCTGCATTTCCCCAAGGTGATCTGCAAAATCTGGCCTGTTAGAGGTACTTGAGGACCGGGGTTGGGAACCACTGCTTTAGAGAATGGACGGGTACTTGTAAAGTTTCCTTAAACACGATACTAGAGAGAACCTGGGAAGATGGACTGGGCTGCCATCGCAAAGTTTGGAGTCCATTTCTGAACCGTTGGTTGGGGCCCCCTTCCCTCAGCTGCCCATTTCTGTAAACCAATTAAAAAGTTTGTCTCCTCCTTGAGCTTACCTTATTTTACAGGAAGTGGGATAAAACCCTGGTGGTCGAGCAAGGGGAGATAATAAGTGTTCCTTGGTGGGAGATCGTTCGGTCTGCACTTCTACCCCGAGCACTAATCAGTCATTCAGTAGTGAGTCAGAGTGCTCTGACTGCCCCAAGCAAGATGCTGTGGCCCCCGGAGAAATTAGATGGTATCCTGAAGGACAAATCCTGGGTGGCACATGGTTTGGCAAGCGTCAGAGCCCCTGTACACATCATAAGCTGTTATCCCCCCAAATGTTATTATTCAGTGTGATGCCAGACGTCTGAATTAAAAATATGTATCTGGTGTATGTCATTCATCACTCCTCACACTGGTGTCTCTCCCACATCAAACACTCAACAGTTACCAATACAGGTGGTTTGGCGCTTCAAAAATAAATGTGTATTTGCTACTGTGACTATACACCAAAAATATCAAATGAAGGGCGTTGTATGCCCAATAATAATTATTGAGTGTGCAACTCCCATCTTTATTTAAAATTTTTGGCCACGGCAGAAAATACACATTTATGTTTTTGAAGCGCCAAGCCACTTGCATTGGTAACGGTCACCCCCCCCCCCCCGATAGTGGTCGCGAAGACGGGGCGAGGGACAAAAATCATCCTGTACAACTTCCAAGAAAACAAGGACTGGCAAGTGTGTCTCTTTACTCCCATCCACCAATCGTCTGCAGGATATTCTGCCATTTCCCTCCCACAGGAAGCCTACTTACTGACTGCATCTGGAAGATGGGGATTATAGGCTTCTCAGGGTACATGGCGTAAAGCTGGATATCCGCAGCAGCATTTATAGTGAGAATACCAGGCTGGCAGCTGACAACAGGGGGCGAATGGGCTGAGATGTGCAGGAGCAGAGGCGGGGAGTCTGGGAACCGTGTAAGGAGCTGTGAACAAAATACAGACAAAAAATAAAACCAGTCAAAATATAATCCAGGCGCCACAATCCCTTTAGAATAAGTGTATAAATGAATAATTGGGTGCCTCCTCGTCTCCGAGGCCAACTCCCAGCATTCTTATTCATACAAGAGATGATACGGGCACTCCAATCCAAATTCAGGAATGCTTTATTGGAATAGCATCAAACAGAGATGACGTTTCGACTCACAAGAGTCTTTATCAAGTCTCTTGTCAATTGAAACATCTTGGCCGCAGGCCCGTCTTTAATAGTGATCGGACCCTGGGCAAACATTTTCTTTGGCCCCCCTCCCGAAAGCCCGCCCACCACATAATTTTGCTCTCCACCCCCAAAATCCCCCCAAACCCCCCCCAAAACATCATGGATTTGTCTCATTAAGCTTTAATAATGTAAACATAAAGAATTGGCTCACGAACAAGTCCTTAGCTTGATCTGTAACAGTACATACATGCCAATTACAGCCTCTTCTAGGCTTTTTCTAAAATTTATATTAACAGTTATATGTTCTTGGGAGAAAAGGCATGTTAATATCTTAATAACTTTCAGTAATAAAGTGCAAATGACCTAATTATGTTTCAAGTGTAAAACAAATAGCTATATTGTCTAGTAATAACACAAAAATAAGAATTATATGTACCCAGCACAGACCCCCCAGAAATCTATATACCCAGCACAGACCACCCAGAAATATATGTACCCAGCACAGACCCCCAGAAATATATGTACCCAGCACAGACCCCCAGAATTATATGTACCCAGCACAGCCCCCCAGAATTATATGAACCCAGCACAGCCCCCAGAAATATATGTATCCAGCACAGACCCCCAGAATTATATTTACCCAGCACAGACCCCCAGCAATATATGTACCCAGCACAGACCCCCAGAATTATATGTACCCAGCACAGACCCCCAGAATTATATGAACCCAGCACAGCCCCCAGAAATATATGTATCCAGCACAGACCCCAGAATTATACTTAGAAAGAATGCAGAGTGGGGTCCCAGTGGCGCAATCTATTTGTGTATGCTAACTTCGAGAGTGTGTAACAGTCATACAGACGGGAGGTCAATAGGTACTCAAGGATGATCAGTATGGAGTGCCTGTGCTGTCTAGAAGGGCTGGTGGTAATGTACAGCCGAAAAGGAATCTGCATGCAGAGTTATTGCCGTGGAGAAGCAATCTATTGTGCATCAGATTTAACAGCAAATAAAGTGCTGATGATGTTCAAAATGCTATAAAGGTGTGTAGTGCAGCGCTCAAATAAAACAGTTGAGTCTCGGAAAGATAGTCTAGTTCTCTCGTGTGATGAGTCCAAGTGGTACAATCATAAGTAGTCTCTATACGGCTTTGTTGTGCAAATGCAACGTAAAGTGCATATGTATAGCGGGTAAAGTGCTAGAAATAAACAAAATGAAGGTGAAAAGTGCATACATTGTAACCCTTAATAATCACAATTTTGTCTCAAAAGGACAACACAGACCAATCAAAAAGGTATAAACCAGACACCCGTATCTGGTACAATACAGGTTATACAGTACAGTATCAATGTTACAGACTGTCCAAGTTCCTATTATGGCAAGCAGTGCACATAAAAAGTGCTCAAGTGGTAGGAAAGTCAGGTTTCAACCTTTTGATACAGTATATATTCCAAATATGCATACAGGTTCTGGTTAGGCCTCTTCTCCTTTATTACTGCTGGGTTCTCACTCGTCAGACGGAAGAGAGAGGGAAAAAAGGCGAGAATAATGGTGCAATATCGCCAAGTGAGATTAAAGAATATCCATGAAGAATCACACTTACACTTTCCAGAGCTTAATTCGTCCAGGCTCTGGGGTGAATTACTTTGGGCCAAAATAGAGGGTGGCCACTTCCCTTCGTTACGTCTTCTCTGTTACCTCAAATGCAAGAAATAAAGAGAGATGCCGCTCTCCTAGCGTAACACAAACTTCGTAATGTAAATAGGAGCCAAGAATTGTTGACACTCAAAGATTTTGGAGCCTTACTGGTCCAGGCTCAACTGTTGAGGTACTCCTTATTCGGTGGGTACCTACACCTCTTTATCCACTTATGGCCGCATAACACTAGAAAACCACCCCATCAACCAATAGCGCCTCCACTGATCCACTCTATTCTGCCCAGAATTATACTACCCAGCACAGACCTCAGGATCAGATGACCCGCGTGTTCCTCCAAGCGCCAGCATTGTCCACTACACAGCCGCCAGCTTCTGAAGGCTGTGATGGGCGCTCGCAAGATCTCGCCTGTAGGTCGCGTCGCAGCCTTCACAAGATGGCGGCCGCACGAGGGAGTGCACTGGCACTCTCAAGAAGACACGGCCAGTCGAGGGGACTGCTAGAGGAATGCTGTTAATGCATTCTGCTAGCAGCGGCGGCGGTCGTCCAAGGTTCACACGGGCCCAAGGGGCAGCTGCTTTGGGCCACTCAACAATGACTGGGCCCGGGGCAACTGCCCATTTTGCCCTACATTAAAGACGGCCCTGCTTGGCCGTTTGATGCTATGCCAATAAAGCATTCCTGAATTTGGATTGTAGTGCATGTATCATCTCTAGTGTGAAAAAAATAAGAAGCAATGCTGTGGGATAAGCTTTCAAATTCAAGACCGTTGTATGAATAGGTAATTGTATATCTAATGCCTGCACCTGGGCATTTCATGCATGGGCCAGATCATATACAACTCTTTTTAAATTTTCCTTGTTCACAACTAGAGATGTAAAATTTCTGGTAATTTTGATGCCATGGGGAAAAAAATGTTTATTCCCTGTTTTTTTTTTCCGGGAAAAAAAATGGATATTTTAGGAAAATTTTTAAAATATGCACCATGGAGTAGGTTTACAAATTAAAATTTAATTTGTCACACTTGAAATAAAAGGTACCGTTTATTTAATACTGTAACTTGAATTTGCTTTTTAGAATTTTATTTTTTGTTTCAAGTGGAATAACAAGTCAGGATTGTATATGATAGTATGACAACGAGTAACCACCCCTCCGTTTCCTGAAGAGCAACAATAAAAGCAAGAAACCAGCAACGTAGAAAAAAAATAATAATAATAATATACAGTCAGGTCCAGAAATATTGGGACATCGACAAAATTCTAACATCTTTGGCTCTATACACCACCACAATGGAGTTGGAATGAAACAAACACAATGTGCGTTAACTGCAGACTGTCAGCTTTAATTTGAGGGTATGTACATCCAACTCAGGTGAACTGTGTAGGACTTACAGCAGTTTGCAGATGTTCCTCCCACTTGTTAAGGGACCAAAGGTAAAGGGACAATTGGCTTCTCAGCTGTTCCATGGCCAGGTGTGTGATATTCCCTCATTACCCCAATTACAATGTGCAGATAAAAGGCCCAGAGTTCATTTCAAGTGTGCTATTTGGATTTGGAATCTGTTGCTGTCAACTCTCAAGATGAGATCCAAAGAGCTGTCACTATCAGTGAAGCAAGCCATCATTAGGCTGAAGAAACAAAACAAACCCATCAGAGAGATAGCAAGAACATTAGGCGTGGCCAAAACAACTGTTTGGAACATTCTCAAGAAGCAGGAACGCACCATTGAGCTCAGCAACACCAAAAGACCCGGGAGACCACGTAAAACAACTGTGGTGGATGACCAAAGAATTCTTTCCCTGGTGAAGAAAACACCCTTCACAACAGTTGACCAGATCAAGAGCACTCTCCAGGAGGTAGGTGTATGTGTGTCAAACTCAACAATCAAGAGAAGACTTCACCAGAGTGAATACAGAGGGTTCACCACAAGATGTAAACCATTGGTGAGCCTCAAAAACAGGAAGGCCAGATTAGAGTTTACCAAACAACACCTAACAAAGCCTTCACAGTTCTGGAACAAGATCCTATGGACAGATGACACCAAGATCAACTTGTACCAGAGTAATGGGAAGAGTACGGAGAAGGAAAGGAACTGCTCATGATCCTAAGCATACCACCTCATCAGTGAAGCGTGGTGGTGGTTGTGTCATGGCGTGGGCATGTATGGCTGCTAATGGAACTGGTTCTCTTGTATTTATTGATGATGTGACTGCTGACAAAAGCAGCAGGATGAATTCTGAAGTGTTTCGGGCAATATTATCTGCTCACATTCAGCCAAATGCTGCAGAACTCATTGGACGGCGCTTCACAGTGCAGATGGACAATGACCCAAAGCATACTGCAAAAGCAACCAAAGAGTTTTTGAAGGGACAGAAGTGGAATGTTATGCAATGGCCAAGTCAATCACCTGACCTGAATCCCATTGAGCATGCATTTCACTTGCTGAAGACAAAACTGAAGGGAAAATGCCCCAAGAACAAGCAGGAACTGAAGACAGTTGCAGTAGAGGCCTGGCAGAGCATCACCAGGGATGAAACTCAGCGTCTGGCGATGTCTATTTGTTCCAGACTTCAGGCTGTGATTGACTGCAAAGGATTTGCAACCAAGTATTAAGAAGGGAAAGTTTGATTTATGATTATTATTTTGTCCCATTACTTTTGGTCCCTTAACAAGTGGGAGACACATCTGCAAACTGCTGTAAGTTTTACACCGTTCACCTGAGTTGGATGTACATACCCTCAAATTAAAGCTGACAGTCTGCAGTTAAAGTACATTGAGTTTGTTTCATTCCAACTCCATTGTGGTGGTGTATAGAGCCAAAGATGTTAGAATTGTGTCGATGTCCCAATATTTCTGGACCTGACTGTGTGTATATATAATATATATATAATCTATATATCAAATTTGTCCCTTAAGCTACACCAAATTTGCACCAAAAGCAAACGAAAAGGAAGTAACTGCATTATTTTTGCCTGTAGGATATGGATACATCAATATTTAAGCTCCATGTTGAGGTTTAACTTTCGAGTGGTGCTTTAAAATAATACTGAGAGGAGAAAAAGAAAAAAACTATTTAATACTGACCACACTGTACTGGGGAGAACATTAATAGGGATCAAATATGGACAAATTTAACCTCTTACCTATCATCAACTGTATCCCAACAAGCACTGTAGGAGGTACAAGATGGAGCTCACAATCATGCTAAACTGAAGCCTTTTCCCTGCAGTGCCCCCTAGAGGCTGAAATGCATATTTTTGTTGTCTGAGTATTGCATTGAAAAGTGTTACTTGAATTGTATTCCAGGATTTGCTTGTCTTCAGCTGAGAGAACTTGTAATGATTTAAGACTTTAAATCAAGTCTCAGAAGTTTTTCATTAAGGTCTTAAAGTTATATAGATTTAATACCATATCATTAGACATATTATAAATCATTGAAAAGAACATATTACACTCTTTCAATTTTTCTGGAAAAAAAATGGCTTTGGAAAACAACGGGGGACGACGACTGTTCTTTTCCCCAATTTTTCTGGGGTTTTTTCCAGGCCTTCCCATCACTATTCACAACCCTACTAAATATCATGTTTGTGAAGTTTCTATGTGCTAAAAAGACAAGAAAAACAAGTTCTCACCTCTGGAACAAAAACTGCCAAGCTTTTCGTGTTTAACCGTATAGGAGATTCTTTGGGTATCTGAGAAACAATATTATAATATCATCAATTAAAGGTATTTATAACACTCGTAACTACTCCTGGACCTGCTGTGCTCTTATACATAACATGGTCTAACTTTGCCACAAGACTAATGAGTAGCTGAGCATCATGGGAGATCTAGTTCCAAAAAAAGGGCTGAGGTTGCTGACCCCTACTTTACAGTGTAACACCTTTACATAAAGCACTTGGTGACCCTGGAAAACTGAGACTTGTGTGATTATTAGTATGGGGTGAATCGATGCAGTGACAACAGAGTGAAACATTTTTGGACAGGGGTGGATCCATACACAAGTTTCGGGAATGGCCATTTTCATCTAAAAGCTGGTGTTTGGTAATTGCAACGGTATTGCTCGCTTTATACAGTAAGTGAAAAGACAATAAATCGTTTCAGAGTTTTTGGCGCAATATAAATAAAGGATAATAATAATGCCACCGCCTTAGAACAATACAAAATTAATTAAGTTCTTTTGTTCTTTTCAAATGTATTTATTTTAGATTCAAGCAGTACAGCATTAAAATAGAATTATAACACACAGTGCAAGACATTGATACAACCATGAGTACAGTGACAACCCCACAAGTTATTTTTTTTAATGTTTAAATTTTACATGGTCATGTTTTATATCAATGGAAAGACAATACCCTGCTCTTCTCAGTGACATCTCAATTGACCTTGTGGGGTGTATAGACTGTTGTTACAGGGGCCCAATAGACCCCCACTTCCGGAGGTGCGGCTGTAATAACACTGTGTCATCTCCACACAACTCCGCATTCAATGCAGGCTCCCTGAAGTGTACGTTTTCTTTACTGGTTTGGCAGCGTTCGGCGGATCCTGTTCTGCCGAACGCTGCCACACTGGTAAAGAAAACGTATCTCTGAAATTTCAAAAAAGGTGTTTAAAGCAAAATGGCCAAACTGCCACGAAATTCCACCATACAGTGAAATTCACAGAAATGTCAGTGAAATGGAATCCCTGAACTGCGGCGAACTGCGCTGAAATGAAAAGCACTGAAATTTCATTGAAATTAGGGTGCTTTGTAAATAAATAATCTAGAGATCCTGTGCCCAAAGGAACCATTCCTGCCCGTTAACTTATTTTCGTTGCTATCAGAAAGTAAATGAATTTGAAAGTCACATTTGATGCTCCATACTTACCATATTATCAGTGACATTATAGCTCAGGATACCCGACATATAGTGCACGTATCCTGCTGAGTTTGCAGAGAACTCTGACAGTGCGAGCAGAACCATACGGGATTCCACTTCTGGTAGAATTAAATTCTCAGGATGGCCTGGGGGGTCCCAACGCTGTGAGTGTCCAATAAACTGTCCCTGGAGTCAAACAATAGATTAAAGATGATATCTTTCTTGATAATGCCTCACATCTACATGTGTCCCAGTTTACCTTAATGAAGAGGTCCAGGCTCTGATCTTTGATCAGCGGCAGGTCCACCAGACGGTATTCCAAAGAGGACACAGAATCCACAGAGCTGACCACTGTAGAGATACGCTACATTGACACACACTGCCTAAAGGTAACCCACATAAGAAGCAAATACACGTCTCTCCACATTTCAGTTGGTCAAAAAAGGACACTTGTGATTTAGGGAATGTTTCTGGAGGCTCGACCCGAGACGAGGTTATTCCTAGACTGGCTTCATGGCCTACAGGGGACTTTAGCACAAATAAAAATTGTTATGTGTCTACAGCATTGGGAACGCCAGACAATGGAAAATTGATTAATACAAGTGGTCATAGATTTAATTTGCTGGTGGTCTATCACTTAAGCACTACGAGAGGTGAGGAGTACATTCCCTGGCACACATCCCTATTTTGAGTGGTGTGCGCAGGAAGGGATGGCTGTGCTGACTAGAGCAGCCTGGGAATAGGCACTAATTGTATCTGTCTCCTTAAGAGATAGCATTATAGGAATTGGGAACTGTCCCCTTAAGGGAAATTGTCTTCTGGGAATTGTAGTTTTATGACATGTGATCAGATCTATGTGTCTAATTGGTGCTGAGACGCTTTGCATGCTGGTAGGAAGAAAGGCTTGTACATCAGGAAGTCATTCCAGGAGAGCTACAGCGTGCTCTCTCTCTACATGGGAGTGAAATTACCCTTTTTTCACACCGTATAAAAGGACAGAATATAGATGATCCAGATGAATCTTTTCAATGGACTAAGTTTTGATTATGAATGCCTGGAAATAAATATCTGTATATGCCTTTCATCGGGGTTGAAGCTGTCTGTCTCTAAAAAGACACTGTGGGGACAGAACAATGGCACTATCCTCCTCTTGGTCACGAGCAGCCACCAGGGCTTTCAGGGAAATGCTTAGTTTAGGCTACAGTTTTCCCAGGATCCAACATGAGCATGTGTTGATCTGATTAGGAAAGAAAAGTGTAATAGAGCCACTTAGGCCCAAAACGAACCTTATCTTTAATACATAGGGTACATAGGCCTTATATTAGGGTGTACACACGGAACATTACTTAGAAACTGTAAATATTCACAAAAAGTAAATTGACGCGCTCTTTATCATGAACTGAAACCAAAAGATTACAGTCGGGGACCTAAAAAGTGGATGAGCTGAACAAATTAATCCAGCCGGTATCTCCTATAAAAATAGTAAGTGTAAGAGACTCGATGATTGGATGTGCTCTATGGATTGTATTGTTGTTACCCTTGAGAAAGGCATTTGCGCCGAAACGTTGGGGGTTCCGAGTCTCAGAGTTTGCGCCTCTCCTCAGTGAGTTCTTTGTACATCCATTTCATTGGTTTCATTCATTTGAGGTATTTATGAGTTGTGTTTTATATTTAGGAGACTGACATTATCCAGATTTTTATTCTTATTGTTCTTCATTGCCATATTATGCTTGTTGTGCTTTATTAGTGGGTTTAAATCTTTTATACCCATTTGGTACCATCTATACTTATGCATTTGTTGTCTTATGACTATGTTTATGGCAATGTATATGCAGTAATGGCTTCATGTCAGGTCCTTTTGTTCTTGAATACTGTGTGTGTTCTTTCAATAAAATTTATTATATAAATCACTTTGTTTGGTGTGCATCCAGTTCCTTTGTTTGTTATTGTATTCTAACAGCCATAGAGGGAGGCTGTATTGCTGGATAGCACCCTTGATACATTATTGATCAGTGCAAGACATCCTATGGATTGCGTAAACATGTTTGGTCTTATGTTAAGTAAGAGGTCAGCAACCTTGGCCTTCTAGATGTTTGAAACTACATGTCCTTTGATGCTCAGATACTCTTCATATTTGCTTGCCTGGTCAGAAATGTCGATCCAACCATCTTGAGGACCAAGGATATTGACCCCTGATGTATATGGTAAAGGTTTGCTGGGAACATGTTATTTTAGGAGATGTTTGGGTGCACATTATCACAAGCAGGTTGGGGTGCTACTGGTACTGATTGCATGATGACTTTGTTGCATGGCATATTTTCTCTTCCAGGATACACACACAATGGGAGATTGTTGAGTTTTCCTGGCGCACGTTATGGGCCTTAGCCTAGGTTCACAGTATCTATGCATAGATGTAAAGGTATGCATCAAATTTCACTATGCCCATTTAGTATCTCTATTTACAGCCATTGTTGGTTGTTTTCGTTTTTTTACAGTACCTGGCATGTTTTGCAATAGATCCTCGATCTGTCCAACTGTTTTGTTAAACTCTGGGCAAATCTGCAGGAAGAAAATAAGATATTAGTTCATAGAACAACTCCTTCCTCTGTCACATCTCGCATGATCTGACCCTCCTCCCGTGCTCACTTGTGTGCGCAAAGCATCATGAACAGGTCCAGTTATGGCTCCTTTGAACAAACTGAGGAACCACCTGCAGCCAAACACATGTAATATTAACACCTGCCTAAAATCATATATACATTCCACACTGATGTTAGCTATTACTTTCTGTATTTTATCAATTTTACCTGCCATCCAGTCTGATTCCAGTATACAACTTAACATGTTCCTTACCCAGATCCACCATGAAAATTGATTTCCACATGGCCCACTGTAGAATCGCATCCTCCATTCCATATTCTCCCATGGCCTAAGTCATCACTCGTTACCCCAAGATCAACAGTGAGGGACAGGCCTGTAACCAACACTTCAAGATTGGTAGATGCCGAACTGAGGGAAAAAGAAAACCTTACATTATGGGAAATCCCAGTCCTTATCCCGTGTATCACCCATGGTCTCCATAGCCCAGTGATGCAAGTACCATCTTGCTAACACTGTCCCTGTTGCTCAGAATGCAGTAGAAATCTTCAACCATGACTTTCCTGATGACTTCTATATCAAGTCAAATCTATAACCCTCTCAATATTAGCCACCGTCTTTTCCCAAGCCTCTATTCATTTTTATCTAAGGAGATACGTACAAGAGCACTGTTTTTATTTCCAAGTTTCCAGTAACCCTAATTTGTCCATTGCTGACCACCACCTTGATCCCATTCTCCGGCAAATACATGGCGTTGGAATCCGAGAGATCCAGGTTCTCGATTTGTAACCTAGGTAATAAGAGCGAGAAAGCAATTTTAATTTTCCATTTTGGACCTTCAAAGGATGATATTATTATTATTATTATTATTCTTTATTTATAAAGCGCCAGCATATTCCGCAGCGCTGTACAATAAGCACAGTATAGACAGGGTTACAATACATTGAACAACATTTGACAAACAGTACAGGAGGAGATGAGGGCCCTATTCCCGTAGGAACTCACAATCTAGGAGGGTTGGGGTTGGAAACAGGAGGAGAGGACTGTAAGGTTAGAGTGATTGATGATTGCGTCAGTGAGTTGGGTGGTAGGCTTCCCTAAATAGGAACGTTTTAAGGGAGCGTTTGAAGGAAGAGAAGTTAGGGGAAAGTCTGACAGTACGAGGGAGAGCGTTCCAGAGAGTGGGGGCTGCGTGTGAGAAATCCTGCAGTCTATCATGGGAAGAGGTGATGCGGTGAGAAGCTAGGCGCAGGTCACTGTTTGACCTTAGGGAGCGGGCTGGGGTGTATTTGGTGATTAGTGAGGACAGGTAGTGGGGAGCTGAGTTAGTGAGGCTTTTGTAGGTAAGGATAAGGATTTTGAACTTAATTCTGCAGTGGATGGGGAGCCAGTGAAGTGACTCGCAGAGGGGAGCGGCAGAGACAGAGCGGCGGGTGAGGTGAATTAGTCTGGCGGAGGCGTTCAGGATGGATTGTAGGGGGGAGAGGCGGGACAGAGGGAGGCCAGATAAGAGATTATTGCAATAGTCGAGTCGGGAGATTACCAGGGCGTGTATGAGTTGTTTTGTGGCAACAGCGGTAAGAAATGGCCGAATTCTGTAAATATTACGCAGTTGGTATCGGCAGGAGGAGGAAAGAGACTTGATGTGGGGGATGAAGGAAAGAGCAGAGTCAAGTGTAACTCCAAGACAGCGAACTTGGTTTGATGGGGAAATGGTGATACCCTCCACCGTGATAGAGAAGTCAGGAGGTGGGGAGGCATTGGAGGGAGGAATAAGTAGGAGTTCAGTCTTCGACATGTTGATCTTTAGGTGGTGGGAGGCCATCCAGGAGGAGATGCCAGATAAACAGTCACTGACTTTTGAAAGGACAGGGGGAGAGAGATCAGGGGTAGAGAGGTAGATCTGAGTGTCATCAGCATAGAGGTGGTAATTGAAGCCAAAGCTGTTGATGATTTTGCCCAGGGAGGAGGTGTAGATGGAAAAGAGCAGAGGACCAAGGACAGAGCCTTGAGGTACAACATTTAATACTGAGGGTCATTCACTATGTACTGGTGTTTGTCGCTGTTGTTTGCAGCAAGAGCAATCTGGCATTCCAACAAGAGAAATTTAAATGTTGGCAGGAGAAGATTCATCAACAAATCTTCCCCAGCCGACATTTTAATTTACCTTTTATGAGCTGTCAAAGTCTGTTGCATCAACGTCAACTTACGCCATATGTCTGCAACAATGGCAAACCAAGGGGTCAAGTCCTAAAAAAAGAAGAAGAGCACTATTCCCTGGTGTGAGCTAAAATAAGATACTAACAGGGAAAACCTGCACCTGCAGGTTTCCCCTTAGCGTCCCGATTGTAACACCATATTCCTGGGCAGGCGCTGATTCAGCAGCTTGCCCCAGAACGCAGTGCTAACCTCTTGGATAGTCGCAGCAGTGCTAACGAGCTCAGAGTCGGATTAAGATCTCTATGGGCCTGGAGCTGAAGATTTTGTGTGGGCTTTTTTTTGGAATTTAGTGAAATGACAACGGGCTATATTACAATCTTCGCACAATAACACTCGCGCAAAGCAAAAATCTTCACGGCAAGCGTTAAACTTTTGCACAAGCAAATCACAGCTGGAATTACAATCCTCGCGCGTCTTTTCATCCGCCGATCAATACCGCGTGCAAACAGGACGCGGCCAAATGCTCGCGCAGTACCGTCTTGTGCAAAAAACAGTCTGCGAACAGGTTTTTTTTCTCGCAATTCAGCCAATCAGAATTAAGAACCACAATTATCTCACGTTAAGAAATTGCGCCTGCCACAGTCAATCTGAGCATATATGCTGCAGTGATAATACACGCACACACAACTTCTCCATTTTATTGTTTGGGTATGTGTTGAAGGGGCAACTATACTTTGATGCATTATTTTTTAATGGGCTGGTGTATTTGGGTTCGGCCAGGTCGGTCAGATTTGCCATTAACACCAGCTTTTTGCAGTTGTTAAAATTATGCGCGCAAAGGCTATGCGGTAACTACCGCGAATAGATTGTAATACCATCCGCGTACCACAACACATTTGCATTTGCGCTCACAATGTTAAGTATAGGACGCGCGCAGTACAGAAAGCTCGCGCTGCTGCACAGGGTTCACACAGGTTCACCCGCGGTAGATGATTGCGCGTGGTTGTTGCACCGACTATGTAATACGGGATTAGGCGGAAATGGTTATACCCCTCGCGTTAATGTTTTTTTGCGCCAGCACAAATGTTTGTGTGAAGATTGTAATATAGCCCAACATATTTTAGGTTATTTAATATTGCAGATACGGGTTGTCATGGAGCTGATGTAACGCTCCATGCTTCAAACCCCAAGAGACTTTATGTTCATTTATATCGTGTGTTTTTAAATATTTTACATCGTTTGGTTTTAGTTTAATTTAGTTTAGTGTAAAATGGCATAGCTTTGATTTTAAAAATACTTATATTCCTGTAGGTAAATGTGTTTTTGTGTATACAGTAAACAATCTTTACTGCTGTGTAATTTATGCACCAGGGTTTTTCCCATTATCTAGCTGCATGTTTAATTCAAGGGATCTCTGATAGTGTGTGTTTAATCTGATGTGTTAGAACAATGGATATACAAATGTTGTGTGAGCTGAAGGCTAAAGAATGTAAAGAATGTTTATTGTAAATGACTGACTTAATGTAATTAGTATGGGTATGCAAATTATGACTGTTGGACTTCAGCATAAATGGTGGTGTTTGGTTCATTAAAAAGTCAGAGAACTCTCAGAGCTCAGAGAGAGAGGATCCTGTTTTAAAGCATACAGCCGCGCCTGGTGTCTTTATTTCAGCGACGCTACACTATACACTATCACCCTCAGAAGGCAGAGAGCGGCCTTCTGGAGATTCCTAACGGCTCCAGGGCAGAGGAACAGAAGCAGGCAGGTCAAGTCGCTCGAGGCGCTGAGGACAGCGCTCCCAGTAGCCGGGCTGACCGCAACGAAGGGGTGTCTGGAGAGCCAGGACAGACGGAAGGGAACGGTTCCTTCACACGGGTATATCTAACAAGGCAGATACTGTGTGAGTAAATTTTCATTCAGATTTCCATCATTTACAGCTTGTAAAATAATGTTTTCACATTTTATCATCCGAACCTTTTGTGGTTATATATTCTATAGGGAAATCTTGTTGAAAAAATTGAAATGGGAACATATTACTGCATTTTTCTGAAAAAATATACAATTTTAACCAAAAAATTTAATATTTCTCTTGTGTTTTGGAGGATGGTGTTTTATGAATAATTTGACTATGTATAAAACATTGACCTTGCTCCCAGCATGGGGAATGAGACGGTGAGTAATGGCAGTGGTATTGCTCATTTTATACGTGACAAATGGACAATGCCATCGCTTTGGAACTAAAAATAAAGGTTTTCTTGTTTTTCCATGTTTGGTATCAATGCAAAGCCCAGGCTCTGACCTGTCCAAAGACACCTAACTTGACCTTGTGAGGTGTAAAGATTAAAAGATTAGTGATGCAGTGTTCCAAAGTCCCCCCCAGTGCTTTGCTGCAGTGCGGCGGTTTAAGTTTTTGATGTAACAATTCATACTAACGGATTGTTCCATCACCTCCACACTTGTTGGTGACATGGTAAATGTGATGGTGAGTTAATGCAGCATCGTTGTTCACTTTATAATTGAAAAGTGAAAAATATTGCTGTTAGAAACAAAAAGAAAAAATAAAGAAATATTTATTATTTTATTGTTACATATAACCTGGTCATGTTTGGTATCATTGGAAAGGCCATGCTCTGCCTTTCCTTCCAGTGATACCTCACATGACCCTTTAGCTGCTATGGAGGTGGAGATACAGTGGTCCAAATGACCACAAATGCAGACATATGCAAATGCATTCCTTTCTCTGGGGGCCTATTCTGGCGCATGTGCCTGGAGCTGCTGCTCCTTCAGCCCCTATGTTAATCCGGCCCTCAACACGCTGTCGCTAGTACCACCACCTGGAGTCAATGGAGGCTTGTGCTGCTGGGCCACGTGACCTGCATTATCTCTCTCTCGTGAGATCGTGCAGGGTCGTGGATTGATTCCCTAGAGGGAAACTGGGGACTATTTGTTCCCAGTCTCCCTCTGCTCCAGAAGCAGTGGATCTGACCACTGTTCGCGCCATGGAATGAAAGATGAGTATCTGGTTTTGGGGGGGGGGGCTCAGCTGATGCTAACTGATTCCGCAGAAGCGGTATCAGCATCAACTTAGAGCTGTGGTTAACGTTTTATTTACCGCAGCAATGCGGTAATTGGCGTCAGGACTTTGTAATTTAACCTTAATTGTCCTAATGCAAATTACTGATTGCACTCCCCATGTTAAGTATACGGAGTGCAAAGTACAGTAAGCTCGCAGTAGAAAACGCAATCACCGATGTGCTAATGGATTTTTTTAACCCATTCCATTAGTGTTCAGGGATGGAATATGTGGGGCATGTGTTAGAGTCACTTAACCTAGCGCTATCGCTCATGTATCTTAAGGAGGTACTAAGGCCCGAAGTGAGAGAACTCACCATGCTCCAATTAGCAATTATCATCTCGCACTTAGCATAAACACTCACTCAAATCTGATTATATTTATGTATATATGAATTTTAGAAAAAATGTATAAATCACAATAAATATATGATTTAACAGGGAAACATATGATAGAATGTCTGCGTACAAGCTTTATAGTATGTGAGACCAGAGGGAACTCAGTTCAATCTGCAAAAATAGTGCAGGATCTGCTTTCCCACAAGTTCCCCCTGGACTTGACCCCCATAATTCACACGTAATGAGTTCAGTGTCCACTAGTAGAGATATCTTACTTCAAGAACCACAATTAGGGGGTTATTCACCCTCTAATTGTGGTTCTTGAAGTAAGATATCTCTACTAGTGGACACTGAACTCATTACGTGTGAATTATGCAGCCCCTTATTTCTTATTCCCCAAACTTACCTTGTCACAGAGTAATATATGGTGCCCAGGACGGCAACCGAGACAGATCCTCGGACATCAGGTATTTGGAGAGATGGTAGTCTACTATGCAACTTCGCTAATGCCACCTCCCAACCTTTGGGAAGCAAAATGAATGTGCTTCAAAAAAATTGTATGAAACCAAGCTAACACAACAAACTACAAGTGATGATCTTCTCTTTCGCAACCTCAGCCACCGGGTTTGACTCTGTCTTTCTACGTCAACCTCTACCCTCTCTTGTTTCCATTATGTTATCTTGGATTCACCTTCAACCACACACAACCCCCAGAGACAACATGGCATTGACCCAAAGACTTTCAGGTTTATTCAGTAAATGTGAAACTCAGGAGAACTGGCAGGAGAAGTGAAAATTCTAGGTCAAAATAGCTAAACCGGAAATTTTCTCCCATTTATCTCACTTTCTAAATCAGCTATTTGTTCTCTTCTCCTGCCATTTCTCCGGAGTTTCACCTTTTAGTGAATAGACCTGTTTGAAATGTACACTCCGTTACCTAGATTTTTTTTGTGTATATGCAAAAAGCTAAAAGCAATGTCCAAAGTACCATCACTATCCAAAGTACCATCACTATTGATCTGCTTCCCTGCGTTCAACAGGCAACATCTCTCACCATATTGTAATCCTTTTAACGTTAAACGTCCTTTCACACCAGTTTCCTCCTGGTTAGTAGCAGAGAGCGGTAGATAGAAGACAAGGAGCAAGAAATATTTCATTTCCTGGAGGAGAGAAATGCACAAAATTGTCTTGGGCAAAGACCAAACATGTGACAATGCAGAGAGGTGGAAAGTCAAGAAAGGATAAGGAATATGGATAGAAAAATAACTTCTGGAAATCTGCGCCTCATCATGGAATACAAAGGGTTGCGCATAAATTTAGACACCAAGTAGACACAAACAAGGCCAGAGCGATACATACTGGACTACAGATAGAAGGAAGGAAAAAAGGCAGAAAGATCTTCAAGAGCTCTGTGGAGAAGATGTGGAGGGTCGGAAGGGATGTGAAATGTCATTTAAGGAATGGTGAGAGCACAAAGAGAAGGCCACACAGGGACACCATGGAGAGAGTGACTAAAGTGGCCAAACAAACGGCAGACAAATCATGCAGCTCATGGAGAAGATAGCGTGACTTTGAGGAGAAAGAATGCTGATGCTCTCATGAAATTTAGTCCCTCCTCATGGAAAAACACTAACCTTGCATTAAAAGTTATGCAAATACCATTTTGAAAGCTAATTTTTGATTTTCCACTGTATTTCAATGCAAAATTATGTATACAATTTTTTTTGTTGTGAAAGCGTTAAAGGGATAAATACATGGTCCAAATCTGCAGTGCCTGGTGGCCATATCTCACAATCATGATTCAAGGCTGCAATGCAGTGAAACTGACCCGGCTGGTTCTCTGACTCATTCAGACAATCCAGACCACAAAGCAGCCCAGGTAGTGGTTTGTTTATGTGTTGCTGTATTGGCACAGGACCATCAGCCAGTGGCGGCACCCTCCTCAATGGCCAACAAGTAGGCATTTTGCGAAAAGCTTTAAACTGTACCTTTCAAAACATATTATTAACATACTGAAAAGCATTGTTTTCATGGTACACTACCCCTGTCATATGTAATAAGGGAAAGAATGCCCCTTTTTTCTAAGAACCTTCTAAGAATTTGAAGACGCCATTTAATTGGTAATGTACGATCTGCTTATTATCCGATGATATATTGTTGTTGCAAATGCAGTGAAAGTCGGCGGTCCAGAGAAGGGGAATTTAACAGTAGACAATGCTGACCAAAGGTACCTGTTACATCTTTGGCCCCCGTAGCGCTTCCTGGGGGGTCAGGGCGCCCAGTGGCATCGCTGGCTGGCCGGTTGCCAGTAGTGAGAGCTGGCAAAACGGCATCTGAGGGGGCGGGGCTTGGCAATATTGCAAGGAGCCATCAGCCTTTAAAAGAGGGTGAGTGGAGCTGCTCCTTGAACTGTTGTGGGAGTAATTTGGAGTGGAGTCCTAGTTCCTGCTTTTCATGAAATCTAGTAGTTCGAGTATCTGTTGTTTCTAGTTCATGTGTTTGAGTTTCATGTTCATGTATCTGAGTTTCTAGTCTGGTTTTTCTGGTTCATGTTTTCATGTCTGTCTGTTTGTCTGGTTTCAAGGCCTTATCTCAAGGCATCCAGTTTTGTGTCTAGATCAGTATCCGGTCTGTTCCTAGTTTCTAGATTTAAGTCCTGTCCAGTCTGTTGCTGAATTCGTCTACTGTCTTGTTTCCTGTCGTGCATCTGTTTTCTTGGTGGCTATACAGAAGCCTATCGCTGATAGTAGGCCTGCCTGCAGGCTATTGAACTGTGTGTTCCCCCTCTGTATAGCTTGAGTACATACTGAATCCAATCTTAGATTGTAGGCCTTCCCTGCAGGGTATTGAACTAGTTCGTTCCCACTCTGTAGGTCTCAAAAGTAAGTCTTGCATCTGGTTTCTGTGCTTTAGTTCTGACAATCATTGAGATTCAGCAATCTTGTTCAAGTTGTTTTTGCATCACGTTATGTCTGTGTCAGGACACAGATAGTTAATGTGTTTAAACTCTGCGACCTCCTGGCCACAAAGCCATTTGGAGCTGAGGTGGTAATTAGGTTTCTTGTAGAACCTCCCTGGGGTGGGAATCAAGGTATTACAGCGTTTCTTGCTGTCTGTGTTTTCAGTATCTGTATAATTCTAGGTATTGTGTGACTGCCCTGCAGGCCGCACAACTCGTTAACCATTGATATCCAGCAATCTTGTTCACATTTGTTCATGTATCACGTTATGTCTATGTATCTGTGCACAGATAGTTAATGTGTTTTCACTCCGTGACCTCCTGGCCACAAAGCCATTTGGAGCTGAGGTGGTAGTTAGGTTTCCTTTAGTACCTCCCTGCTGTGGGAATCAAGGTATTACAGCCTTTCCTGCTGTCTGTGTAAATGAATTTGTCCTAAAGATTCCAAATAACAACGGTGACATCTGTGGCAAAACCTAGGGCAGAATCCCCACTGAGGACTAAGCTAGACAACGTTGCAGAAACTACGGTGGAAAGAACAGAACTATGGTATCAGTTCTCGAAATCATGAATTCACAATACTTCTCCAAAGTAGCACTTGGTGAATAACCCCTTTTAGATTGGGAAATTGATAGTCTTGGAGCTCAAGTCCTCAAGTCCTTCACATCGACATTATCTCTCTGAACTGAATAAATCCAGAGAGCAGCTCGATAGCATGATGCAGCCGAGGGGATTTTACCGATACTTTAGGTTTCAGCTTTTGTTTTAAGGTGCATCAACCACTTGCACAGTTGTGGTAAAAATTTTGATTTCTCATATAAATGTTTATCATGAGCTATACCAAAGAATAGGTGTGCACTGGTCAAGCAGAGTGTGACTTACAGTAAGAGAGAGAATTTAGAGACCAAGGAGAGAAAAATAGAGACTGTATAGATGTATTAAACAAATACTTCAGATAGTGGAAAGAAACCTATTAGGCACTGAGAGGAGAAAGATGAGATAATCAAACGGATATGAAGAAAGTGGTGGCAAAACCAGAGAGAATGTCAAAGCGTCACAGAAATAATAAACCGTATAAAGCAGAGAAAGTAAAAAGTGCAGTAAAGTGAAAGACAAAATAAGAAAATGTCCGGGAGAATGGGAAGACAAATTGGTGGATAGAAACATAGAAACCTACTGTAGAAAAATGTCGGCAGATAAGAACCTTTCGGCCCATCTAGTCTGCCCAATTACATGGATACTTGACCTGGATTTATCTTTTGTTTAGGATAGCCTTATGCCTATCCCATGCCTGCTTAAATTCAATTGCTGTTTTGGCCTCTACCACTTCAACTGGAAGACTGTTCCATGTATCCACCACCCTCTCAGTAAAATAATGCTTCCTGATGTTACTTTTAAACCTTTGCCCCTCTAATCTAAGACTATGTCCTCTTGTTTTGCTACTTTGTTTCCGTTTAAATATACTCCCTTCCTCTACCTTGTGGATTCCCTTTACGTATTTAAATGTTTCTGTCTCGTATTTTTTCCAAGCTGTACATGTTAAGCCTTTCCTGGTAACTTTTCTCCTTCAAGCCGTACACCATTTTAGTAGCCCTTCTCTGAACTCTCTCTAAGATGTCTATATCCTTCTGGAGATACGGTCTCCAGTACTGCACACAGTACTCCAAGTGAGGTCTCACCAGTGCTCTGTACAGTGGCATGAGCTGGAGGTGGAAGTGATTAAAAGGCCAGCAAAGGTCTCAACCTGCCCTTGGGCTTTGTAAGATCGCAGTATCCAATTGTCCCAGTTAAGGCTAGGGTCAGACTAGCGCAGTTTTAACGTGCGTTTAGCCGCACGAAATCACGGCCGTACTAGCAGCAAATGACGTCCAATGCCGGGGAACATACGACGAACGGCCGCACGAACGTTCGTCCGCGCAACGCAAGTGGCCAACGAACGCATTTTTTCGAGAACGTCAAACCGCTACTACTGACGTACAGAGTGCGCTGCGGCCGCATAGCGGCGTGTGTGTGTGATTAGGAGACGTCAGACGCTGCTCATGTCCGGCTAACATAACGTCCAGACTCAAAAAGTGTTTTATTGATGATCCGTACAAAATCACGGACGAAAAGGCGCATCGTATGACCGCTATCGCGTCTTCCGGGGGAAAATACGTACGTTCGTTCGACCGAACTTTTTCACGGACGACGTGAAAAATGCGTTCGTCTGACCCTAGCCTTAGGTGTGACAGTCGCAGTTTGGATTTAGCAACCTGGGGGTTATATGTCCCGATACACTGTCCAGCATTTAAAATTTTAAGGCAGATGAGTTAAGTTTAGAGCCCCTGAACCCTGAGCACAAACCTGCAACTCTTCTGGAAAAACCAGAGCTGTTAGCAACTACGTATGATACATGCATTAGTTCTGGGCCATGGAGAAAAGCGGAGGAGTACAAATTGTTTTGCAAGGGAAAGGTTGGTGGAAGTGACAGATGAATATCACACAGGATTACTAGGCATTGTCACTTACCAGGCAGAGTGATGGGACCCTGAGTCCTTCAAGTCACAACTTTGTGGTTTCCTGGTCACAAACGGCAGCCAGGAGCCCGAATGCCGGAGCTCAAGCAGGAATGTGCTTATTAAATAATAATTACAGTGATAGTGAAAGAAGGAATTGAAACTAAAGCTTAAGGGAGCTTCAGCTTCCTGATGCAGTACTCACGGGGTGGGAGTGAAATTCAGAAAAATGTCACACGCAAAACCAGATATACAAGTGACCTCTATCCTTCATACAATCATAAACAACATATATACCCTTACATACGTTGCATACACATGTAACACACACGAAAACTTAAAAATAAGATAAATGTTTTCATAAAACTCTCCCATACCCTCAAACTCCTATAAATAACTCCTAAACTCTCATGCAAATGTTATACTAAGCAATATACATTTAGACAAACCTGTAATATTGCTAAATGTACAATCAAGAACAACATACACTGTCAAAACTATACCACATATATAAAAACTCATACACAGCCCTACCTATAATAAGCAACATGCACACACATGCTCAAACACTACTTGTATACACTAACGTTCAGGCACACTTTTGGGTGATTCAATAAGGAATTATATATACAGCTTGAGGAAATGAGGACAGTGCTTTCACTTTAAACAAAGAAGTAACTATATTGTATATGGCAACAAAAGGAAGGGTCTCGCGTATCTTGAAAGTAATGAGATTCAAATCTAAGGCTGGGGTCAGACCAGCGCACTTTTAACGTGCGTTCTGGCGCACTTAATTACGGCCGCACTAGCAGCAAATGACGGGCAATGACAGCCAATATACGAAGTACGGTCGCACGTAAGTCCGGCCACGCAACGCAAGTGGAAAATGAACGCATTTTTTCGAGAACGCAGAACCGCTAGTACGGACGTACAGAGTGCGCTGCAGAGGCATAGCGGTGTGTGTGTGTGATTTGGAGACGTCAGACCCTGCTCGTGTCCGGCCAACATAACGTCCAGACACCCAAAGTTTCCTGGTTTGGATCTGTAAAAAATCACGCACAAAAATGCGCATCGTATGACCGTTTTCGCGTATTCCATGAAAAAATACGTCAATGCGTTCGGACGCACTTTTTTACATTCGCGTGTAAAAATGCTTTCGTTTGACCCTAGCCTAAATGGACCAGGAGACCTCAAAAACAAAACTAAAGCATGCATAGCATAATACCGTTTATATAAATGAATAAGAGGATGTAGAGGATTATTTCACTCATAATATGTGAGTGCTGCTAGCTCTCAAATGATCACTTCATCCGATTCATCGGTAGTTATTGGCCCCTCGTCTGACCTCACCGATCTTTCACATGGAAGCCAGGCTCATGAAGTTTATGGCATAATCCTTTTGGCTCTCCTTTCTGGATTTTTTTTTGTTTTTTTTGTTTTTGAGAAAGGATTTTACCAGGAAGGATACATTGAGATTTCTCTCGTTTTCAAGTATGTCCTGGGTGGCGAGTGAGTATGCAGTGGACCAATGTCGGTGGATACTCAACTCCACAAAAATAAATCCAAAGCTTCACCAAATGTAGCAGCAGGATTTATTAAAATAAAATGCAGGAAAAACAAAACAAGTAATTAAAAACAACCAGACGCGTTTCGTGCCGCTCTGGCACTTCATCAGTGGTAAAGATATTTCTGTACCACCAAAGGATTATTTGGAGTGTGCGAATTCATATGCAGCATTAATTATACCGCAGAGAGGCGCTTCCCCTCAGTGTGCGGATTCATATGCTGCATTAATTATACTGCAGAGAAGTGCTTCCCAGCAGTGTGTGAATTCATATGCTGCATTAATTATACTGCAGAGAGGCGCTTCCCCTCAGTGTGCGGATTCATATGCTGCATTAATTATACCGCAGAGAGGCGCTTCCCCTCAGTGTGCGGATTCATATGCTGCATTAATTATACTGCAGAGAGGCTCTTCCCCTCAGTGTGCGGATTCATATGCTGCATTAATTATACCGCAGAGAGACGCTTCCCCTCAGTGTGCGGATTCATATGCTGCATTAATTATACCGCAGAGAGGCGCTTCCCAGCAGTGTGTGAATTCATATGCTGCATTAATTATACTGCAGAGAGGCGCTTCCCCTCAGTGTGCGGATTCATATGCAGCATTAATTATACTGCAGAGAGACGCTTCCCCTCAGTGTGCGGATTCATATGCTGCATTATTATACCGCAGAGAGGCGCTTCCCCTCAGTGTGCGAATTCATATGCAGCATTAATTATACTGCAGAGAGGCGCTTCCCCTCAGTGTGCGTATTCATATGCTGCATTAATTATACCGCGCAGAGAGGCGCTTCCCCTCAGTGTGCGTATTCATATGCTGCATTAATTATACTGCAGAGAGGCGCTTCCCCTCAGTGTGCGGATTCATATGCTGCATTAATTATACCGCAGAGAGGCGCTTCCCCTCAGTGTGCGGATTCATGTGCTGCATTAATTATACCGCAGAGAGGCGATTCCCCTCAGTGTGCGGATTCATATGCTGCATTAATTATACTGCAGAGAAGTGCTTCCCAGCAGTGTGTGAATTCATATGCTGCATTAATTATACTGCAGAGAGGCGCTTCCCCTCAGTGTGCGAATTCATATGCAGCATTAATTATACTGCAGAGAGGCGCTTCCCCTCAGTGTGCGAATTCATATGCAGCATTAATTAGACCGCAGAGAGGCGCTTCCCCTCAGTGTGCGAATTCATATGCAGCATTAATTATACCGCAGAGAGACGCTTCCCCTCAGTGTGCGGATTCATATGCTGCATTAATTATACCGCAGAGAGGCGCTTCCCAGCAGTGTGTGAATTCATATGCTGCATTAATTATACTGCAGAGAGGCGCTTCCCCTCAGTGTGCGGATTCATATGCAGCATTAATTATACTGCAGAGAGGCGCTTCCCCTCAGTGTGCGGATTCATATGCTGCATTAATTATACCGCAGAGAGGCGCTTCCCCTCAGTGTGCGAATTCATATGCAGCATTAATTATACTGCAGAGAGGCGCTTCCCCTCAGTGTGCGTATTCATATGCTGCATTAATTATACCGCGCAGAGAGGCGCTTCCCCTCAGTGTGCGTATTCATATGCTGCATTAATTATACTGCAGAGAGGCGCTTCCCCTCAGTGTGCGGATTCATATGCTGCATTAATTATACCGCAGAGAGGCGCTTCCCTCAGTGTGCGGATTCATGTGCTGCATTAATTATACCGCAGAGAGGCGCTTCCCTCAGTGTGCGGATTCATATGCTGCATTAATTATACTGCAGAGAAGTGCTTCCCAGCAGTGTGTGAATTCATATGCTGCATTAATTATACTGCAGAGAGGCGCTCCCCTCAGTGTGCGAATTCATATGCAGCATTAATTATACTGCAGAGAGGCGCTTCCCCTCAGTGTGCGAATTCATATGCAGCATTAATTAGACCGCAGAGAGGCGCTTCCCCTCAGTGTGCGAATTCATATGCAGCATTAATTATACTGCAGAGAGGCGCTTCCCCTCAGTGTGCGAATTCATATGCAGCATTAATTATACTGCAGAGAGGCGCTTCCCCTCAGTGTGCGGATTCATATGCAGCATTAATTATACCGCAGAGAGGCGCTTCCCCTCAGTGTGCGAATTCATATGCAGCATTAATATACCGCAGAGGGCGCTTCCCCTCAGTGTGCGAATTCATATGCAGCATTAATTATACTGCAGAGAGGCGCTTCCCCTCAGTGTGCGAATTCATATGCAGCATTAATTATACTGCAGAGAGGCGCTTCCCCTCAGTGTGCGAATTCATATGCAGCATTAATTATACTGCAGAGAGGCGCTTCCCCTCAGTGTGCGAATTCATATGCAGCATTAATTATACTGCAGAGAGGCGCTTCCCCTCAGTGTGCGGATTCATATGCAGCATTAATTATACCGCAGAGAGGCGCTTCCCCTCAGTGTGCGAATTCATATGCAGCATTAATTATACCGCAGAGAGGCGCTTCCCCTCAGTGTGCGAATTCATATGCAGCATTAATTATACTGCAGAGAGGCGCTTCCCCTCAGTGTGCGAATTCATATGCAGCATTAATTATACTGCAGAGAGGCGCTTCCCCTCAGTGTGCGAATTCATATGCAGCATTAATTATACTGCAGAGAGGCGCTTCCCCTCAGTGTGCGGATTCATATGCAGCATTAATTATACCGCAGAGAGGCGCTTCCCCTCAGTGTGCGGATTCATATGCTGCATTAATTATACCGCAGAGAGGCGCTTCCCCTCAGTGTGCGGATTCATGTGCTGCATTAATTATACTGCAGAGAGGCGCTTCCCAGCAGTGTGTGAATTCACATGCTGCATTAATTATACTGCAGAGAGGCGCTTCCCAGCAGTGTGTGAATTCATATGCTGCATTAATTATACTGCAAAGAGGCGCTTCCCAGCAGTGTGTGGATTCATATGCTGCATTAATTATACTGCAGAGAGGCTCTTCCCCGCAGTGTGCGAATTCATATGCTGCATTAATTATACCGCAGAGAGGCGCTTCCCCTCAGTGTGCGGATTCATATGCTGCATTAATTATACCGCAGAGAGGCGCTTCCCCTCAGTGTGCAGATTCATATGCTGCATTAATTATACTGCAGAGAGGCTCTTCCCAGCAGTGTGTGAATTCATATGCTGCATTAATTCTACTGCAGAGAGGCTCTTCCCAGCAGTGTGTGAATTCATATGCTGCATTAATTATACTGCAAAGAGGCGCTTCCCAGCAGTGTGCGGATTCATATGCTGCATTAATTATACTGCAGAGAGGCTTCCCAGCAGTGTGTGGATTCATATGCTGCATTGAAACCTATGGGTTAAAAAGCCTTGTTTCTTTTAAAAAAAAGTTAGGAAACCTAAAATTTCACCCATAAAATGCATTAAAGAAAAACAAGCTCTGAAAACCCCCTGTCGGACACTTTGGCCGGGCTATATTTTTCTTAAGGTGTATTCTGGTCTGCATTTCTATGTTGCCATTCTATAGGTAACAGCCTTGTTCTAAAAAACTGTTTCTGTGTGAAGGTTTCTGTCTCTGTATTGTGGATGTAGTGAAGTCCATTCCCTCATCCATTTGAATTAGACTGTTTGAATTCTGCGGAATCAGTCAGCACCAGCTGAAACCCCCCCCCCCAAAATCACATACACACCTCTCATTCTGCGGCGAGAGCGGCGGCTCCATCCGCTTCTTCTTGCTGCTGGAAGCAGAGAGAGACTGGGGGAAAAAGTCCCCCAAGTCTCCCCCTGCGAATCACTACACCGATCTGCCGAATATTCACGACGAGGTGAGATCCTGTAGTTCATGTGACCGGCAAAGGAAGCCTGTATGGAGTCCTATGGACTCCATGGAGGGGATGCTCATGGTGGAGCTTAGCGCTGCCACAACCATCCTGAGGCTTAGTGCCTGCACCCTACTATCACACTAAAATGGGAACGCTAAGCAGTGGCGTAACTAGAAACCTGAGGGCCCCGGTGCAAGAATCCATGAAGACCCCCCCCCAAAAGATCTATATTTTTACCTTTCCCCCCCCCCGCAATATAAAAAAAGATAGTATTGCCCCCAGCTCACATGGGTATATATTGCCCCCAGCTCACATGGGTATATAGTGCCTCCAGCTCGCATGGGTATATTACCCCCAGCTCACATGGGTATATAGTGCCCCCAGCTCACATGGGTATATAGTGCCCCCAGCTCACATGGGTATATAGTGCCCCCAGCTCACATGGATATATATCCCCCCAGCTCTCATGGGTATATATTACCCCCAGCTCACATGGGTATCTATTGCCCCAGCTCACATGGGTATATATTGCCCCCTGCTCTCATGGATATATATCCCCCCCAGCTCTCATGGATATACAGTGGCAAGAAAAAGTATGTGAACCCTTTGGGATTACGTGGAGTTTTGCATGAATTGGTCATAAAATGTGCTCTGATCTTCATCTAAGTCACAACAATTTGAAAAACACAGTCTGCGTAAAATAATACAACACAAACATTATATGTTTTCATGCGTTTATTGAACAGAGCATGTAAACATTCACAGTGCAGGGTGGAAAAAGTATGTGAACCCCTAGCCTAAGGACTTCTCCAAGAGCTAATTGGAGCCAGGAGTGAGCCAACCTTGAGTCCAATCAGTGTGATATTATTGGATATGTTGCTGAAAGTTGTCCTGCCCTTTAAAAACATACACCAGTTTTGGGTTTACTGGTTTCAAGAAGTACTGCCTGATGCAAACTATGCCATGCAGAAAAGAGCTCTCAGAAGACCTACGATCAAGAATTGTTGACTTGCATGAAGCTGGAAAGGGTTACAAAAGTATCTCCAAAAGCCTTGATGTTCATGTGTCCATGGTAAGACAGACTGTCTACAAATGGAGAAAGTTCAGCACTGTTGCTACTCTCCCTAGGCGTGATCGTCCTGTAAAGATGACTGCAAGAGCACAGCGCAGAATGCTTAATGAGGTAAAGACGAATCCTAGAGTGTCAGCTAAAGACTTACAGAAATCTCTGGCACATGCTAACATTTTTGTTGACACATCTACAATAAGGAAAACACTAAACAAGAATGGAGTACATGGGAGGACACCACGGAGGAAGCCATTGCTGTCCTAAAAGAATATTGCAGTACGTTTGAAGTTTGCAAAAGAGCACCTGGATGTTCCACAGCACTACTGGCAAAATATTTTGTGGACAGATGAAACCAAAATTGAGTTGTTTGGAAAAAACACATAACACTATATGTGGAGAAAAAAGGCACAGCACACCAACATCAAAACCTCATCCCCACTGTAAAACATGGCGGAGGGAGCATCATGGTTTGGGGCTGCTTTGCTGCCTCAGGGCCTGGACGGATTGTTGTCATTGATGGAAAAATGAATTCCAGAGTTTATCAAGACATTTTGCAGGAAAACGTAAGACCATCTGTCCACCAACTGAAGCTCCGCAGAGGATGGATGATGTAACAGGACAATGACCCAAAACATACAAGTAATTCAACAAAAGAATGGTTTCAACAAAACAAAATACACCTTTTGGAGTGGCCCAGTCAGAGTCCTGACCTCAACCTGATTGAAATGCTGTGGCATGACCTTAAGAGAGCGATTCACACCAGACATCCCAAGAATATTGCTACACTGAAACAGTTTTGTGAAGAGCAGTGGTCCAAAATTACTCCAGATCGTTGTGCAGGTCTGATCTGCAACTACAGGAAACGTCTGGTTGAGGTTATTGCTGCCAAAGGAGGGTCAACCAGTTATTAAGTCCAAAGGTTCACATACTTTTTCCACCGTGCACTGTGAATGTTTACATGTTCTGTTCAATAAAAACGTGAAAACATATAATGTTTGTGTTGTATTATTTTACACAGACTGTGTTTTTCAAATTGTTGTGACTTAGATGAAGATCAGAGCACATTTTATGACCAATTCATGCAAATCTCCACGTAATCCCAAAGGGTTCACATACTTTTTCTTGCCACTGTATATCCCCCCAGCTCTCATGGATATATATCCACACCAGCTCTCATGGGTACATATTGCCCCAGCTCACATGGGTATATATTGCCCCAGCTCACATGGGTATATAGTGCCCCCAGCTCTCATGGGTATATATTGCTCCCAGCTCGCATGGATATATATATTGCCCCCAGCTCGCATGGATATATATATATTGCCCCCAGCTCACATGGGTATATATTGCCCCCAGCTCTCATGGATATATATTGCCCCCCCTGCTCTCATGGGTATATAGTGCCCCCAGCTCTCATGGATATATATTGCCCCCAGCTCTTACCTCTGCAGCAGGCGTTATTCTTCTTCCTGCGAGCGGCTGCAGGCATGATACAGCTTGGCCGCTCGCCAGGAACCACCTGACCAGCGGAGCCGAGTTCTCGTGAGAGGATCTCGTGCGCTGGTCAGGTGGTTCCCCTTCCCACGCGAGCGGCCAAGCTGCAAGCCAGCGGCCACTCATAGGGAAGGGAATGGCTGGCGGCACTGCTCACAGATTCTGGCACTGATTGCCGGAATCTGGTGGCGGCGCTGGGCCCCCCCTCCATTGGCGGAATGCCAGGGCCCCGTCGCAAGTGCGACCCTGGTACTTCCGCCACTGACGCTAAGGAGAAACCTGCAGGTGTAGATTTTTCTCCTTAGCATCCCCATTTTAGCATGATGATTGTAATATAGCCCAGGGTTTTTCTAAAAAAATAAAGTCAGTCTACTTTTGAATTCTCAATGGTCACATCCTTCTTTCAACCGTGGTGAAAGTTTGGGTGGGCTGTGAGAACTGTTTACTTCAGTGCACAAAATTTAACAAAAACGAAATGTAATTTCTTGCCATTATCTGGACTGTATTCAGCTCTTATTCTGTGGATTAGACAGTGACACATTCATCTCACGTTGAGAGGTCACAAAAGTGTCTTAATGTGACTTTGTTAAATAAATCACAATAAAGAAATTTATTTATTTCCTGTGCATGGGTTGAAAGAAAAACCCCCAAAAAGCTTGTAAAGCTCAATTTTTGCACACTTATCTATCTCAGACCTGCGATGCATTAGTGTCATGATTTGTAGGGAATGAAGTTTTAGACAAAACCAGATAAACCTGGAAACATTTTTCAGCCCCCAGCTATTTGTTCACTTCAGGTATTTGGAAATCTGTCTATTTGGAGGAAATCTTTCAGGGTTATTCAGAGAGATTCAAAGAGAATCGAAAAGTCACCGCACGTTCGGTGACTTTTCGTTCTCTTCAATTCGGTGCGATTTTCCATTTCGGCGACCCTGTGTTGTACTCCGTAAGCACCACAGGGCTGTCATAGTGCAGGGAAAAACCGCCGCAAGCCCGACGAACACTCACCACAAAACCCGTCGAACATACACCGAATCCCTCAAAAACATCTGGATTAACCCCGCCGAACACACCGGAGAAACCCGAGCAGCCGCCTATCACAACGCAGAGCAGTCGCCGGAAAAAAACGACACCGCAGATGAATGGAGTGAAAAAAAAAACAGTACGCTTGAATGTTTAAAAAGTGAAACGCTGTTTGCAAAGAAACTACTGAGCGAAAATGTCTGAAATTTACATATAAAGATCCAATGAATGATAATAAAAAGGTCTGTTACAGAAAAAAGAAAAAACGATTTAAAAAAGAACCCAGAAAAACTTTTTCGCTCAAAAAATCCCGAAAAATGCCTAAAATATCCTAAAAAATCTATTAATAAAGAGACTTTTTACTGCAGAATATTATAATCAACGGTTTATTAGATATTGCATTGAATATTTTTAACATTGGAGCCTATGGGATTCGCCTGAATAAACCTGTCGTATTAAACCACCGAACAGCAGGGCATTTCGGCAACTTTTCACTGCTGTTTTTTGTTCTCTGAATAGACGAAGCATTGCTTCTCTAGGGGAATTTCACTGCCCTCGAATAGGCACCGACCAGGCACCGTATGTGCGGGCAATTCGCCAAAATTTGGCGAACTGCCTGCTCTCTGAATAGCTGAATGGCCAGGAAAGGTAAGCGTAGGCTGAATTTCACTGTTCGGTTACCTTTCGGCCACAATTCAGATCTCTTTGAATAACCCTGTTTTTCTTTCTATACCCGGATGACTTTGGCTCAATCATTAGATAGAACTTTTCACCGACCAGTCTATTAAAAATTTTAATATATAGGTTATTTTAAAGGAAAAAACAGAAATTGAGAACCTGTTACTGCAATTTCCTAAGAAAATACATAATTTTTCCAAAACTGAAAAACCTAAGGGCAGTATTACAAAGCTGGTGCTAACTTAGCCAGAGCTGTTGTAAACTTAACAACTCCATAGACTATGGGCTACATTACATTCTTGGTGCTAACGTTAGCGCTCACCTGAGTAAGCGTTAACGGTAGCCCAGGTAGCCAGTTAGCCAACGGGTTAAGCAGTGGCATCACTAGGGTTGGTGTCAACCGGTGAGGTAACTTATGGTGTCACCCCCCCCCTCCCGAGTTTTACGGATTTTTTTTAACTACTCTTACTCCTAAATCAGTACTCCCATATAACACTGAATGCTCATACACACAGCGCACATTACTGTGAGGTTTATTGCTGTGGAGCTCTCTCATATGCTCACAAATTTTTTTGCCAACTGCCAGCAAGTACGGTGCCTGTTCGAAGGCAGTGACCGCACACATGGATATATATTGCCCCCAGCAGCTCTGGATATATTGCCCCCAGCAGCTCACCCATGGATATATATTGCCCCCAGCTCACATATGGATATATTGCCCCAGTTCACAGTTATATATTGCCCCCAGCAACTCCCCCATGGATATATATTGCCCCAAGTCACACATGGATATATTGCGCCTCAGCTCACACATGGATATATTGCCCCAGACCAGCTCACACATGGATATATTGCCCCAGACCAGCTCACACATGGATATTGCCCCAGCTCTCATGGATACTGCCCCCGGCACACATGGATATGCCCCAGCTCTCATGGATATGCCCCAGCAGCTCTCATGGATATTGCCCTAGCTCCTCTCATGGATAATGCCCCAGCTCCTCTCATGGATACTGCCCCAGCTCCTCTCATGGATATACTGCCCCAGCTGCGCTCATGGATAATGCCCCAGCTCCTCTCATGGATTTTGCCCCAGCTCCTCTCATTGATATTGCCCCAGCTCATAGATATGCCCCAGCTCATGGATAATGTCCCCAGCTCATGGATATGCCCGAGCTCATGGATACTGCCCCAGCTCATGGATATGCCCCAGCTCATGGATACTGCCCCAGCTCATGGATACTGCCCCAGCTCATGGATACTGCCCAGTTCATGGATTTGCCCCAGCCCATGGATACTGCCCCAGCTCATGGATATGCCCCAGCTCATGGAAACTGCCCCAGCTCATGGATACTGCCCCAGTTCATGGATTTGCCCCAGCTCATGGATACTACCCCAGCACATGGATATACTGCCCCAGCTCATGGATACTGCCCCAGCACATGGATATACTGCCCCAGCTCATGGATACTGCCCCAGCAGCTCATGGATATGCCCCAGCTCATGGATAATGGCCCCAGCTCATGGATATTGCCCCAGCTCATGGATATACTGCCCCAGCTCATGGATATACTGCCCCAGCACATGGATATACTGCCCCAGCACATGGATATACTGCCCCAGCACATGGATATACTGCCCCAGCAGCTCGTGGATATTGCCCCAGCTCATGGATAATGCCCCTGCTCATGGATACTGCCCCAGCTCATGGATAATACCCCCAGCTCATGGATATGCCCCAGCACATGGATACTGCCCCCAGCTCATGGATAATGCCCCCAGCTCACGGATATGCCCAGCACATGGATACTGCCCCAGCTCATGGATAATACACCCAGCTCATGGATATACTGCCCCAGCTCATGGATATACTGCCCCAGCAGCTCATGGATATTGCCCCAGCAGCTCATGGATATTGCCCCAGCTCATGGATATGCCCCAGCTCATGGATACTACCCCAGCTCATGGATACTGCTCCCAGCTCATGGATAATGCCCCAGCTCATGGATACTGCCCCCAGCTCATGGATACTGCCCCCAGCTCATGGATATGCCCCCAGCTCATGGATATGCCCCAGCTCATGGATATGCCCCAGCAGTTCATGGATATGCCCCAGCAGTTCATGGATATGCCCCAGCAGTTCATGGAAATGCCCCAGCAGCTCATGGATATGCCCCAGCAGATGGATATGCCCCAGCAGCTCATGGATATGCCCCAGCTCACCTCCGCTGCATGTTTGCTCCCTCTGAGCATCCGGTGGCGTGCAGCTTGGGCGCTCGCCTGGGGGAGCCACGTGACCAGCCGCAATTGGCTAGTGACGTGTTTCCCCCAGGCAAGCGCCGAAGCTGCACAGCTTCGGACGCTCGCAGGGATCGAACAAGTGGCGGAGGGTGAGACACCCGCCCTTAGGGTGACGTGTCACACTAAAGGCGGGTGTCACCTGGTGCGGGCCGCACCCCCCGCCCCCACGTAGCGACGCCCCTGGGGTTAAGTAACCCGTTTGCGTTTGGTACCTTGCGCTTTTCAGCACGAGGTTACTGTACTTTGCGCTCCCTATACTTAACATGGGGAGCGAAAGTGTTAATCAGCATTAGGATTACAAAGTCCTAACGCTGATTAACCCTTTCACTGCTGAGCTATTTCACCGCTGTGTGCTGAGCTAATTTTTACCGCTTTCGCTCATGTTTAAACGCGATTTGAAGCCACATTTTATTATATGGCCCAGACATATTTATATATCGTTCTTTCCGGCAGACTCGGCAGATTCATAATATATAATTTTTATATGTATACGCAGGGCCGCCATCAGTGCATTACGCCCCATGCTGCCGTAGGGGGTCCCGGGCCCCCATCGGCAGCGGCATTGCCCTTTTACAGCTCCGGTATCGGACTCGATGAGTCCGAATCCGGAGCTGTGTCTCTGCTGCAGAAGCCGGAGGAGACACTGTGTCTCCTTCGGCTCCTGGCAGCTTCACTCGCTGGCTGGGCGGGGCCAAGCAGCGTGTGGGGGCCTCCCCAAGCACATTGCTTTGGCTCCACCCCCTCCACTCAGTGAATCTGCGCGCCTGAGATGGAGGGCCTGGGTTGAAGACAGAAGAGCAGAAGATAGAAGAAAAGAAGATTGAAGAAAAGAAGAGCTGAAGGAAGGAAGACAGCGGAGTGGTGAGCCTAGACCCAGGGCCCAGTCCCCAAGGCCCACACCCCAGGGCCCAGACCCAAGACCCCAAGGCCCAGACCCCAAGACCCAGACCCATGGCCCAGACCCCAAGGCCCAGACCCAGGGTCCAGACCCCAGGGACCAGGCCCAGCCTAGTCCCAGACCCCAGGGACCAGGCCCCAAGGACCAGACCCCAAGGCCCATACCCAGGGCCCAGACCCCAGGGCCCAGACCCCAGGCCAGTCAAAGGGCCCAGACCCCAGGGCCTAGACCCCAAGTCCCAGTGACCAGACCCAGGGCCCAGCCCAGACCCCAAGGCCCAGAGCACAGACCCCAAGGCTCAGACCCCAAGGCCCAAACCAGACCCAGGGACCAGGCCCAGACCCTAAGGCCCTCATATACAGCCCATTACTGTGAGTTTTATTGCTGTGGATTCTGTGATACGCATACACCACACATTACTAGGAGTTTTATTGCTGTAGTGCTAGGTTATGTCCTTTTTTTTTTTTTGAAGAGGGAGAAAAGTGGTTGAGGGAGTGCCGGGGGGGCCCCATCGTGAGGTTTAGTAACCACCAGGGGATTTCCAAAGGAAAGATAGTCGGGGAAATTCCAAAGGAAATCCCCTGGCAGCTAGGGGTTCCCCGGCTATCTGACATCATCACGCTATGCGTGATAACGTCGGGCAGCGAGGGGGGACCCGGGGGTGGAGACGCCATCCAAGATGGTGGCCCCCACCGGAGCTAGGCCGCACTTCGGCATCGCAAGGCGCTGAAGTGCGACCCGGTGCTTGAGGGGTTAAAGCCAGGCACCACTTAAAAGGGGAGACTCTCCCTTTTTAAGCGGTGCCTGGCTTTTGCCGCTGTTCCTTCCCAATCGGGAGGGAGAGGAATCCGAACAGATCCCCCCTCCCTTCCAGGCTATCTCCCGGCATTGTCGGGGGTCGCCTGGAAATGACGTCATCATGCATGGCACGATGACGTCATTGACGTCGGGGGGTCTTAACTTCAGCGTCTAAGGACGCTGAAGTCAGACCGCCGCGGGACCCCAGACAGAGAGGTGAGTATCTCCGCCAAGGGTCCCGCAAAGCTGATGACGTGTGGGGCACGTCCTCAGCATATAACGTGTGTCCCACACGTCCTCAGCAGTGAAGGGTTAACGTCCGGCTGCGGTTATCAAAAAGATAACCACGGCCTGGACTTGGTGCTAACGGATTCTGCTGGTGCAGAATCCATTAGCACCATCCAGAAAACCCCTCGAAAAAATTCAGATACTCACCTACTATCTCGCGGTGAGGACCGCGGCTCTGTCTGCCTCCTCCGTCCGGCAGAAGCAGGGAGAGACTGGGGGGAAAAAGTTCCTCAGTCTCTCCCTGCGTATCACTATGCCGACCGGCGAGGTGAGATCCAGCAAGTCATGTGACCGCTGGTGTCTGGCTCAATGGATTCCTTACATTATTATGGAACATTTTCTGGTAATATTTGTAATTGTTACCATTGATCTTGAGTTATAGATGTGATTACAGTAGGTATGGTTTTGGTTTCTTAATGTAAGGGAGGAGATTTTATATATGATTCTGCCTCTCTATGGATCAATGTATGCGCATCGTTGGGCATTATGTACTGAAATTGGGAAACAGTAAGAAATTATACTTCTTAATATTCATTTAGGTTAATGGATACTTACATCTAATGCCCAGAGAAAAGGGTAATTCTTCATGCCAAAGTTCCCCAGAGGTTTCCTCCACAAAGGTTCTTCTGCTCTTGCTGAAGATGTCTCTGTGAGTCCAGAGGTTTCAAACTTAAAGGTCTCTTTAGGCTTATTTACTAAAATGTATTTTCGGTTTAATATTATGGTAATGATGGATGACCGTGCACAGGCATGGGAGGAAAAAAGTAAAGAAAAAAAAAAGACAAAAAGAGGAGTAGGTAGCCAGGCCTTTATTAGAGTCACAATCTCTGCAGGGATCAGAAAGCCACAGAAGTGCCTTAAGAATTATACCCCTATTTTCTTCAACTGTTCCCCATGTAAGTTACCTTCTTGAAACCCAGTAACCACCCCTCACCCCCACCCCCTTCCCATTCCTTTCCCCATAAATGAACACACAACAGGGTATTGGCGGTTTGAAAAGGTCACGTCTTTTATTAATTAAGGCCAAATTCTCTGCCTCGAAGGCAGAATTATTGTTATCGATCCTCGTATGCCAAATACGTTACACCAGATAACACTGGTACTGAATTTCAGCCAGATAACACTGGCAACTGCAATGCACCACAAACATTGCCCAGAAATAGCAGCCCCACGTGGCTAAGCAACGTGACCACACGTCTGCTCAGGGTATCTTTATGGCAAATAGCAGGCCGAGAGGATCTGCAAACTAGGAGGGCACCTGAGCTTGGCCGCCCAAAACCAGCACTCAGCCCCCGTACCCTACAGACCCTCCCCCACTATCGCCTCTCCACGTGCCAGGCCACCTATTTCACTGCTCATGGCTAAACTTAGCCATGTCCACACTTAACGCAATCCACCAGCCCTGGCCGAAAACCCACCAGCTGGCTTCATGCAACATGGCAAAATTTATCTGAGTGACAGTAGTTAACTGACTCCATGCCCCAATTAAGCGCAATCCGCCAGTTCGGGCCACAGAAACCACCAACTGGCTCCACGCAACATGGAATACTATATGATCATTAAGTAATGCCTTTAAATTAAAGAACAATCCCCCAGCTTTGGCCGCAAAAAAAAGCTGCTGGGTTCATGTACTATGGTGTACTATATGAATGCACTAGGTAAACTAACCATGTCCATAACTAAACAATCCCCCAGCCGGGCCGCAGAAACCACCAACCGGGTTCATGCGACATGATATATCTCCATATAGGAAACCACGGGCGGTCTTGAATGACTGGCTGAATCACCACTTCATTTGCCCCTATCCGTGGCGCTTCTGTCGACGTGACCTTTTCGATGTTGTAGGGAAGCAGCAATCTAAAAGACAGGGTGGGTAGGGTGGGAAAAGAAAAAATTAGCTCTGATTCAAGCACGCAGCACACATCCTTTTCTACCCCCTACGCCCCTCCCCCTTCACTGCTTATCTCCCTAGGGTACCAATCACGAGAAACCATGCATAATCCCATAGAACAAAGACCATGCCTGTCATGCCTGTTCCCAGAAACAGAGGGAACTCACTCCGCATGTGCCTTTTGCGCAATTCAGGGATAATTTTTAAACCAGGGAGTGTGTATATATATACACTATACAGTGTGGGCGCCTATTAATTTAATGTTCGGTTAAAGTGCTAAGTGAGATGCTAATAAATAGTCAAATGCTGCCTATAACATGGTAAAACACATATAAAACAACCAAAATATGTGTCAGAAAGGACAAAGGTAAAAAACGAAACCATACGGCGCATTCAAATCGATTAATAAGTTAATATCAGTAATGCTAGAAAAGAGTAAAAGTGCTTAATAACGTAGAAAAGTCTTTTAAAACATCATTTAAAGTGCATGAGGTAAAGTCCAGAAACAAAGTCCAATGTGCAAAAAAAGTGCTCAAATGTATAATAGTTCAATACTCAAAATAATGATGAGGGAGGATGTGTTGATCTTCTCTAAAGTGCTGGTGTCGAATTCTTTTATTCGTCAGTGTCCCTCAAAAAAACACATCATAGAAAAATAATAGTGCAGATGGTCATTACAAAGTTGGTCAAATTGTTAAAACCAAAGTAGTCTAGACCACTCACATTTGTGGGAGCCTGCAAGATTCCGGCTCAAGGAAGAAAAGCCTGCGGTCAAATACAGGGTGACACCTCCCTTCTTTTTGTCCGTAGTGAATACTAAATAAAACAAAAAGAATCGGGAGACGGCACTCCCATAGCATAAAACTGTATATGTATGGAATAAAGAAAGGAAGAGTAGATCGCACTCACCGATTCTGGAGCCTCAAGGTATTAGGCTCAATGGGTATAGCTTTGGGCCCTCTTAATCTCAGCGACAGTTGATCCATGTATCCAAGGAAAAAATCGGAGAAAAGTGACGAATGTGGAATTACAAACCAATATATTTATTTTAAATAAAGTAATAAAAAATAGGACAAAGGTCTACCGAGACGCGTTTCGGCTTAAAAAAGCCTTCCTCAGTTGGTGTAAGAACTCAATAATGTCCATAGTACAGTTTTATGCTATGGGAGTGCCGTCTCCCGATTCTTTTTGTTTTATTTAGTATTCACTACGGACAAAAAGAAGGGAGGTGTCACCCTGTATTTGACCGCAGGCTTTTCTTCCTTGAGCCGGAATCTTGCAGGCTCCCACAAATGTGAGTGGTCTACTACTATTGGTTTTAACAATTTGACCAACTTTGTAATGACCATCTGCACTATTATTTTTCTATGATGTGTTTTTGAGGGACACTGACGAATAAAAGAATTCGACACCAGCACTTTAGAGAAGATCAACACATCTCCCTCATCATTATTTTGAGTATTGAACTATTATACATTTGAGAACTTTTTTTGCACATTGGACTTTGTTTCTGGACTTACCTCATGCACTTTAAATGATGTTTTAAAAGACTTTTCACGTTATTAAGCACTTTTACTCTTTTCTAGCATTACTGATATTAACTTATTAATCGATTTGAATGCGCCGTATGGTTTCGTTTTTTACCTTTATAATTTTTAAACTGGTTTCCGTCCGATTCCGTCTCCCTTCCGAACAAAGAGCCGGTTTGCCTCAGGGCTAAGCATGACAGGCAGAGCCATGATAAGCCCAAATTGAGAAACTCAATGCAGGTCCCTGCCCCTGTATCCTCTCAGGGTCTGGGTAAGGCCGCCCCCCCAAATAAAATGTCTTCCAACATCTGGGGAGCTACAGTTCATTGAGGGAACCATGAATGACAACATGTACTGTGACATACTGAAACAGTGCATGATTCCCTCCTTTCAGAGACTGGACTGCAGGGCATTATTCCAACATGATAATGACCCCAAACATACCTCCAAGACGACCACTGCCTTGCTAAAGAAGGGGAGGGTAAAGGTGATGAACTGGCCAAGCATGTCTCCAGACCTAAACCCTATTGAGCATTTGTGTGGCATCCTCAAACGGAGGGTGGAGGAGCGCTAGGTCTCTAACATCCACCAGCTCTGTGATGTCGTCATGGAGGAGTGGAAGAGGACTCCATTGACGACCTGTGAAGCTCTGGTGAGCTCCATGCCCAAGAGGATTAAGGCAGTGCTGGAAAAAATTGTGGCCACACAAAATGTTGACACTTTGGCCCCATTTGGACATTTTCACTTAGGGGTGTACTCACTTTTGTTGCCAGAGGTTTAAACATTAATGGCTGTGTGTTGAGTTATTTTGAGGGGAATGCAAATTTACACTGTTATACAAGCTGTACACTCCCTACTTTACTTTGTAGCAAAGTGTCATTTCTTCAGTGTTGTCACATGAAAAGATACAATAAAATATGATGGGTGTACTCATTTCTGTGAGATACTGTACCTCAGAAAACTGTAACAGTGTAACTAGTGACAGGAAATATTATATATTCTAAAGACAATGCAACTGTACTTCTTCTTTTACTGGCCTTCCCCTTAAGATTGTGTTCTATAATGCATAGAAATTTAAAGGGCCATTACCCCCCAAAAAATTAAAATATACAGGGTTATTCAGAGACCGGTGAAAAGCAGGAGAATGATTGGAGAATGGGAAATTCTAGGTCAAAATAGCCGATTTGGAAAATGAGATGAATGGGAGAATTTTTCTGGTTTGGCTTTGTTGACCTAAAATTTTCCATTCTCCAGTCATTATCCTGCTTTTCACCGCTCTCTGAATAACCCTGTAAATGTTCTTATTTTATGTTGCTGATATCTTACATGTGCTTTGATTTTCTCATGTATGTTTAGCCAAGCAAATCTTTTACTCTATATGTGTCACTGGGTGCATCCAGTTTCTGATATTTTTTTGTTGTAAACACAAAATATTCCCCACCTCAGTATCTTTACAGCACTGGTTCCTCGCTGTGTGGAAGTGGCCACAGAATGGACTCCAGAGAGCACTTCCTGTATTCTGCCCTCTCCCTGGCTGCTGTAATGCAGCAGTAATCTATTTGAACTTTTTGTTAGAGAGGTTAAGGGTTGCTATTTGCAGCTTTAGGTTTGTCCAGAGTACTTGGAGAAACATAAAACAAAGAATTTCATTTCTCCACAGGGGATGCACTTATTTTGCTTTAAAATGTGTGAAAATGGTCTTTTGATATGCTAATGAGTGATTTTCAATACATTACAATGCAAAATCAAGATAAACATGTGCTTTTTTGCATTTTTTAAAATGTATATATCAAGGTCCCATTAAATTAAAGCCCTCTCTGTCCTTTAAAAAAATGGTAAATGTGTGGATGAAGGAAATGAAGAAACTGCACAAAGGAAAAACTTTGAGCACCGGTAATATACTTTATATGTTTTGGCAGTTACATACATAGTTACATAGTTATATAGGCTGAAAAAAGACATGCGTCCATCGGGTTCAGCCTCTCCCACATAACCTACTGCTGTTGATCCAAAAGAAGGCAAAAAACCCAGTCTGAAATATGCAACATACTGGGAAAAAATTCCTTCTTGACCCCAGAATGGCAGTCAGATTTCTCCTTGGATCAAGAAGCTTTTACCCACATATTAAATATTATAACCCTTAATATTCTGTGTCTGCAGGAAGTCATCCAGTCGTTTTTTAAAAGTCTGTACAGACTCTGACCCAACCACCTCAACAGGCAGAGAATTCCACACTGTATATGGTAGTTTATTTGCGCACTTCTTTGACCTAAAATATTAACAGCTTAAGGACCAAGGGTCTTTAAAGTCAATGCATTTATGACGTAACAGTTACATCATTGGTGTTTAAGGGGTAAACATATATTTGGGAATATTGGAACTCATAGGCAGTACGAACTACTGAGGTATAGCATAGAGCCTTTTTGATGCACCGATTCTAAGATTGGAATAAATTTAGGTCTATATGGAACGACATGTTCAGACTTACAGGGTAATTCAGAGAGAGGTGAGAACCAGGAGAATTGCCAGGAGAGTGAACAATCTAGACCAAATAGCCGATTTGGAAAGTGAGATAAATGGCAGAATGTTCCTGGTTTGGCTATATTGACCTGGTTTTCACCTCTCTCTGAATAACCCCTATAGTGATTTGGCCTTACTGAGGCAATGCGAACTATCAGGATTATTCAGAGAGCATCGAAATGTCACTGACTTTTTGGTGCTCTCCTGTTTGCCGCACTTTTGGTGAGTTCGATTTGCCGACCCTGTGGTGAATTCAACATTCACCACAGAGTCCCCGAAAGTGCGGCGAATCAACCTGCCGGACGACTCTCACCCACTTACATAACAACCCTCCTCCTTTAACTTTCCCTATGGATGTAGTTTTTGTGGACCTTGATCTTTATTCATCTTTGGGTCGTTTATAACGTTAGGGATCTATATTAAATGCTCTGTCAATTGTATATGGCTAATATATGGTTGATATATGGAATGCTTTCTTCTTTGCGCTCTTCACCTTTCATACTTGAATATCGGGCATCAGTCGCTTTTACTGATTTATCCATGTCAGCGTGTTTTTATTGGTTCTAAGGGGATTCGCTTGGAGGAGGGTTGTTATGTAAGTGGGTGAGATTCTCCCTTTAAGCAAAAGGTATGCAATACAGACATGTTGTTTTTGATATGCATTGAGAATTTACCTTTGCCCTCTTCATCTCTAGTGTTTCTTGCTCAGGACGGCATTCGGTTGCCATGGTGATGGGCGGGTCACTCTGGGTTGCCGGCTTGCTGACGTCATCTCATTGAGACGGTGTTGGTGCGGCATGGGGGTTGTTTGACACACTAATTGGTGAGTAATGTTTTTAGAGTATATATATACAAGTTCTTTATTGTATTTTTGTATCCTGATGAAAGTCAGCGGTTAGCGGACTGAAACGTTGAATTTCCACATTAAATTACCACATTTGGAAAGACCGGGAGTGCCGCTATTTTTCTACCTCTATATTTGCTGAGTGGGCACCGGGCATGGTGTTTATCTATTTTAGGAGTGCAAGAGTGACCATTCGTTATATATATATCCAGGCACAGACCCCCCCAGAATTATATACACAGGCATTGGACCCCCAGAATAATAAGCACAGCATTGAGCCCCCAGAATAATATATCCAGCACTGAGACCCAAGAATAATTTACACAGCACTGAGCCCCCAGAATAATATGCACAGCACTGAGCCACAAGAATAATATGCCCAGCACTGAGCCCCAATAATAATATGCACAGCCCTGAGCCTCCAGAATAATATACACAGCACTGAGCCCCCAGAATAATATACACAGCACTGAGCCCCAAGAATAATATGCACAGCACTGGACCCCCAGAATAATATACCCAGCACTGGTTATATGGATATATTTGCCCCAGCTCTTGTGGATATATTTTCCCCCAGCTCATATGGATATATTTGCCCCCAGCCCATATGGATATATTTGCCCCAGCTCATATGGATGTATTTGCCCTCAGCTCATATGGATATATTTGCCCCAACTCTTATGGATATATTTGCCCCCTGCACTTATGCATATATTTGCCCCCCAGTCCATATGGATATATTTGCCAATATAATTGCCCCAGGCCAGCTCAAATGGATAGAATTGCCCCCAGCTCACACATGGATATATTTGCCCCAGGCCAGCTCATATGGATATATTTGCCCCCAGCTCACACATGGATATAATTGCCCCAGGTCAGCTCAAATGGATATAATTGCCCCAGCTCATATGGATATATTTTCCCCCAGCTCATATGGATATATTTGGCCCGAGCTCATAAGGATATATTTGCCCCAGCTCACACATGGATATATTTGCCCCAGCTCACACATGGATATAATTACCCCAGGTCAGCTCATATGGATATATTTGCCCCCAGCTCACCTCTCTGCCAGGTGCCAGGTCTGAAACAATTTAGCTGCTGGCCCGGCGGCCGCATGTTCGTCCTCCAAGCGGCAGCTGGAATGAAGCGCGACTGCTCGCCTGTGATCTATCTAACAGACAGCCGCTATCTTCATTCCAGCTGCCGCTCGGAGGACGAACACATGGCCGCCGGGCCGGCAGCTAAATTGTTTCGGGCTCCGGCCACAGCGGGAACCAGCGTTCCTGCAGCGTTCCCACTGTGGGAGAACTGCGGGAACGCCGGTCCCACAGGACTCGAGCCCTGATCAGCTCACTCCATAATCCTCCATGGGTCATTTTCTGCTCCATCTTCCCACACAGTCCACATGCACCCCAATACTTGCTCTCTACTCACCCTCACCTAGCATGTCACCCCTCTCCTCTTAGATTGCAAGCTCTTGAGCAGCGTCCTCTCTTCTACTGTTCTGTGTGTGTAATGTGTATGCATATTTATTTTATTTATTTATTTATTTATTTATTTATAAAGGATTTTACCAGGAAGGATACATTGAGATTTCTCTCGTTTTCAAGTATGTCCTGGGTTCGAGAACATTGAGTGGTTACAGAAATACAAAATAGTAAAATGCAAGATATTAACACAAGACCAAATATACAGATTAACAGAAAAATAAATATGGAGGAAATAAAGTCATTATGTTACATGTTGTTATGTCTCTCCCGTTGTTGGCGCTTTATAAATGTTCGTAACTGTCGAACAGGGGGGACGCAACTTTTAAAAGGGCGTTTGCACAAAAATTACTACATGAAAATGCATGGAAATAATGTATAAGGTCCTATGAATAATAATAAAAAAGGTCTGTTACAGAAAAAAAGCCATTAAAAATATAATCTGAAATAATCATAAAAAATAAATGAATCAACGGTTGAATAAATATTTATTAAAAAGGGAATTTTTTTTAACATTTAACCCTATGGAATTCACCTGTTTAAACTTGTCAAATGAAACCACCGAAAATCAGGGTATTTCACTGACATTTTTCTGCAGTGCAGTGTTCTCTGAATAGATTAATCATTACTTCTCTATGGGGCAGTGGCGTAGCGAGTGGGGCAGAGGGGGGCACCTGCCCCTGGGTGCCTGTGGGGGGACGCCACAAGCAGGGTCCCACATTGGCTCCCTGTGTGAAAATCCGATGCTTCCCCAGGCCTTGCAGAAGGAAGCACTGTCTAACTCTGCTCCCTAGCATGTCACTTCCTTACCAGCGGCAGTGGCGTGCTGGGAGAGAGAGGAGGCAGAGCAGAGCTCATCAGGCAGAGGCAGGCAACATTGAGAAGCAAGTGACCGGAACCAGCAGGACATAGAGGCTGCTGAATGCAAGGTCCTGCGGAGGGGCCCCTAGGGAGCAAGAGTTGTGAGCCTGCAGGGATGATTGTAAGTTTATTCACCCCCTCCATCCTGCTTTTTTTCTTCAGCTAGTGATAACAGGTTCAACTGTGCCTGTCAGATGTTAGTGAGGGCCAGGAGCCACTACACACACACAGACATTGGGGGGGGGGGGGGTTGCTGGAGCAGGGGTAGTGCAGTGTGTCTGGTAACATGTGAGTTGTCACACTGGCACCTCCAGCAAGTTACGCAGTGCTGTGTGCGCTCGGGAGAAACTGTAAACTGCAAGGGGGGCTGTCAGGCAGCATGTAACCACACATACTGTCTTTCCTCCTCATTCTGCAGCCAGGGGCACAGATTCTGATCTGCACCTAAGAAATCTACAGGAAGAGAAGCACAGGTTGCAAACATAAAGGTGATAGACACATGGAGCAACTGAAAAGTCTGATATAAAAGGCCATACCTATACTTCTTACAGGTCCTCTCTTTTTTTTTTTTTAATTCTTTATTTTAAAATTTTTCATGGCACAATAAATGCACAACAAATGTAAGGCCATGCAAGGCCAGTATACGAAACAGTAAACCTAGAGAGGTGACATATCACTCAGTAAGGAAATAAAGGAATAAAGATAACTCAGAAAGAAAATAACATAAGGGAGAGAAAAGTGTTGAGATCCCAGAAAAGGTGGCTAAAACAAAGACCAAAAGGAGGGGATGGCAAAGAAACAAAAAAAAAAATAGAGATCAACCATACACTGTAACATCCCTTGGGTATGAACCTAAGAAACAAGGAAAATCGACATAGCGGACAGACCTACTATCCCTGGTCCACCGAAAAAAGGGGAGACCCGCCATGATCCGAGCGGGGTGTCGTGAGGGGAGGGGAGAGGCCCAACGATCGCAACAAAGTCCATGCTGCCTCTGGAGTGGACACCAAATGCGATATGTTATCATGACTGATATGTATCGATCCCGCCACCCCCCAACGATAATGAATCCCCTTGCTCCTCAAAAAAGCGGATATCTTCTGGAATTGCCTCCGGGCAATGAGTGTCAAAAAAGGAAGGTCATTAAAGAGTGTAAGGGAGAGGTCCTCAAAAAGTATCGGGGCTCAAGCTACCGGGTTAGACATCAGCCGACATTTATCTGTCTCTTCTGCGGCGATCGCAAGCACGTCGCGTGGGGACTCCACCGGGGCTGTGGCCGCCTTCAGTAGGCAAGTGGCGTGTCGGAAAATAGTATTAGTTCCTGTCGGTGTCCCCATGACATGCATCGAAATTTATTAACAAAGTCCAACACGGCATCAGCAGCTATTGGCTCCGGGATCCCTCTAAATCGGACATTCTTCCTGCGGTGCCAGACCTCAGCCGTCTCCACCGCGCCAGTAAGCAGTGACACCTGGTTCTGTAGGGCCTCCATTTGTGGCATCAGTAGGACCTGTGTCTCCGCAGTCTGCTCACTGCGTGTCTCGATAACTGAGAGCCGACCTTTAACAGACCCCAATTCCGTCTGCATGATTTTAAAATCGGCATGCCACATAGCTCTCATCTCCGCCATCGTTTCTCCCAGTAAGCGCCTGATGTCACCCTCCGTGATGGGCAGAAGTCCGCGAGGGACCCGGGGCACCTCCACATTTTCCCGAGCATCCCCTGATTCTGCAGCCACCGTACATGCCATCACCGGTTTTAAAGTACCAGGGCCATCCTTAGGCAGTCTCAACTGCACCGGGCCTCGTAGTGAGCTCCTGGCAGTCACAGAAGCCTCTGGCCAGTACAGATCCTCACCATCGGATGAGCTCATCGTGGGTGATAGGTAAGTTTGAGGAGTTCCCGTCTCTTCCGTCGCCTTTCTCCCATAACATCGCGAATGTCCCTCTGCCGGGACTCTCCGGCAGCTGGGGCTTTTTTCCAGATTTTCTCCCCATAGATGCAGGCGTAGTCTCAGAAAGGGGAACAGGTCAGATCGCCCTGAGAAGCGCTTCAAAGATGGCCGCCAGCTGAAGGCCGCAGTTTCCAAAAACTCCCCAAAACGGCGCCGCAAGGCTCACAATCAGCAGTCCCGGGCAAGTATGATGGGTCAACAAGGTTCCGCTAGCCAAAGGTATAGTATCCGATGATACCAAACATAACCATATAATGTGTAAAAATAATAAAGTGAAAAAAAAAACTTTTTTTTTCTTCTGTAATTTAGCACACTGACTTCACGCGCCCGCAGTTTTCCCCCTACCGCCCTCGTTTTAGCGTGGAATTACAATGCAGGCACTTAAAAAGCTGCCTGCATGGTTACTGCACGCTGCAGCCCCGCGATGCTCGCGGCAGCACTGAGTGCAGCCGCGAGCATCCACTCGATGGAGTCCATAGGACTCCATTGAGCTGGACGCCGGCGGTCACATGACGTGCCGGATCTCGCCTCGCGAGACCCAGCCGGTCAGCGTAGTGATATGCAGGGAGAGACTGGGGGACTTTTTCCCCAAGTCTTTCCCTGCTCCCGCCGGACAGAGGAGGCGGTCGGAGCCGTGGGACAGGAGGTGAGTATATGATTCTTTTTTTTATTTTTTTGGCTGGTGTTAACACCAAGTCCTGGCTCTGGTTAACTTTCCGCTAACCAGAGCCGGACGTTAATCAGCGTTAGGACTTTGTATTCCTAACGCTGATTAACACTTTGCTCTCCCTATACTTAACATGGGGAGCGCAAAGTACAGTAACCTCGCGCTGAAAAGCACAAGGTAACAACGCAAATGGGTTACTTAACCCGTTTGCGTTTGGATTGTAATATGCGGTAGACACCGCGGCCAACGTTAGTGCTCACGCAAGTGAGCGTTAACGTAACATTAAGATTGTAATGTGGCCCAGTGTCGTTAATCACTTATAACGCAAACGATGTCGCTGCACTAATTCACCTTCTCATTTCCCACACTGAGCAAATTTGAAAGTGATGGCATAATGGGTTACTATGCATTATTTCATCTAAAACATGGGGGGCGCTAGGGGAGGACTTGCCCTCGGGCACCTCCTGACCTTGCTACGCCTCTGCTATGGGGAGCTCACTGCTGCCGGAGGTCACCGTATTTTGCTGGCAATTTGTCAATATTTGGCTAACTGACAGCTTTTTGAATAGCCGAATGGCCCTGAAATTTCACCATACGTTGAAATTCACTGGTGAATTATGGGGCTAATTTGGCTCTCTTTGAATAAGAATATGTGAAGCAAAAAGAGGTTTATTTATATGAAGTTTTTTTTTAAAAAAAAAAATGTTGGTTATGTGTAGTCTTTTATTGGTGATGTGTATTACCTTGAAAGTAAGGAAAATACATTGGAATTTGGGTGCCTCCCTCCTTTTTTGTATAATTTCACTTTATATGTTTTTTAACCTTTTATGTGAATTTTGTGGGTTTTTTGTCTATATTATTTGTAATAAATAAAGGAGTCACTGAATATATCTTGACAGAGTCTCGTTAACCGAGGCAGTATTTCTGGGTATGATTACAATATTTTTAACATTGAAGCCTATGGTATTCTCCTGAATAAATCTGCCGAATGAAACCACCGAATGGCAGGGCATTTCGGCAACTTTTCCCTGCTGGTTTTTGTTCTTTGAATAGACGAAGCATTGCTTCTCTATGGGGATTTCACTGCCCTCGAACAGGCACCGTATGTGCAGGCAATTCGCCAACATTTGGCGAACTGCCTGCAATAGCCGAATGGCCAGGAAAGGTAAGCGTTCGCTGAATGTCAGTGTCCGGTTACTTTCGGCCACAATTCGGATCTCTTTGAATAACCTTGTATATGTGCCACATGTATTATGCTAGCAGAGGGCCATTATTTGCTGTTATACTCTCAATGGAGTTTTAAGATTTTACAAAGTATATACAGAAAGCAGTAACTTGATTCCAACCGAACCGTCAAGCTCAAACTGCAAGATTTGCTATGTTCTCCGAGAGCTGATACCAGCAGTGGAGAATGACGTCTCAGTTGTGTCTACAAGCAACTGTGAAACATTACTTACTTTCCTTGTTTTTTTTCTTGTATTTTGTGCTTTAAATTAATCTACAGGGTTAAAATCTAATTGAGACTCTAGGTGCCCCTTCTTTTCTTTTTCAGTAAATGAGGAAGATGGAAATTTTGGCTGAACAAACACACACAAAAAAAATGTGCCCAAACTGCTTGGCTCCTTAAATACCAAACAAAGCAAGTGAAATCCCCAAATTTTTATGAACTATTCAACAGGCTGTCACCAACGGGTTAAAATTATTTTATGCAAATTTGTGGTCCACTTGCAGCAGTGTATTGGAGTATCTGCTTCCTGTTGTAATTTTTTTTGAGAAAGGATTTTACCAGGAAGGATACATTGAGATTTCTCTCGTTTTCAAGTATGTCCTGGGTGGCGAGTATGTACCGTTAGGTGTCCTTGGGCAAGATACCTACTGAAGAAGTGCTCCTGGGGATTGAACCTGTGTCTCCACAGGCTCTCTCCATGCAGAGCAGTGATGTTACCTCTACTCCACCCAGCCGGTACTTTATGTTGAACCTAGTGTCCATTAACTGTGGTAACATAGACAAAGAGTTGTGACAAGCACTTTTTAACTGGTTTAGCACCTCAACTGCGTGCAAGTAATATTCTCCAACTTGTCCAGCCCATCAGTACAAATAAAAAATACATTGTGACTTTCAGGGTTATTCAAACAGAATCGAAAAGTCACCACACATTCGGTGATTTTTCGTTCTCTTCAATTCGGTGCGATTTGGCGATCCCATTTCAGCGACCCTGCGGTGTATTCAGCAAGCACCACAGGGCCGTCGTAGTGCAGGGAAAAGCCGCCGCAAACCCAACAAGAACTCACCACAAAACCTAGTGAACGCACACCGAAACCCGCAAAAACATCTGGATTACCCTGCCGGACACGCCAGAGAAACCCGAGCAGCCGCTGATCACAGCGCAGAGCAGCTGCCAGAAAAACTCGACACTGCAGACGAATGGAGTGACAAAAAAACCCAGTATGCTTGAATGTTTGAAAAGTGAAACGCTGTTTGCAAACAAACTACAGAACGAAAATGTCTGAAATTTACATATAAAAGATCCAATCAATGATAATAAAAAGGGCAGCTACAGAAAAAAGAAAGAACGATTTAAAAAGAAAAAAATGCCTTAAAGATCTTATAAAATCTAAAAATAAAGAGACTCTTTACACCAGAATAAAACAATAAACAGTTTATTAGATATTGAATTAAAAGAGGAATATTTTTAACATTGAAGCCTATGGGATTCTCCTGAATAAATCTGCCGAATGAAACCACCGAATGGCAGGGCATTTCGGCAACTTTTCCCTGCTGGTTTTTGTTCTTTGAATAGACGAAGCATTGCTTCTCTATGGGGATTTCACTGCCCTCGAACAGGCACCGTATGTGCAGGCAATTCGCCAACATTTGGCGAACTGCCTGCAATAGCCGAATGGCCAGGAAAGGTAAGCGTTCGCTGAATTTCAGTGTTCGGTTACCTTTCGGCCACAATTCGGATCTCTTTGAATAACCTTGTATATGTGCCACATGTATTATGCTAGCAGAGGGCCATTATTTGCTGTTATACTCTCAATGGAGTTTTAAGATTTTACAAAGTATATACAGAAAGCAGTAACTTGATTCCAACCGAACCGTCAAGCTCAAACTGCAAGATTTGCTATGTTCTCCGAGAGCTGATACCAGCAGTGGAGAATGACGTCTCAGTTGTGTCTACAAGCAACTCTGAAATATTTAGCCTTGAACCGTGAGAGCAGAATTCATTGGTAAAAAAACACTGGAGAGTTTTTTGGTAGACTGAAGAATGGGATGTTTCCTTGCCTATTCTTTATTTATATAGCGCCACAAATTCCACAGCGCTTTACAGGATCAGTGTACAAGGTGCTGATACATTAGAATACCACACATGGATGATACGGCCTGAATCAGGGGGACCCTGTTCCCAAGGGAGCTTACAAGCTCTGAGAAGTACAAGTATTTTGTGAGGTAGGCTCCTCCATATGTTAAGTATCTTGTCCAAAGACACTTGTTGGTGTTGCCTTCTGAGTGGGATCAAGTCTGCTTTCCATGATTGTAGATAAGCGGCCTGGTGGTTATTTTGAACCCGCTTCTCGTAAAGTTGAGATTTGCTTTTCAACAGTTGTATTTAGGCTAGGGTCAGACGAACATGATTTCTACGGACTGTACGTCCGTGCAGTATGGACGACGTTAGTACGGAAGACGCAGTCGTGGCCACACAGTCCGTTTATTCACTGATGTATATTTTGACGGATGTAGCAGGAAAATAAATTAAAAAGCAAAACCATTTTGTCCGTGAATAATGCTGGACGTATAAATGCAGTTCGTCTGACCACGTTCCATCACTCACACACAAAGCTATGCAGACGTGCGGACGCAGCGCACTTTGTGCAGCCGTTCTAGGGGTTGTACGTTCTTGCCTGCCTTGAGTTCGTGGGCCGCAGCCGTTGTGCATCCGCAGTTCAGTGCGGACGTACTTCGTGTGTCGGACTCTGATGGGCTTTCTTTCATGCTATCACGGACGTACTTTTAGGCGCCATCACGGACGTGAACACTACGCTCGTCTGACAGCAGCCTTAGAGGAATGTGCTGAACAGGATTTTGACTTCTCCACGGTAAAAGGGCAGAGATGTTACCACTGGACTCCACAGCCAATATTGTGTGGTACACAAATACCGTTAGGTGTCTTGCCCATGGACTTACTGGAGAGGTGCTCTGGCCGGGATTTGAACCTGGGTCTCCACGGCAGTGATGTTACCTCGACTCCAGCCAGCCCGTGTTCTTGCTGCAACGCGATCATACGGGTGACTCCTTTGTACACCCTCACTCCTGATAAAAATATATGATCAAACAGCAGTTTTCACGTAATTCAAGCTATGTTATTTATTGAAAGGTCCTTGTTGGGGGGTATATGTTGGGGAAACAATACAAAAAGTAATGAATAGAATCGAGCACAAATCCAACATTCGATTACGTCGAGAAGAATTACCTGTACCATCTCATTTTTCTAAATAAATAAAATAAAGCCCATAGTCTCACCTTTGAGATTTCAAGTAATTGACACTGTGCCAAAGCTCTCAGAGAGCGATTATTGAAAAAGATTTAACAAGGGGCGTGGTCGGCTGCCGAGGAGAGAGGACGCATGCTGTGGGAGCTCTGCGACGTTCTCTTCTCCCTGGGCGATATTTGAGATTTTAACCCGCTGTATACCCTCACCCGAGGACCCTGGGTGGCTGACCAACAGGACTGTGCTGACCGGAGCCTGTATCCCCCCCCCCTCCGGTCCAGAGACTCGCCCGCTGGACGCCATCTCCGGCTGGAGCATGCCGCCGGTGGCCATTTTGCGGCCTGTTTTGAAGATTTAGCTCCCTCCCAGTTCTGCGCTGGAGACCAAGTCGGCGGCCGGGATGACGGAGGGCCCACGTTACCCCGCTGTGCTGGATGCCGTGCTGCAGCTGCTGGGGGACGACGAAAGCCCTGTGACTCGGGGTGATATACGCCGCATCCTGGAGGTATTACGCTCCGGCCGAAGTACTGAAGACCCGACCGGCGGAGTTTCTGGCGGCAGGCGGCCCGCAGGAGTACTGCGTGATGGTGTGCTATCTGAGGCGGAGGAGGCCGACAAGCTGCGGGAAGAGGAGAGGGCACCCAAACACCTGATTCCACAGTATGTTCCCCCGACGGGAGATCTGACCACATTGCGTGCCGCGGGGGTACCCGCATATAGAGTGTCGTCAAACCGGAGGAAGCTGGTGGGTGTGCTGGAGGCACCCGCTGGCACCGACCCGTGCCTGGAGACCGATTATCCCCCTACCTCTGAAGATGAGATTTTGCCTGGTCCCCCCCTGCGATCCCCTGCTTCGGAGCCACCTGCAGCCCTGCCTGGCGCGGCTGGAAACACTGGCGGTGCAGGCAAGGGCATACTTGATTTACCAGCCTTTTTTGTAGCCGGTGGGCTTCGCCTCTTCTCCCTGCCTGCGCAGCCAATATTACCCTTTCGAGACACTGGCTGAGAGTATACCTGCAGACCCCCGTGTGATATTTACACTGGTTGATGACCCCCACGCTTTCGTTCTGGACGTTTTTATTGTTTGTTTTTTTTTCTGCTATCTTACTGAGACACTTATTGAGGACGTTTTAATCGACAGTTGGCTTTTCTTTTCTCTCCCACTTATTTTTACCTTGAAACACCTAAGATGACTTTGTTATTTTTAGGAGTAAATGTGTTGTTTTTTTTTTTTTGTTTTTTTTTCGGAAGCACCTGCAGACTTTCGTTGTTGTCGTCCCCCCCTTCCCCCCCCCCACTACGACATATTGTTACTTCGAAGCCGAGATTCCCCCATCCCTTGATATTGCTCTGTGTATTGCTCTGTGTTCCCCTGAGACATCTCCCCCCTCATTTCTTTTAAGCTGAGACCCCCCCTTTTTGGGGGATGTTTGTTATTTTTCACAAGTAGTACTTATGATGTGGTTGGCCCTGCGTGGCCCTTGCATTAATACGTTTGATTATATGCTGCCTTCTTTACAAAATAAAAATCTTAAATTCAAAAAAAAAAAAGAAAAAGATTTAACTTTATTGGATTCACCCCTTGAACCATGTGGCTTTAATAGAGAATTTGATCTCTCTCAGTTTTGTAGTGATGGTATTCCCCTCGGTGTCTACAATTAAGAAATTATAATAAGTTACCCATCTACAGTCTCATCATAGTCTGACGTCATTCTCAAGCATATGTGCACGATGGTACGATTGAAATATTTTTATAATGACCTTTTGTCTTGTTAATATGTATAGAATGTTATAGTAATTAAAGTGCTGTGCATTATGGGAACTTGTTTTTAATTCTTGCATTTCCAATAGTGTAAGAGTTAAATTCCACATGAGTAATTAATGATGATTGCAGAAACCAATTAGTGATGTCATTGATTGTAATACTATTTAAATGTTGTAAGTAAGGCTGGGGTCAGACTAGCGCATTTTTAACCTGTGTTTAGGCGCACTTAATCACGGCCTCAGTAGCAGCAAATGACGCGTAATGACGGCCAATATACGAAGTACAGCCGCATGAAAGTCCGGCCGCGCAACGCAAGTGGAAAATGAACGCATTTTTTCGAAAACGCAGAACCGCTGGTACTGACGTACAGAGTGCGCTGCGGCAGCATAGCGGCGTGTTTAGGAGACGTCAGACGCTGCTCATGTCCAGCCAACATAACGTCCAGACACCCAAAGTTTCCTGGTTTGGATCCGTAACAAAACACGCCCGAAAATGCGCATCGTATGACCATTTTCGCGCATTCCGTGAAAAAATACGTCAAATGCATTCAGACGGTCGCTGCAAATAATGCGTTCATTTGACCCTAGCCTAAGGCCGGCTGCACACTAGACGTTTTTTGTAATGCACTAACGCGCGTTAAAAAAAAAAAAAAATCATCGTACTCGACACTCGTCTACCCCCCCCTTGCGTTATCTTCCATAGGAGGATAGCGGAGCACCCGTCGACGCGAATCCTAGCGCATCGCCATTCTAGAACGCTAGGATTCACGTCGACGGGTGCTCCGCTATCCTCCTATGGAAGATAACGCAAGGGGGCGTGGACGAGCGTCGGGTACGATGTTTTTTTTTTTTAACGCGCGTTAGTAAAAACGTCTACTCTAGTCTAGTGTGCACCCGGCCTAAGTCTTAACTTTAGACTTGACAAAAACCCGTGAGGGTCGAAACGTCGTTTCTCTGCTGACGGAATAAACCCACATGGTAAATATTGAAGCGAGTGCTGTACTTTGTATACTGGATTTGGGAGTGGTTCACCAGAACCATTTGCTGGATATTAAACCGTTAGAAATGTCAATGAGCAGCACCTGGATAACACCTTGTGCACAGCTTACTCATTTGCAAAATGTCATTAGTAGCAAGGTTGTAGTATGGCCTTAGGAGACTTGCTGTAGAGTGTGTGTGTGTGTGTGTGTGTGTGTGTGTGTGTGTGTGTGTGTGTGTGTGTGTGTGTGTGTGTGTGTGTGTGTGTGTGTGTGTGTGTGTGTGTGTGTGTGTGTGTGTGTGTGTGTGTGTGTGTGTGTGTGTGTGTGTGTGTGTGTGTGGGCGGCGAGTATCTCAAAGGGTTATTTCCAATGAACAAATGATCACTTGAGTAACACTTACAGGGTTATTCAGAGAGCGTGAAAAGCAGGAGAATGACCTAGAATTTTTCATTCCTCAGCCAAAGTAGCCGATTTGGATAGTGAGATGAAAGGGAGAATTTTGACTTTCAGCCCACTTTCCAAATCGGCTACTTTGACCTAGAATTTTTCATTCTCCAGCCATTCTCCTGCTTTTCACGCTCTCTGAATAACCCTGTTAGTTTTGCAGTTAACATGTAAGAAGGAGATAATGGCGAACCATTACAAACCCTTTTGCTGCTTTAAAGAAAAGATAAACATTAGTTGGCAAGTCATGAATGCAGCCTCTCAAAAGCGTGTTCCAAAATAAATTCTATTACACACACAGAATAAATAGATCTACAATTTAGAAAAAAATTAACAGAACGTGGAATGTTCACCAAAAATAGTTAACAGGGTTATTCAAAGAGAATCGAAAAGTCACCGCGCGTTCAGTGACTTTTCGTTCTCTTCAATTCAGTGCGATTTGGCGATCACATTTCGACGACCCTGGGGTGTATTCAGCAAGCACCACAGGGCCGTCGTAGTGCAGGGAAAAGCCACCACAAACCTGCCGAACACTCACCGCAAAACCTGGTGAATGCACATCGAAAACCAGCAGAAACATCTGGATTAACCCCCCCAAACACACCAGAAGAAACCCGAGCAGGAGCCGATCAGAGCACAGACCAGCCGCCGGAAAAACCCGACACCGCAGACGAATGGAGTGGAAAAAAAAAAACAGTACGCTTGAATCTTTGAAAAGTGAAACGATGTTTGCAAAGAAACTACAGAACAAAAAAAAAAAACTAAAAACGATAAAAAAAAAAGAAACATGCCTAAAAGATCCTAAAAAAAAAAAAAATCTATAAAAGAAACGTTTTACTGCAGAATATTATAATCAACGGTTTATTAGATATTGGATTAAAACGGGAATATTTTTAACATTGAAGCCTATGGGATTCGCCTGAATAAACCTGTCGAATGAAACCACCGAACAGCAGGGAAATTCGGCAACTTTTCACTGCTGTTTTGTGTTCTCTGAATAGACGAAGCATTGCTTCTCTATGGGGATTTCACTGCCCTCGAACAGGCAATGAACAGGCACCATATGTGCAGGCAATTCGCCAACATTTGGCGAACTGCCTGCTCTCTGGATAGCCGAATGGCCTGGAAAGGTAACTGACCGCTGAATTTCAGCGTTCGGTTACCTTTCGCCAGCAATTCAGATCTCTTTGAATAACCCTGTAAGTTGCAGGGTCCGTAACACTGTATTGTTGTGTTTTAGCTTCCTTGTTTGTCTTTCAGATCATGTGACCTCTATGTTTGTCTGTTTATCAATTTAAAATACAACTTCAAATTTTGTTTTCAAGAATCAATGCCAAATCTAGCATTGTTTGGAAGGCATGTACCTTTCCGTAACGTCCTTAAGATTGATGGAAAGACATGCTTTACTGAATATTGCAGAGGCCTGGCAGGATGCACCAGGCAAAATGCTGTGAGACGTGTTCTTTCAATGTGACCAGCCCACAGGGTAGCCAGCAGGGGATTTTTGACAACAAAATTTAAACCCATGATGATCCCTGGCCACGAATACCAGACAGCTTGCTGCATCTGTGTACGATAGCATCTGTCACTTACGAATCATGTTTTTGTAGGATTTTTCTTTTCTCCTTTTCCGATGAAGAAATGTGCAACCATAACTTAAAAGGATCTCAGCTGTAGCTAAGATCGGTCATGGAACCAGATTCCTCATTTATTTCCCCCCCCTATGTTTTTACTTAAAAGGACTAGTCCACTCTCCCGGTCTAACCCTCATCGTTCATTTGGTCCAGACCATTTTCTCCTGTCAGTATACCAGAGGCAGTCAGCAGCATCTATATGTACTGGGCGATTGCATCCTATTTTTACCATCCTCCCTCCATAACAAGGGTCACCTGAGAAGCCCTCTCTTCCTTCAAGTCACCTTTTATTTGCAGTTACTTTCCCAATAAAGTGAAAAAAAATACAAAAGGACTTATTTTTTTCTTTTCTTTTAAAAGCACATTAAGTTTTTTTGTGCGGTTTAGGTTCCGATAAAGGCCAGGTTTCTCATTGACTACTTAGCGATGCAGTCAACAGTAACAGTTCCTCCTTCATACAAGTTCCTGTTACATTTTCAAAAGAGATCATAACTTTTGGCATTAAATGGATCCTTTTAGGCTGCGGTCACATGACCGCACAAAGTGCATCCGTGTGACTGCTCTTCCATGCGTTCGTCGCAGCTTTGTGATGGGGGGAGGGCCACACGGTGTAGCGTGCGCACTAGTTCCACTTGCAACACAGGACGGGGCTATAAAACGCGATCCTCCATAGGAGGACTGCGCTTTGTAGCGCTAGCGCACTGAAGCCTATGTGGACACCTCCACCGAGAGCAGAGTGAAAGGAACATCCACTCTCTCAGACGTTCCTAAGATGCGGTCACATGAGCGTTCTTGAAGTACAAAAATCTACTTCCCATCACACATTAAAAAGTGTATACACTGTTCTCCAACGCCATGTTCCCGTTATTTACATTCAAGATCACTTAGAGTAAAGCGCACGTGTTTTCCTTTCCAATTTATTTATTTTTTGACATTGTTTATTGGTTTTCTTTTAGCCTTTTGTACGGAGCAGAAACGGTTACAGAAAAGAAACAAGGAACTTTAAAAACTTTTCAGTTTTATAAACTTTTTTTTATACTGATGTAATATAAAGATGAGGCTGTCCCATTATTTTTATGTGTATGTCGTCACAATACCTTTCTCTAGGTCAGAGAAACGGGGGCTTAGTATCAGCTTGTTCTTCACCATTACCCAAGTGATACAGTGCTACACGTAACAGTTTAAAATCGAGGATGTCAAACCCTGTTTTGATGATAGATCAGACAGACTGATTCCAAACAGTCTATGTTAGTCAATGTGAAATAAGGAACAGAAACCAAATGGGCGGCGCAGCAACAACCAAAAGTAGCACAGACCACCAAGAAAAAAAAAAAGTTATATGCATGGGACGCAGCAATATGTAAACGACAAGCAACGTGCTTTCTCCCTTTTTAATAATAATAAAAACGAAATAACTAAAAGGAATGACACAAGGAGCCATGCCCCGTACAGGAGAGGAGACCGGCACATTGCAGAATGGTTGCGTTGCCAGCGAGAAACACAAGGGATGGGATGTGGTGAGTCCAGAGCAAAGGCAGCTCAGTAAGACTAGAGACCATGAGCAGCCTTTGGGAACATTATCCTATCAGCACCATCCTGCATAGGATGAAATTAATCCTGTATTTTAAAAAAAAAGGTATTTACATATCTGTGGTTAGCCCGCAAATCAACAGTTATTCGCAGGATTACCTTAATAAAAAGGAGCAAATGTACATTTAAATTTCAGATCCCAATCCAAAAAGCCATCTTATATGTGTCACCTTTGACCTGGGAGAAGGATTTCAGTTTGCTCAAGGGAGCACAAGACAAGCGATATCAGTCGGCATCTCCTTCACATTTTTGGCAAGGGTGGTGCGCGGACAAATAGTGACTGATGATTAATACCATAAAGCAAACTCACCATACAAAATAAAAAATACCAGACCGGCGAAACGCGCAATGAACACCCAAGTTGGGTGAGGGGACATGTAAAGGATGGGGCATAAAGCTGTATTACACACAGAGATGGCAGGAAGATTGGGATGGGGAGGCCGATTCTCGCAAAGATCAACACTCCCTCTTAATGATACAGCATGATAGTAGGGGCTCAGTCCTCTTTTTTTTCAGCCTCATCCTTGGAGTCCGTGGGCACTTCCTTCGGCTGCTCTTCATATCTGGGTAAAGAAAGAAAAAAAAGGATTCAAGTGACAACATGCACTATAATTGCAGCACCTTATCTGTCTTTCTCTTACACCATCTCACAACTGTCTAAAAGGTGGATACGCAGCATCAGGGGTAAACGCACTGACTAGATGTCCTGCTCCATGTACTTTAAGCCCTTCGCTACAAAGTGGTTTTCCATAAAAACACTGGCAAGACAAATTACACATCCATTACCCTGACTGTAAAAATGTATGTAGATCCAAAACAAAACATTTTCAAAGTCAGTAAGCTTATTTGACATACAGAGGGCTCCAAAAGGCACTACTACATGTACGATTCAGCTCTATGAGCTGAGCTTTCTTCTGCCAGAAAAACAGACCTCCAAGCCGCTCAAGACAGTTCCAGCACATTGGCAGACATGCCCGAGGTGCTGAAACTTTAGAGGCACATTCTGAATACCATTTCCAATAAGAAAATGGGGGGGTCACTTTGATTTGCTCCAGAATATAACCAAATTAAAAAAATATATATCTTGATTTCAGGCACCTGCGAGAGTCTTCAAAGATAAAGTTGTTAGGATTGTGGACAGGTTAAGAAATATTCCTATAAAACATGCTTTTCAAACGGTAGCTTAGATTTATGGGAAACTAAAGCTGCCATGTAGCTGTGGGAATGTTAAATAATTCATGTTGTTTGGTGGGGCTTGAAAGAACTGTCTTGCAGTATGTGGGCAAACGTGGATTCAATTAACGGTCTGCACCTGAAATCAAAAACGAGCTGCCATGAGTGATTAACTGATGAAATCACGCCAGGACTCATAAATCCCAATGACAAAAACATGCGCAAAGGAAATATAAAAACATGTAAAGGACCCCCCCCCCCCAGAAAAAATAAATAAAAAAAAAGGTAGCAACTTATCCAAATTGCAAAATATTTAACCTTTCGTTTTCTGCTTAGGCTAATATCAGACGAGCAAAGTGTGCGTGCATAACGGACGGACGTACTGACGGAAGATACTGTAGACACCACATGGTCTGTTTTTTTTTTTGACGAATGTAGAAAAAAAAGGAAAGGGAAATATAGGAATCAAAATTAAATGACAGGTACAGTCAGGCAGACCAAAAAAACTTCTGAGAGTCAACGTAATGGACGTTGCAAATGCGCTGCGTCTGACGTCGCGTCATCACGCACACAGGCCACTACGCGGACACGGGGCACTCTGGGCTTCCATCGTAGCGCTTTTACGTCGAGGCCTAAATGGCGTCCGTTGCCACCTACATGGTGCGTACGCATGTACTTCGTGTGTTGGTCTCTATTGATCACAAATCAATGCTACGACGGATGTTAAACTATGCGGCGACACGGACATGATGACTGCGTTCGTCTGATGCTAGCCTTAGATGGAAATATTAAAGAAATACCAGAAGAGGTACTGGGTTCTTTCTTTCATCTGGTATAAATGACGATCAAAAAGGTATGACTTATGGAATCACAGGTGTCTGTGGGATGAAGGAAAGGAATTTGGGGTATAAGGTGGCAAAACGCCATAGAAAGAAGAGGGGGTCATTTCATAAAGTAACTTATTGATTTGCGCTGACACTAAAGCAAAAAGATTAAATTAAGGGGTACATTATGTAGGCCAGGACTGTTAAACTCCAGCCTCCCAAATGTTGATGCCTACGATTCCCAGAATTCTTTTAAAAGCACTAGACGGCCAGGGAATCATGGGAAGTGTAGTTCAGAAACATCTGGGGGACTGAGCTTTCCAGCCCTGATTTAGGCTGTTATCATTCCTAGTCAATACATAGGCATGGATTTTAACAGCACTGCCTTTTTTTCTAGTTAGGAAGCACCTGTCTGAATGCAGATAGGAGAAGTGCCCTTCACATGGAGCTGGGATTCAGATGCCGCCTGCGGCGGGGGGAGCAGGATTTCTGCTGCATTGATTCGGCCAGACTAGCAGGAGATCCAGAGACCACCGGAAAGTGAGAGAGGCGAGGAGTGTGAGGTAGGAGCTCCGCAGAGGACTCATAGCTGTGAGAAAGGTGGGTGGAACAGAGATGAGAAGACAGAAAGAGGGGGGTATGACGGGGAAAAAAAAAATACAAGAGGGGGAAGAGGAGGAGAACAGATAGGTTGAAGAAAAAGCAAGAGAAAAAAAAAGGGGGGGGGGGGGAAGACAGAAAAGATTGAAGACCGGTATTTGCAGTGTTTGACCTCTTCTAGTCTACACCCCACATCCTCTGCTTTCATTGTCCTATAATATTCATTACCTGAACATCTCGGTCAGTTCTCCTTTCAGCAGGGCTACAAACATGGGGAATCCGATACAAACTGGGACAAGGTAAAGCAAAGCTGGCTGAAGAATAAAAGGAGAGACCATACATACGTTAAAACCAGTATATCCATCGTGCAGTGTGCCATTATTAACAGGGTAATTCAAAGAGATTCGAAAAGTCACCGCACGTTCGGTGACTTTTCGTTCTCTTCAATTCGGTGTGAATCGGCTTTCCCATTTCGGCGACCCTGCGGTGTATTCAGCAAGCACCACAGGGCTGTCGAAGTGCAGGGAAAAGCTGCCGAACACCCGGCAAATGCACGCCGAAAACCCGCAAAAACATCTGGATTAACCCACCGAAGACGCCGGAAAACCCGAGCAGAAGCCGATCACATGCAGAGCAACTGCCGGAAAAATCCGACACCACAGACGAAGGCAGTGAATAAATTAGCAAAACAGTTTGCTTGAATGTTTGAAAAGTGAAACGCTATTTGCAAAGAAACTACTGAGCGAAAATGTCTGAAATTTACATATGAGGTCCAATGAATGAGAATAAAAAGGGCTGTTACAGAAAAAAGTAAAAAAAATATCTGAATGAATATATATATATATATATATATATAAAAAAAAAAACACAGAAAAATGCTTGAAATATTACTGCAGAATAACTTGACTTTTTACTGCAGAATTTTATAAATGAACGGTTTATTAGATATTGTATTAAAACGGGAATATTTTTAACATTGAAGCCTATGGGATTCGCCTGAATAAACCTGCCGAACAGGCAAATATCTGGTGGGCCTCAACAGCCTTGGGCTTACTAGGAATATCATGGGATCTCACCAACTGATCCATGTAAGGGTGGCCTTACTGTTGCATGGGCTCATGGATATACAGTTGTGTTCAAAATTATTCAACCCCCACTGAAATTGAGTGTTTTGGCCAGTTTGACATTGATTTTGATCATTCAGTCATCTTGCTTACAATTAAATCAAAGAGGCACGTGTAGGTCAGACAAATATAACATAACATTTATAATGAAATAACCACAAATGTCTTTTCTGTGCTCACATCATTATCAGTTTTATTCAACCCCCAAGTGACATTCAATCTTAGTACTTAGTACAACATCCTTTTACAGTTATAACAGCTTTTAAACGTGAAGCATAGCTTGACACAAGTGTCTTGCAGCGATCTACGGGTATCTTCGCCCATTCGTCATGGGCAAAAGCCTCCAGTTCAGTCACATTCTTAGGCTTGCGCACTGCAACTGCTTTCTTTAAGTCCCACCAGAGGTTCTCAATCGGATTTAAGTCAGGTGACTGCGATGGCCACTCCAAAATGTTCCAGCCTTTAATCTGCAACCATGCTCTAGTGGACTTGGAGGTATGCTTGGGATCATTGTCCTGTTGAAAGGTCCAACGTCTCCCAAGCCTCAGGTTTGTGACGGACTGCATCACATTGTCATCCAATATCTCCTGGTACTGAAGAGAATTCATGGTACCTTGCACACGCTGAAGCTTCCCTTTACCTGCAGAAGCAAAACAGCCACAAAGCATGATTGACCCCCCGCCATGCTTCACAGTAGGCAAGGTGTTTTCTTCATAGGCCTTGTTCTTCCTCCTCCAAACATAGCGTTGATCCATGGGCCCAAACAGTTCTAATTTTGTTTCATCAGTCCACAGAACACTATCCCAAAACTTCTGTGGTTTGTCCACATGACTTTTGGCATACTGCAGTCGACTCTTATTCTTTGGAGATAGCAAGGGGGTGCGCCTGGGAGTTCTGGCATGGAGGCCTTCATTACGCAGTGTGCGCCGTATTGTCTGAGCTGAAACTTCAGTACCCACATCTGACAAATCTTTTCTCAGTTCCTCAGCAGTCACACGGGGACTTTTCTCCACTCTACGCTTTAGGTAGCGCACAGCAGTCAAAGTCAGCATCTTCTTTCTGCCACGACCAGGTAGCGTTTCAACAGTGCCCTTTGCCTTGAATTTGCGAATGATGCTTCCTATGGTCTCTCTTGGTATGTTTAACATCTTTGCAATCTTCTTATAGCCATTGCCCTTCCTGTGAAGAGTAATCACCTCTTCTCTTGTCTTCCTGGACCATTCTCTTGACTTCATGTTTGTAACCACACCAGTAAATGTCTAGAAGGAGCTGAGTATCACAGTCATTTTAAAGCTGCCTAATTGGTGCTTATTATGCTTTATTGCTGCTCCGTGACATCCACAGGTGTTTTCAATACCTGATTGAAAACACTTGAATGGACCTCTGTTCTTCAGAGTGGTAGTCTTTAAGGGGTTGAATAATTGTGTCAATGAAGAATTCACAAAAGAAACATTTACTACTGTATTACAAAACCAATTGATGTCATTTTAGTTGCATATGGTTCTTTAAAAAGTCCTTGTAGGATTTCATTCTGAATACAATTACAAATGTACACCAAATTCCCTAAAACCCTTTACAGCATTGGGGGTTGAATAATTTTGAACACAACTGTACTTTTTTTATAGCTCCCTTTACAAACATGGGGCCGGTAGTTCAGACTATTCTGACTTAAACCTTACATTTATAAATGTTGCCTTGCAAGATGTTCAGCACATGGACTCATTTAAAAGGTTTTTTTTTAGAGTAGCTCTCCCTAGCACAACACAGATACCTGTGCCTTATATATTGGCTACATGCCAACCATAAAAGCTGGATGTCATATGTGACGTGCGCCACTTTGGACTTGGGCTGCATGGACCTGGAGATGTAATTAGGAGGTGCAGGCCTGATGTTCTATTTTATTTCCTTGCACTCTCGTGTGCAGAGTGTTTGTGTTTTCTGTGCCCTATTCCCTGAGGTCTGTGTTGTATTATTATTCCCTTATGTATTTAGTGTGGAATGTTATGTGGGATATACTGTGCTGTTTTCCTATGTGTAATCTGTATGTAAATATTTGCTCTGCCTCTACCCTACAACCAGAACCTGGTTTGGACTGGATATCCCTGCCACCTCCCGTAGACTTTAGTAGAACACAGCGCATGTGTGAAGAGGATATTCAGCATGGCAACGCTGGGGCGTGTTTGACTTTTGAATGTAACTGTAATCACAAAATAAAGACTTTCCCATTTTGGTTTTTACCCTGAAAGGATCTCCTGTTATTGAGTGAGTGTTGGGCCAGAACCACTACTCATTCGGGATACTGACAGTGAGGGGAGCATTCTGTATGTGGGTACTAGAATCCGTAACAGCCTAAATGAGGCCACTCACCTGTGCGTGCTTGAAGGTGTGCATGACAAAAATGGTCAACGCCAGGCCAAACACGTACGCCACAAAGCTGGTGTAGAAGTAGGTGTGAGAGTTTTTCTTGAGGCTGGAAAGAAATGAATATATACCATTTTATTCTTGGCAGATGTACCATGCTGGAGCTGTGAACCAGGCTCATGAAAAAAAACAATTCTGGCCCTCAAGATCACATGCCATTTTAATATAAAGTTAGCCATAACATGGCCCATGACTCACCTAATGTCAAAACGGAGCAGTAGGGCAATGAAAATACCTGGCGAGAGAGTGGAAAAAGAAATATGTTGACATATTGGTTGTACTACACATATTTTCTCTTGTCTGTAGAGTCTTCAGGTTCATTCAATTATCATGTTAATTTCTGTATGGTTTGGAGGAGCATGCAGATGCCTCCCAGATTGGTGTTGTATATGTGATATACTGCACGGTGTGAAGGGTTTGTACTTGGTGATCCCAGTTGTCCTTGTTTGTACTTGTATATGGTGGGATCTACAAACAAAATCCTCTATCGGATGACGATATGCTCGCTTGATGGTGTCAAGGAGGAGACATTTCAATTTATCTATAAAACTGACCGGGAATAACAATGTCACCGAGCCCCAACATGGCGAAGTTATTGGCTTCCAGGCCCTTCTCGAGAAGATCTTGAGGGAACACCACTAGGGGAGGGGAAAAAATTTGAAATTATAATTATACACATCTAAGTAACAGGAACCAGGGATTGGAGTACGGGTAGTTAACACGGGAGTTTTCAGCTCTTGTTGAGGTATAACTCCCATGATTCTTTCATTGATAAAGCATCATGGGAGTTTAGATCGGCCACTGTAGAGTGGCTAACATGGATCAACAGTGTGCTGGAGGAAATCAGAGAGTGTGCGCTCAAGGAGGTGAAAGGAGAGAGAGTGCAAGTTCAAATGGAGGAGAAAAAAAAAACAATGGGTGGCAAGTTCTGTAAATAGAAGGGGATGGGTGTAAAAAGGGTTTACGATTAGAAGCCACCTAGTGGACACTTTTAAAAATGTTCATTAGCAAAACTAAAAAATAGTTGTATTCAATAGTTAATCCCATAGTGACCAGGCGCTATTTCCATTGTCTGTCCGAAAGTACCCACTGCTGTTTTTACATTTCTGCGTGGTTTGTGTTTAGGTCCAATTTTCCTCTTACTCGTTTATGCAAACCACACATATTACATACCGTTTTTCTCACCATTAAATTAACTTTCTAAATATAGTAAATTATAGGGTTGCACCGATACCGATACTAGTATCGATATCGGTGCCGATACCGGGTACCGCAGGAGTACTTGGTACTCGTGCAGTACCCCCGATATTTTCCCCCCATACCGGAAGCCGGCATTGAGCCGGCTTCCGAATGCTCTATCGGCATTCGGACAGCCGCCCCTGGAGCTCTCCGGCATACTTACCTCCCTGAGCGACGCCGGGAAAGTTTCTGCGCTTCCGCACGTTGAAGGACCCCAGCCACGATCACGTGGGAGTCCCACGTGATCGCGGCTGGGGTCCTTCAACGAGCGCACGCGCGAAGACTTAGTCGGCGCCGCTCGGGAAGATAAGTATGCCGGAGAGCTCCAGGGGTGGCTGTCCGAATGCCGATACAGCATTCGAACAGCCGCCCCATGTCTGGTCTGGGGGGGCAAATATCCATGAGAGCTTGGGGGAAATATCCATGAGCTGGGGACATTTTTATATGAGGTCTGTTCTTATTGGAAAGTGGTCGCATGACATAAAATAAAAGTATTGGTACTCTGTCTTAAAAAAGTGGTATCGGTGCATCCCTAGTAAATTATATGATGAGAAAATAATGGTATAAAAAAATAAAGAAAAGAAACGTATAAAATATGACCGGGGGGGGGGGGGCCTCACTTTTTCGAACTTTGACCCCCAAAATCTACAACCTCCAAACAAGACCCCGGCTAAATAGTTTCGAAATACCAAATTTTTACATGGTTTTATTATTTAACCCCTTCACTGCTGAGCCATTTCACCTGTGTGTGCTGAGCTAATTTTGACCGATTTATGCTCATCATGTTTAAACGTGATTTGAAGTCCTATTTTACTACATGACTATTTTTCTTTTCACACCACACACCAAACATGGTCATGTTTGGTATCATTGTAAAGGCCATGCTCTGTCCTTTTCAAAGCCAAACACGACAATATAGCTGCCACTGATGAGGAGATGGAGTCCAAAGGACCACTGTATCTCCACTTGGTAGCTAGGGGGTTAACTGCCTCACTGACAGCATCGCGCATATAGCGTCGGCATCAGTGGGCGGGGCCCCCAGAGGCTTGGCCAACATAAAAAATGCAGACTGTGCCCTTTCCAGCAGCGTGTCTCTTTTTTTTTTTCTATCTTTAGCCGTTTGGGAGAGAGAGGGGTCCAAAAGGACCCCCCTCCCCTTTCCAGCTCTCCCCCCGGGGAACCTGAGCCTGACATCATTGTGCTCGACGATCATTGTGCAGTGCGATGGCCAGGGCCCATAAAAAAACGTGGGACCCTGGCCAGAGAGGTGAGTATAGGGAGGGAGGGAGGGGGGTTAGAGGACCATGATGTACATGGTTAGTCCTTGGTCCTTAATGGGAGTTTTTCACAGGATTTACCATGTACATCATTGGTCCTCAAGGGATTAAAGGGCCACTACCATCAAAAAATTAAATGTTCTTATTTTGTTTATTTTTTGGTTTCTGATATCTTACATGTGCTTTGTTTTTCTCTTGTATGTTTAGTTAAGAAAATATTTCACTCTTTGTGTCACTGTGTGCATCTATTTTGAGTTGTAAGCAAACCCCCCCCCCCCGTATCTTTACATCACTTGGTCCTCACTGTGTGGCTTTATACAATGGATGTATTCAAAAGGACATCACCAGGAGGTTGATTAGAAGGGCCTCAATGTTAATGCCAACGTTAGCGCTCAGCTGTGAGAGCGTTAACGTTAGCTTAGGTGGCCGTAGCACGGACCGACCATATTACATTCCAAACGCTAACGGGTTAAAAAACCCGTTAGTGATTCGAAGCTTTGCGCTTTTCAGTGCGAGCTTACTGTACTTTGCGTTCCCTATGCTTAACATGGGGAGCGCAAAGTGTTAATAGAGGCGAGATCCTGCAGGTCATGTGACCGACAGTAGAAGCCTCGATGGAGTCCTATGGATTCTAAGGAGGGGACGCTCGCGTCGGTGCTTAGCGCGGCCTCGAGCATCCTGAGGCTTAGCGCTGCTTTACAGGACAGGCTACTGGATTAACGCCTACCCCGTAATAACAAGCTAAAACAGGGTCACTAAGGAGAAACCTGCAGGAGCAGGTTTTCATCCTTACCATCCCCGTTTTAGCCTGAACATTGTAATATGGCCCAAAATCTTTTAAGCTCCCAGTCTTATCTCATTCAGCTGCAATCACTTAGCCTGGATCACAATAGACCTACTGGAGCCTTATCTAAACATTCCCTCCTCCACCTCATTAACTGTTAAACCATAGCAGTAAAGTAAAACATTTGCACAGATGTCGGTAAATGTTGCATCATGAAAAAAACTACACAAAAATTGGAAACATACAGTTGCGAGAAAAAGTATGTGAACCCTTTGGTATTACGTGGAGTTTTGCATGAATTGGTCATAAAATGTGCTCTGAACTTTCTCCATTTGTAGACAGTCTGTCTTACCGTGGACACATGAACATCAAGGCTTTTGGAGATACTTTTGTAACCCTTTCCCGCTTCATGCAAGTCAACAATTCTTAATCGTAGGTCTTCTGAGAGCTCTTTTCTGCGAGGCATGGTTCACATCAGGCAGTGCTTCTTGAAACCAGTAAACCCAAAACTGGTGTGTGTTTTTAAAGGGCAGGACAGTTTTCAGCAACACATCCAATAATATCACACTGATTGGACTCAAGGTTGGCTCACTCCTGGCTCCAATTAGCTCTTGGAGAAGTCATTAGACTAGGGGTTCACATACTTTTTCCACCCTGCACTTATGTTCAATAAAAACATGAAAACATATAATGTTTGTGTTGTATTATTTTAAGCAGACTGTGTTTTTCAAATTGTTGTGACTTAGATGAAGATCAGAGCACATTTTATGACCAATTCATGCAAAACTCCACGTAATCCCAAAGGGTTCACATACTTTGTCCTGCAACTGTATATAAAAACGGAAATAAAAACTCACTTTATTTTTCCTTTTTACATGCAATTACTTCAGAACAAAGAAAAAAAAATACAGGTTGTATTTTATAAAGAGGATTTATTTGTAATGCAGTTACAGCTAGTAACTAGTAACAGATTATGTAAGTAGTAGTGTCCCTTTATAAAGGGCATATATGTGCATTAGTACTATAATAGCACCATCTTCTTGATGCCAATTAGGGTTAACCCTAAAGCTAACAGATTCTGCTCATTTTCACGCAACAGATTCTGCTTCTCTTGACCTTTGCTAGGCTCACAGCTGAAACTGTTGATTATGGTTAACCTCTAAAAGCAAGCAACGTCAGCAAATAAACAGTCGCCTGGTTCTAATCTTGACTGGGAATAGGAAGAAAAAAAAAAAGCGCAAAACCGTCCAACCCCCCCCCCCCCCACTCTTTTTTTACCCACCTAATGTCAGGGAACATTTTGAAAAGCAACCACGAGCTGGTGACATTCCCACATGTTACCTCTAACAAGAGCTGTGAATTTGCAGGGATAATAAAAAGGATAATCAGAAGGAAAATTTACAAAATGAACAAAACTTACATTTTATTGGAGCCTCAAAGGATTTGGCCACAGTAACCATGACATTGGTCCCAAACACCTAGGGGCAAAATATAGTTGGTGACAGATTGCAATGTCGTACCTATCGCACTCCTGTATCCTTTAGTACAACATAATATATTTCTTATCCCATCCAGTCCACTTACCCAGAAAATATCATAGACGAAGAGCCCCCCCAGCAGGATGCAGCCAGTACTGACATTATTCAGATGCAGAAGCTCCACCCCGTTCAGGGCAAATGCCAAACCAAAAAGGTTATTGGCAATCCAATGCTGGAAAGGGGAAAGAACACAGGAAAAAGAAGAAAACATAGGTTGTGAATAGGGGAGACCGTAATAAAAAAAAAAAAAAGAATGTAACTGAAAACGGAACTCCTTGCTTGGTTGTTTGAGCTGACAAGTCACAAACATACACGAAAATACTAACATCCGACGTCAGTTAACGAATTCAAGTTTTCTTCAGCCACTTTTTCAATGAATGAAACTTTGCAAAGATGCACTTTGACTTCCATAAGCGCAATGGGTATTTCTCAACCACATCCAAGGTAAAGCAGTCATGAGGTACTTTTTTCTGCTTGCTTTTTTCCAATTAAGAGCAAAGGTGGAAATCTTACCTTTTGTAATATCTAGATTGTTATTCACTAGCATGTCTAAAACTGCAAAAACAACTGGATTTAAAAATCACCCCAATTTTCCAATTATAATTAGTACAAAAGAATAAAACAAATATTTATTTAACATAAACAAATAGCTGTATCTGTTCTTTATTGACCTCCCCCGGCGGTCCTCACAACGGGACCTCGGAAGAAGGACGCCGCGATCGGCCGGAGGTGACTGCAGGGAGGTCAGAGAGGGAGCGCAGGGACAGGTATTTATCCAGCCCGAGTGTAGCTCAGGGTTACCTCTTTCAGCATTGAAATTTATACCTTCAGGGAGGTTAAAGGTTATACAATATGTGGGGTGCTCTAAAGCAGAAATTCACTGTTGAACCTGCACTTTAAAAATAAAACATGACACATGATGGCAGTGTCAAGCAATCAAATAAAAACCTCACTAAATCTTTCAACACATATCGTTTAGGTAGATTTTTGGTACTAAGTGACACAGCACTTACCTTCTTGAGGATGTACCAGACTCCAACAACCGTGCTCATAGCCAAGCAGATGAGGTCTCGAGTGTCAAATTCATAATTCAAAATATCTGATAGAAAGAAATAGGCAGATGTTTGGATTAACACACTGTACATTACTGTGGCACTGCCACTCGCTAGTAACATGGGTCTCTAATCCATAGTTGGTGCTAATGAACCGCCTCGATATGTAATCGTTAGAAGTTTAAAGTCTGGCATGAATATTCCAATCTTAATGCTAGTATCCGGAGAAATCAGTTAGTGCTACGCGGTTTGCGCAAGCTTACTGGACTCTGTGTCTCCTAAACTTAACATGTGGAGCGCAATCTATTTTTAGCATCGACAAGTGAGGTATTACAAAGTGCAGGTGCAATTTACCATTGGGATGCTGAAACAAAAATTTTACCACCTCCTAAAAGAGGGTGTTAAATGTTTCTGCAAATGCAAAATCATTTAACACGCTCTAACACCCCCCCCCCCCTAATAATTCCATACTCTCATCCCGTGGCGAAAAGGGTGGCCTGATCCGCCGCTTTTCGCCAGGAGCAGAGCGAGACTGGGAACAAATAGTTCCTAATCTCCCTCTGCAGAGCTGCGCATTATCGCAGTACGGAAGTTCAAGCCTCTATGGAGTCCTATCGTCTCCAGGAGCTGATACTCGTGGTAGCGCTACTGCGAGTATCGGGGAGGTTAGCGCTTCGCTCCCAGACGAGGTGATGAGACAAAGTGCTATTCCAGGAAAGGTGCAAACATGGAGACGTCTCCTTGTTAGTGTCTAGAATGGCATAGTGCCCATGGTTTACAGGTTCTCCATGGCTGCCCTTATTTAAACTTGCACTGCAGAGATCCCCAGAAGACCGTTTGTACCAGCAAATGGTTTAATATCATAAGGGCAGACATTAGGATTTTTTGGATAGGGACAAGCTGGGATGGAGTACATTGATACTGTTGTGAGCTTAAACATCTTGTGATCACAAGGCCTTATTCTAATGTTGCCATTATGCTGAACGGCTCGAGCGCGGTGTTAATCTGCTTTAACGGCATATTACATCCAAGACGCAAGCTGAGCTTGAGTCTTGGATACACCATCAGGTTGCTGTACATAAGCGTCTCCAATACTTTGTATGGAAGACACCAACGTAGCCCCAGCAGATGGAGAACGAGCTATTCCAACCAGCTCGCTCTCCATCTGTGTCTGATGTCATTCTTAAAAGAATGACGTTTCTCACACCCTGGTGTTAAAGGTACATACAAAAGGAAAAATAAGAGTCTTTTCTTCCCTTAAATAATTGGGCAGAGGCTCCTGACAGCCTCTTCCCAATTACTTTTTGCTATTTTTTTTGTCCATCAGCACTCGCTGCTCCTCCTCCCCTGCTCAGGGACTCCCAACCCAGAAGACCGAGTCTTTTCTGCGTAATTTGTGCTCCCTGCACTACTTGTGTAGCGTAGGGAACACAAATTGCGCACCACAACGGGACTTGCAATCTTTACGAATGCAAATACTGTAGCACTTGCGCAGCTCCGATCCACCGTGACCGGAGACCGATCGCTAACATGATTGGTGTCAGAGGTCATGACGTCGGCATGCTTGAGGGTGCCGACGTCACGAGTGACCAAACTAATGATGACAGCTGGGAAGTTCAAACCTCCTAACTGCCTGGTGCAGCGGGGAATCTCCACTTTACCACGCTCTTTACATAGTTCGGGGGAACATGGCCCTCCCCTCGGGAGGATATTCCATACACCCTGGCCACTTCAAAAAGCTAAAGTTATCAGGGGTGTAGAATATCCCTTTAAGTGATTGCACTTCTGCACAATCACATAACACCTGAAACTAAAGCCACCCAAAAATCCCATACTCATATTTGATCCCACGGACTCCTGGAGCTGATAAAACCAGAAGCTCTAATCGCAAGGTTTTATCTTTTAAATGGCAGATGAAGTTTAATGTAGATAAATGCAAAGTTATGCACTTTGGAGTGAAGAACACACAAGCAACTTATACCCTAAATGGTACAGAGTTAGGGAAATCAAAGCAGGAGAAGGATTTGGGAAAAATCATAGACTTCAAAACTAAGTAACAATGTGCAATGTCAAACAGCAGCTGCCAAGGCCAGCAAGGTATTGGCATGCATTAAAAGGGGAGTTCACTCTTGGGATGATAACATAATTTTGCCTGCTTATAAATCAATGGTGAGACCGCACCTTGAATATGCCGTGCAATTTTGGGCGCCTGTCTTAAAGGATATTATAGCACTAGAAAAAAAGTGAGGAGACGGGCGACTAAATTAATGAAGGGGAATGGAAGGTTTACAGGTGAAACTCTAAAAATTAGAATATCATGCAAAGTTTATTTATTTCAGTAATGCAACTTAAAAGGTGAAACTAATTTATGAGATAGTTCAAGCCGTGAGTTGTCATAATTGTGAGGATTATGGCTTACAGCTCATGAAAACCCGAAATCCACAATCTCAGAACATTAGAATATTACATGCAATCAATGAAACAAGGATTGTACACAGAACAATATCGGACCTCTGAAAAGTATAAGCATGCATATGTACGCAGTACTTGGTTTGGGCCCCTTTTGCAGCAATTATTGCCTCAATGCGGCGTGGCATGGAAGCTATCAGCCTGTGGCACTGCTGAGGTGTCATGGAAGACCAGGATGCTTCAATAGCGGCCTTCAGCTCTTCTGCATTGTTCGGTCTCGTCTCTCATCTTTCTCTTGGCAATGCCCCATAGATTCTCTATGGGGTTCAGGTCAGGCGAGTTTGCTGGCCAATCAAGCACAGTAATCCCATGGTGATTGATCCAGGTTTTGGCAGTGTGGGCAGGTGCCAAGTCCTGCTGGAAAATGAAGTCAGCATCCCTTAAAGCTCGTCTACGGAAGGAAGCATGAAGTGCTCCAAAGTCTCCTGGTAGACAGCTGTGTTGACCCTGGACTTAATGAAGCACAGTGGACCAACACCAGCAGATGACCTGGCTCCCCAAATCAACACAGACTGTGGAAACTTCACACTGGACTTCAAGCATCTTGCAGCGTGTGCCTCTCCATTCTTCCTCCATACTCTGGGTCCTTGGTTTCCAAATGAGATGCAAACGTTGCTCTCATCAGAAAAGAGGACTTTGGACCACTGAGCAACAGACCAGGTCTGGCTTTCTTTAGCCCAGGTAAGACGCTTCTGACGTTGTTTGTTGTTCAGGAGCGACTTGACAAGAGGAATACGACATTTGAAGCCCATGTCCAGGATCCGTCTGTGTGTGGTGGCTCTTGATGCACTGACTCCAGCCTCAGTCCACTCCTTGTGAAAGTTCCCAACACTTTTGAATGGCCTTTTCCTGACAATCCTCTCCAGGCTGCGGTCATCCCTGCTGTTTGTGCACCTTTTTCCTTCCACATAACTTTCTATTAATCTGCTTTGATACAGCACTTTGGGAACATCCAACTTCTTTTGCAATTACCTTTTGAGGCTTTCCCTCCTTATGGAGAGTGTCAATGATGGTTTTCTGCACAACTGTCAGGTCAGCAGTCTTTCCATGATTGTGATTCCTACTGAACCAGACTGAGCGACCATTTAAAGGCTCAGGAACCCTTTGCAGGTGTTATGGCTTAATTTGGGAATGTGGAGTACAGTGGAGGCGCTGATGTAGTGTGTGTAATTACGTTTGTGCAGCCGACAGGGATTATAACACAAAACCTCGACAGAAATGTGCAAGTTGTGTAGAGCGAAAAAGGAGGGGATCCTAGTGGCGCAGTCTCTTCTGAGAGTGATCTATATATGGTGGATGAAGGTGAATACAATATTCCTATTGGTCCAATAGGTGCACGGTCGAAATGACCACTAAAGTGCTAGAGTAAAGTTGGATACGGTGATAATGCGTAGGTTGAGACAGTTAAGTCCTGTTCTATATAATGGCAATATCTGTCCTCATGTAATCAAAAAAGGTGCAAAAAAAAAAAAAAAAAAAATCGCATAAAAGTGCGTACAAGGTGCAAATGCAAATAAGGGTGCACGTGGAAGGAAGTCTCTAAAAAAATCCTTGTTTTTCCAGTTCGTTTGTGAAAAAGAAATAAATTTGGACCGTATGTTGAAGTGAAAGATGGTCCAGTAGGGTCTCCGTTGGGGTAATCCAGAGGTTGTGAGTGAAGTCCTGAAGTGTTGTCCTCACCTAGGTCCTATACAAACTCCCAGTTCCCAAAAATTGGGAAGAAGGGGGAGAGAGGTAGAGGGGAAACAAGGAGAGAAAAATAGTGCAATATTGATTTGTACAGGGTTAAGTGCCCAATGACAAGGGGACACTTACAGTGTATAGAGCTTCTCGTACCGGCTCTGGTGTGGAGTGCCCTGGGCCTAATCGAGGGTGGCCTCTGCCCTTCTTTAGAGTTATTCTAGGGTGTCCTGAGGAGTCCTTCGCCTTTCTTCGGTTTGCTCAGTCGTTTCAGATATAAAGAGAAGACATCCTCATAGCGCAATATGCAGCCAAAGGTTAAAGGAGGTAAGTAAAGATCAAATGCAAACTCACCAATGCTGGAGCCTTAAATTCCAGGCTCAACTTGTGGGCATATGGTACTGCTATGGTGGGTACCTGCACCTCTTTCAGCAGCGAGCAGTCTCTCTCAGCAGCACACAGTCTTCTTGTAAGGAGGAAGGCAGGGTATATATAACATTAATAAAGGCTAGATGCAGATGGTGAATAAAAAGGGGTGTTTATTAGTTAAAAAAAAAATCACAGATTAGTTAAAAATCAAGGATACGCGTTTCGGCTATCATACATAGCCTTCATCGGTCCATGTAAAAGGTAGTTTTGAAAAGTGGGGGATAAGGAACACTCCACGTGTGTGTGTTTATATAGTAGACGCTCAAACATGAATTTCCGGAGTTACTTCCGGGTTCGCGGAGCTTGCGGTCACGTGGTGCGTGCCGCGTCATTGCGTAGCGGCCATCTTGGACGTGCGTTCCATACACTTTCTGTGCGGCAGCGTTGAGAGAAAATAGACAACAGTTTCTCTGATGCTGGGGGAGTGGTCCCAAAAGCGTATAGAGACATTCACAAGGGATAATCAAGTGCAGGGGGACAGTCATATATCAATGGTCACACCACTGCACCAATATAAAATTACAATAGGTGGCCTAATAAAGGACATAACATAAGATAAAAAACAGATGGAATGAATGTACCCCATTGCGGGTAGAGGGACAGTTGCAAAGTTGCTCAATAAAAAAAGGGGGTAAATAGTTATCAGGGCACAATATTAAAGCAGACTAAAGATAAGACATAATATAAAATAAGTATATTCAGACAAACATTGGTAAAAGGCGTAATAAAAAATTATTATTAAACAATATATGTAAAACACATGCACACGTGGATGTTCTTATCCCCCACTTTTCAAAAAACTACCTTTTACATGACCGATGAAGGCTATGTATGATAGCCGAAACGCGTATCCTTATTTTAAACTAATCTGTGATTTTTTTAACTAATAAACCCTCCTTTTTTATTCACCAATCTGCATCTAGCCTTTATTAATGTTATATATACCCTGCCTTCCTCCTTACAAGAAGACTGTGTGCTGCTGAGAGAGACTGCTCGCTGCTGAAAGAGGTGCAGGTACCCACCATAGCAGTACCATATGCCCACAAGTTGAGCCTGGAATTTAAGGCTCCAGCATTGGTGAGTTTGCATTTGATCTTTACTTACCTCCTTTAACCTTTGGCTGCATATTGCGCTATGAGGATGTCTTCTCTTTATATCTGAAACGACTGAGCAAACAGTAAGAAGAAAGGCGAAGGACTCCTCAGGACACCCTAGAATAACTCTAAAAGAAGGGCAGAGGCCACCCTCGATTAGGCCCAGGGCACTCCACACCAGAGCCGGTACGAGAAGCTCTATACACTGTAAGTGTCCCCTTGTCATTGGGCACTTAACCCTGTACAAATCAATATTGCACTATTTTTCTCTCCTTGTTTCCCCTCTACACAAAGATTTGCAACAGGGTTGACGTTCCTGGAGGGATCAGCCAAATGACAAATGATTTAGGTAAGCTAAAAAAATGGTCGGAGTTGTGGCAATTGAGTTTTAATGTGGATAAGTGCAAGATAATGCACCTGGGACGTAAAAACCCAAGGGCTGAATATAGAATATTTGATACAGTCCTAACCTCAACATCTGAGGAAAGGGATTTAGGGGTTATTATTTCAGAGGATCTAAGGGTAAGTAGCCAATGTAATAGAGCAGCAGGAAATGCTAGCAGAATGCTTGGTTGTGTAGGGAGAGGTATTAGCAGTAGGAAAAGGGAAGTGCTCATGCCACTGTACAGAGCACTGGTGAGACCTCACTTGGAGTACTGTGTGCAGTACTGGAGACCGTATCTCCAGAAGGATATAGACATCTTGGAGAGAGTTCAGAGAAGGGCTACTAAAATGGTTACGGCTTGAAGGAGAAAAGTTACCAAGAAAGGCTTAATGATCTTAACATGTACAGCTTGGAAAAAGACGAGACAGAGGAGATATGATAGAAACATTTAAATACGTAAAGGGAATCCACAAGGTAGAGGAAGGGAGTATATTTAAAAGGAAACAAAATAGCAAAACAAAGGACATAGTCTTAGATTAGAGGGGCAAAGGTTTAAAAGTAACATCAGGAAGCATTATTTTACTGAGCGGGTGGTGGATACATGGAACAGTCTTCCAGTAGAAGTGGTAGAGGCCAAAACAGTAATTGAATTTAAGCAAGCATGGGATAGGCATAAGGCTATCCTAAACAAAAGATAAATCCAGGTAAAGTATCCATGTAATTGGGCAGACTAGATGGGCCGAAAGGTTCTTATCTGCCGACATTTTTCTATGTTTCTATGTTTCTACCTCTCTCCCCCTTCTTCCCAATTTTTGGGAACTGGGAGTTTGTATAGGACCTAGGTGAGGACAACACTTCAGGACTTCACTCACAACCTCTGGATTACCCCAACGGAGACCCTACTGGACCATCTTTCACTTCAACATACGGTCCAAATTTATTTCTTTTTCTTTTTCACAAACGAACTGGAAAAACGAGGATTTTTTTTAGAGACTTCCTTCCACGTGCACCCTTATTTGCATTTGCACTTTGTATGCGATTTTTTGCACTTTTTTTGATTACATGAGGACAGATATTGCACTTTTTTGAATACATGAGGACAGATATTGCCATTATATAGAACAGGACTTAACTGTCTCAACCTACGCATTATCACCGTATCCAACTTTACTCTAGCACTTTAGTGGTCATTTCGACCGTGCACCTATTGGACCAATAGGAATATTGTATTCACCTTCATCCACCATATATAGATCACTCTCAGAAGAGACTGCGCCACTAGGATCCCCTCCTTTTTCGTTATGGCTTAATTAGCTGATTAGAGTTGGACACTTTGAGCCTAGAATATTGCACCTTTTCACAATATTCTACTTTTCGGAGATTGTGAAATTGGGGTTTTCATGAGCTGTAAGCCATAATCATCACAATTATGACAAATCACGGCTTGAACTATCTTGCTTTGCATGTAATGAGTCTCACCTTTTAAGTTGCATTACTGAAATAAAAAACTAGAATATCGTGCAAAAGTTCGTTTGAATTTCACCTGTAAATTATGAGGAAAGGCTAACAAGTTTAAACCTGTTTAGTTTAGAGAAACGGCGCCTTAGAGGGGATCTGATAACTTTATATAAATATATAAGGGTCCACTATCTGGAAACCTATTCATTAACAGGACTATACACAGGACACGAGGACACCCATTTAGACTGGACGCAAGGAAATTTGGCCTGAGGCATAGGAAGGGCTATTTTACAGTGAGAACAATAAAGCTGTGGAATTCTCTGCCTGTTGAGGTGGTTGGGTCAGAGACTGCACAGACTTTTAAAAAACGACTGGATGACTTCCTGCAAAAACATAATATTAAGGGTCATAATTAGGGATGCACCGATACCACTTTAAGATCGAGTACCGATACTTTTATTTTATGTAATGTGACTGCTTTCCAATAAGAACAGACCTCGTATAAAAATGCCCCCAGCTCATATGGATATATATATATATATATTATATATATATATATACTATTTATTTATTTATTAATTACACATACACACTGGCACACACACCCCAGACATGGGGCGGCTGTCCGAATGCTCTATCGTGATTTGGACGGACCGGCCCCTGCAGCTCATCGCGTTCATACTTACCTTCCACGAGCGCCACCGGCAAAGTCTTCGTGCGTGTGCTTGTTGGAAAGCCCCCAGCCGCAATCACGTGGGAGTTCGCGAGATCGAGGCTTTCCAACGAGCGGACGCGCGGAAACTTTGTGGGCGGCGCTCGTGGAAGGTAAGTATGAATGCCATGAGCTGCAGGGCCCTGTCCTAATGCCGTTAGAGCATTCGGACAGCCGCCCCAGCCCCTCGGATGCCGGCAAGCCAGCTCAATGCTGGCTTCCGGTATCCGTGGGAAATAACGGGGTCACTGCACGAGTACCAAGTACTCCTGCAGTACCCGGTATCGGCACAGATACCGATACTAGTATCGGTGCAACCCTAGTCATAATATTTAATATGTGGGTAAAAGCGTCTTGATACAAGGAGAAATCTGATGCCATTCTGGGGTCATATAGGAATATTCCCCCAGTGTGTTGCATATTGGTGAGCGCTTCAGACTGGGTTTTTGCCTTCTTTTGGATCAACAGCAGTAGGTGATGTGTGAAAGGCTGAACCCGATGGACGCATGACTTTTTCAGCCTATATAACGCTTCGCCAGGATTATGACTGGAGCGACTGAGAAAGCGGCTCCGTTGTAATACAGGTGTTAAATGGAAAACGGCAGACCTCAGGTTTTCCATTACCGTTTGCCATTTAACACCCATATTTTAATAGAGCCCACAATTTGAATAAATCTCCCTAATTATAAATATCTCCTCAGTGAGGAGCCTTTAAAATCTCATTGTATATTCAAGATGAGTGCCATGTAAATTATATTCAATGCTCTCAGTAGCACGACAATATAAAATGCATGTTGGAGTGCAGCCTCACCCAGTTCTGTGTGTAATATATATAAGAGTATTATTAGAGTAGTGTCCCTTTACAAAAATCTCATGAACAAACTGAGTGGGAGGATGGTCCGGAGGTGGAAGGGAGTGCGTTTTGGGCAAGGGACTTGACCTGAGTGTGGGAGAGAGTTTGTGGGAAGGGACCCGACCAAAGGGAGAGAATGGCAGCTCCAAACCAAAGAGTGGGTGACAGGCAGGGTGAGGTGGTGGCACAGGACGAAGCAGAATCCGAGGTTATAAAGTTTAACTCAGTCTGACTCTAAACAGTGTGTGCTGTACACAAATCGATTAAGCGAAAGCCGATTAGTCGATAATGAAAATAGTTGTCAAGTATTCTCATTATCAATTGTTTCAGCCTTACTGAACTACTCCCTGTATATACTGAACAACTCACTGTATTTTATGGATACTGAACTAATCACTATTTATTATAGATACTGAACTCACCGTATATCTATTATGGATATTGAACTAGTCACTATAGGTTTCCTTGTTTTAAATGTTCTTCTACAGAAAGATGCAAGCAAACCAAGGTATACTGAAACTGCTGGAGCGAAAACGACCTTTTTAAATATTTACATTTAAACAATGTAAGAAAACAATTTCTGACAGTTACAAATCTGCAAAAATATTTTGACTCACTTATCACCTTAGTGCAAACCTGTACACAATTATAATGAAATTTAAATAGTGCTCCGCCTCGGAAAGCCAGAGGGTTTGCTGGACGATGGCTCAATCGTCCAGGCCCCTGCAATCACATGATTTGCATGCAGACAGCCACAGCATGTCACGTCTAGACTAGAGGAGCTCAGATGCACCCACCATATGACTTTAGTTACGTTTTAAACTTACCTAAAGTGTTGAATCAAAAGGGGGGGGGGGACCGAAGAGGGTCGCGATGAATTAATGTTTAATCCACCCACCCACCCACATTATAAGGGAATGCTAACCCTTAGAACAGGGATGTTAACCCTGGCCTACAGTCATAGTTACACAGGATGAAAAAAGACATGCGTCCATCGGGTTCAGCCTCTCACACATCACCTACTGCTGTTGATCCAAAGGAAGGCAACTCCCAGAATTCTTTGAATGTAACAGCCAGGGAAACGTGGGAGATGTAGTTCAAAACGAGGGATGCACCGATACTGCCCATTTGCAGAAGTACTTTGTACTCGTGCAAATGCCACAAAACCATCCCGATACCCGGAAGACAGTGATGGGTTGGCTTGCCATCAGAGCGCCCGGGGCAGTTGTCCGAATGCATTAAAAGCATTTGACTAGCATTCCCCTCCGGCTGGCCGAGTTGCCGAGCAGCTGCCAGGCTATGAAAACTGTGGAGCGACCTCCAGACGTGATCTCTGTCTTTGGTTTCCGGATTACTTTAGTGGATCAATGTTGGTGCATATGTAGTGCAAGTTGGTTTTAATGCTTCCGTATGGTTAAGGCCTCTTGGCCGAAACGTCACTGACTGGTGGGGTTTGCTTTTCCCCTGAATAAAAAAAAATTGTTATCACCGGCACTACTCCACGCTTGAGGTCCTGCTGTCTTTGGTTTGATGCTTATTGTTAGCGGTGACCTCGTGGTGTAATGTGGAAGCGGGCTTCCACCTGGTGCAGGCCACGGCGCTTTGGACTGGACTGGGTATATATATCGGAGATGAGGTGTGGGGGTCTTTGTGTGTGTGTGGTCAGGGTATTTGCAGAGGGTAAAAGGGGTGTCTGGCCATAAATTTGAGTATAAACATAAATTGGACAGGCTATCAGCAAAAGTCTAAATTATTTATTGGAAAGCGGTCACATGACATTAAATAAAAGTATCGGTACTCCGTATCAGTGAGTGCCTGAAAAGAAAGTATCGGTACTTGTACTGTCTTAAAAAAAAAAAAAATGGTATCGGTGCAACCCTATTCAGAAACATCTGGGAGCCTAGAGTATCCCTTTAATTCTAGTATCTGAGTGTACTGCATCAAAAGAAGTGCAAATCAGAAAAAAAATGTACAACTAAGGCTAGGGTCAGACTAACGCATTTTTCGCGTTGTCCGTGAAAAAGTGCGTTCGAACGAATGGACGTATTTTTTCACGGAATACGCGATAGCGGTCATACGATGCGCATTATCGTCCGTGATTTTGTACGGATCATCAATAAAACCCTTTTTGCGTCTGGAAGTTATGTTAGCCGGACATTAGCAGCGTCTGACATCTCCTAATCACAAACACACGCCGCTAGCGGACGCAGCGCACTCTGTACGTCAGTACCAGCGATTTGACGTTCTCGAAAAAATGCGTTCGTTTGCCACTTGCGTTGCGCAGCCGGACTTTCGTGCGGCCGTTCTTCGTGTGCTGCCCGCATTGGACGTCATTTGCTGCTAGCACGGCCGTGATTTAGTGCGGCTAAACGCACGTTAATACTGCGTTAGTCTGACCTTAGCCTTAATGTAACAAGACGGGTGTTTTCGGCAGAAACCAAATGAGATGAAGACCTTGAAAAGTGAGCTTGCAGTCTAAACAGCAGCAGGTTGTATTGAGAGAAAGCTGTTACTTGCCTTCCTTGCTCTCCCCTGAGCCCTGGGTAAAGAGGAGCTGGTACTGCTTGTTGGGCAGATTTGCTGGCAATATTCTGTTCATGGCTGGGCTGTAGGGTGAAGAAAAAGATTTTTTAAAGAGGGCTACATGGCAAGATAAAAAAAATAAACACCTAGTTTCTAATTATAACAGGCACATTACACAAAAAGGGAGCGTTTGCAGCAGAAAGGAAGAGCGGCGCAAAAGTGAGACATGAAACGCAAAAGGATTCCAGTGTCTGCAACAGAATATTGTCTAATAATCCCTGGACACGAATATCACTTCAGGTTTCTGCTTTTTATTGTGCAGCCATTGCAGGGTACAATTTCACAAAATAAAACAGATCCAAAAAACACCTACTATTGGGTGAGGAGGTTAACTAAACATTGGAACAGACCTGTCTAACATGGAAGACGGCTAAGCCGTTTGCCAACATATAAAAGAGAAATATGGTTTACCTCCCTCTGCACCCTGAGGGGAAAAAAAACACACACACATCCTTTAAAGGGCAGGGAAATCCCAATTAGGCCTCAGCTACAGTTACCCCTTTAGGGAAAAGGGAGTGCTCCATCCGCTGTCTGATTAATCTATGGTCTACCACCCTGCTCCTAATCACACAATATATAGACTTAGCAGAGATCATATCTGGTTGCCTTGAGTCTTATTGACCCCAAATATTCATCAATTCCCTAACTGCCCCCCCCCCAGTTGCCATGTTCAGATTTGCGTTGATCGTGTATCTTTTGTGTATTGCTTCCCCTGACCCGTCATCTCAGTGTAACGGTTTTGCAATTCTACAAAACATTCAAATATTTATATTAAATTACATAAAGAGGAAATGCAAAGGATATAAAGAGGTTTATCAACTTGTAATGTTACCTGATTGTGTGAGCCAAAGCCAGGACACCTAGGATGAAAAAATACATGGATAGGAGGAGGTTGATGTATTCCTGTGAAAAAATCTGCAACAAGGAGAAAGCAAAAACTATCACATTTTGCATACAAAAGGTTTTGAAGGGGATGTGGTGGGCACAGTTAGAATTGTTGCATTGCACAAGTCGATCTTTTGCCATAGCTGCATCTCTTTAGCACAATCATTGGTTGTGACGTTGAGTACTGATTTAACACTATCGGGGGTGGGGGACAACATCTTACTTCCTTAGGGCATATGGCTGACAAGGATTAGTCCCCTCAAAACTGAGCATTAACTTTTTTCACATTTCTATGGATGTCAAATTAAACACAGATGTCTGGAGACCACAACTTCTATGAGACTCCAGCAAATCCTGGGCATATTTGCGGCTTGGAAAGGAGGAGAGGAGCTGCATTTTCTAAAACAAATTATAATCTACAAATGATTAAGCCTGTAACATTTACTTCCAGAGACCAAAGATTGTGATTTAAATAGGCACAGTGGTCCCTATTTAAACATATTAAGAAACAGGTTCTCAACCAAGGGACTAGCATGAGAGGATAGCTCCCTGTTACCAACTCTATTGCATCTCCTAATCGATACCAGCAGCATTGCCGCTGGTATCAGCTGCAAGAGTCCATAGGACTCCATGGAGTACAGCACCACCCTGTGAGACCGTGTTAATGCACATTTGTGCCAGAGCTTTGGAAGCGCACTGGGAATATTATTATTACAGGGATATTCTACACACCTGAACCACTTTAGTCGGTCACTAGTTTGGTCACTCAAGACGACAGCACGCACGAGCATCCTGACATCTCCTCCCGAGACTGCCGCAAAACCAGAGGTTGTCAGAGACAAAACCGATGGATCAGATCTGAGCGTGCAGCCCCGATCCATCATTGTACAGTTGTGTTCAAAATTATTCAACCCCCACTGAAATTGAGTGTTTTGGCCAGTTTGTCATTGATTTTGATCATTCAGTCATCTTGCTTACAATTAAATCAAAGAGGCACGTGTAGGTCAGACAAATATAACAACATTTTTAATGAAATAACCACAAATGTCTTTTCTGTGCTCACATCATTATCAGTTTTATTCAACCCCCAAGTGACATTCAATCTTATAACTGTAAAAGGATGTTGTACTAAGTACTAACAGCTTTTCTTATTCAAAATGTTTTTATTTTGAGAAGTCAGCAGTGTTACAACAAATGCAAGAAAAGTACGCCACAAAAAGACATTGCAGGGTAGCAGTCGCGTAGGACCAAGGATCCATAAGGTACATCAAAAGAGTGAGCAGGAAGAGGTATATGAAAGGAAGAAAAAAGGAGGGGGGAGGTTCCACACATAACAGGAATGGCCGCACAAGGTCGAGATACATCAGAGAAATATCAAGTGATAGAAAGTCATCTAGGTACTGCAAGTTGTCTACATTAATAACATCCAAGGGGGGGGGGGGTTTCTTCAAAGTATAATAACTACGCCAAATAAAGTCTCAAAAATACGTTTCAAAGACACATAGATCCATGGTGTGGCAAGGGGTATCAAAAATAGAAAGGTGGGGGGTGGGGGAGGCATACCAAAAAGTGCTCCAAGACCCCCAAAAAAAAAAAAAAAATCATAATTAAATAAATAAAAACAATTATGGCAAAGGCCGAGTATGGGACTTTCCTGGCACGCTCCTGTAGGTCCGAGGTACCACAGGAGGCCATGGAAATGTGCAGGTCACAAGGCCGGGGCAGTCGAGGGCCATATATGGCAGACAGAGCCATGGTGGCCGCCACATTGGCACACCCCGAGCTTGCCCCAAATGCCAAAAGAAGAAGAAAAAAAAAAGGGGGGGGAGGAGAGGGTCTGCAGCACGAAGTGGTGTGAAGAAAAAAAAAAATATTGGAAAAGGAGAAAAAACGGGGAGGGGCAGATGGGGGTCATCAAAATAACATAGGTGGGGAAGGGGGGTGTCATCATCTCCAGGTCAAGGGGTGCAGGCCATCAGCATGGGGAGAGAACTCAGCCGGTGTCCAAAATGTCTCTCAGCTCCTTGAAAGGGAGGCTCAGTGGATCAGGCAACACATCACCCCGAGAGACCTCCGCAGAGAAGGTCAGAGCCCCCAGCACAGCAGATAAAAGGTACAGAGCAGGCATCAGGTCGTTCACAAAGGTCACTGTAGCGGGAGAAATCTTTTCACGGGGCCAGACAAAATGTAGTGACACAGCAGGGGAGCAAGCAGACAGGATACCAGGCCTCCCGATGACCACTGGCCTAAAGGAATCATCAGACCGCTTCAGTGGATCACGAAGGGACAGAGTGCCAGGGCGCTCCATTGGACCAGAGATGTGGTCGGATCGTACATCGACCGCTGCCATATACAAGAGACCTGGGGTGCAGAGCTGCAAGTCCGAAGTGCTCCCTCGTGTAGAGGTAGGAGATCCTCCTGAGTCATCGGAATGTCGCCTGCACACATCCAGAGGCGCGTCATCAGGCCCTCCCGTCGCCAACTCCGGTCCTCCAGTATCTTTCAGATCTGGGATCACACACCTCCGTCCAACTTCCCCTCTGGTATGGGACCACCATTCCCGGAACTCACCGAGGAGCTCTGCCAGCATACTCTTCGTAAGCGGCAGGGAGTCGGACAGCTGCAGGGGAGGTGCAGAGATCTCCCCATCCGGTCCCCTCATGCAGGCAGCCAGTCCAGCCCGAAGATGGGGGCCCTCTAACTCCATGGCCAGATCCAGACCGCAGCTCTGGGGGGGGGGGGGGGGCGCAGCTCTGGGGGGGGGGTGTATCACCGCAGGAGGACGAAGGAGAAGCAGAACACGAATCTGTCGGGGGACAGAGAGCAGGACCAAGATGGCCGCCGGTAAGGCCCTGTCGGGGAACCGAAGTGCCTCAGCTCCTACTTCCAACCCCAGAAAGTCATCCAAAAGGATCGGATGACTCAGCAAAGACCTCCAGGGGCCGAGGGGAGAGTAAAAAGTCGATCCAAAGTGGTCAAAAACCACTGAAGTAGTCAAATCGGGACAGAGCCCAGTCTCTCTGCTGCCTCTCACCTCGGCTGCTAGCCACGCCTCCCATCCTAACAGCTTTTAAACGTGAAGCATAGCTTGACACAAGTGTCTTGCAGCGATCAACGGGTATCTTCGCCCATTCGTCATGGGCAAAAGCCTCCAGTTCAGTCACATTCTTAGGCTTGCGCACTGCAACTGCTTTCTTTAAGTCCCACCAGAGGTTCTCAATCGGATTTAAGTCAGGTGACTGCGATGGCCACTCCAAAATGTTCCAGCCTTTAATCTGCAACCATGCTCTAGTGGACTTGGAGGTATGCTTGGGATCATTGTCCTGTTGAAAGGTCCAACGTCTCCCAAGCCTCAGGTTTGTGACGGACTGCATCACATTGTCATCCAATATCTCCTGGTACTGAAGAGAATTCATGGTACCTTGCACACGCTGAAGCTTCCTTGTACCTGCAGAAGCAAAACAGCCCCAAAGCATGATTGACCCCCCCGCCATGCTTCACAGTAGGCAAGGTGTTTTCTTCATAGGCCTTGTTCTTCCTCCTCCAAACATAGCGTTGATCCATGGGCCCAAACAGTTCTAATTTTGTTTCATCAGTCCACAGAACACTATCCCAAAACTTCTGTGGTTTGTCCACATGACTTTTGGCATACTGCAGTCGACTCTTCTTATTCTTTGGAGACAGCAAGGGGGTGCGCCTGGGAGTTCTGGCATGGAGGCCTTCATTACGCAGTGTGCGCCGTATTGTCTGAGCTGAAACTTCAGTACCCACATCTGACAAATCTTTTCTCAGTTCCTCAGCAGTCACATGGGGACTTTTCTCCACTCTACGCTTCAGGTAGCGCACAGCAGTCGAAGTTAGCATCTTCTTTCTGCCACGACCAGGTAGCGTTTCAACAGTGCCCTTTGCCTTGAATTTGCGAATGATGCTTCCTATGGTCTCTCTTGGTATTTAACATCTTTGCAATCTTCTTATAGCCATTGCCCTTCCTGTGAAGAGTAATCACCTCTTCTCTTGTCTTCCTGGACCATTCTCTTGACTTCACCATGTTTGTAACCACACCAGTAAATGTCTAGAAGGAGCTGAGTATCACAGTCATTTTAAAGCTGCCTAATTGGTGCTTATTATGCTTTATTGCTGCTCCGTGACATCCACAGGTGTTTTCAATACCTGATTGAAAACACTTGAATGAACCTCTGTTCTTCAGAGTGGTAGTCTTTAAGGGGTTGAATAATTGTGTCAATGAAGAATTCACAAAAGAAACATTTACTACTGTATTACAAAACCAATTGATGTCATTTTAGTTGCATATGGTTCTTTAAAAAGTCCTTGTAGGATTTCATTCTGAATACAATTACAAATGTACACTAAATTCCCTAAAACCCTTTACAGCATTGGGGGTTGAATAAGTTTAAACACAACTGTAGGTAAAAGGTCGCAAGTCTTGTTGCAGTGGGCAATTTGCGCTCCCTACGCTACGCTAGTAGCACAAATTGCACAGAAAAGAGTCAGGTACTTCTAAGTTCGGGAGTCCCAGTGCAGAAGAGGAGGAGTGCGCCCCATGGGACAAAAGGTGTGTAATAAAAGCAAAATGTTGACAAATAAGTAAAAAATAATTGGGCACAAGCTGTCAGCAGCCTCTGCCCAATTTTTATGGGTAAAAAAAAAAAAAAAATGACACTTAGTAGTGTTTGCCTTTAATATATTATTATTAAACTTTATATAGCACCAACGTATTCACCGGTGCTGAACAAGGTGCACAATATAGACATCTTACAGTATTTTGAGACTGGACAACATTTGCTATACCAGCCCAGGAAGAAATGAGGGTCCTATTCTTGTGGGAACTCACAATCTAGACAGGTTGGAGGGTGAGAAAAAGGACGAGGGGATTGCAAGGTGAGAGTGAAGCCACTGGTTGGGTAAGTGAAGTAATAGGGACTAGGGGGAGAATATTTGTTAAAGTGATTATTTCCAAATAAAATGCTTTAATGTAAACAGATATAACCAACCTCCCAGCACTCACTTTAAAAAAGATGTAAAGTCCAAAGAGGGTACAGCTGGCGATGATTGGAAACCGTGCAGCGTCTCTGCTTGTGATGGTCTCGGGCATGTCAGATGAATTCTGTGGAGACAGGAAGAAAAGTTTAAATGTCCCACAGCTGATAGACTAACAGGGTTATTCAAAGATAATCGAAAAAGTCACCGCACGTTCGGTGACTTTTCGTTCAATTCGGTGCGATTCGGCGATCCCATTTCAGCGACCCTGTGGTGTATTCAGCAAGCACCACAGGGCTGTCGTAGTGCAGGGAAAACCCACCGCAAACCTGACGAATACTCACCGCAAAACCCAGTGAATGCACACCGAAACCCGCAAAAACATCTGGATTAACCCCGCCAAACACACCTGAGAAACCAAGCAGGAGCCGATCAGAGCGCAGAGCAGCCGCCGGAAAAAACCGACACCGCAGACGAATGGAGTGGGAAAAAAAAACCAGTACGCTTGAAATGTTTAAAAAGTGAAACGCTGTTTGAAAAGAGACTACTGAGCGAAAATGTCTGAAATTTACATATAAGGTCCAATGAATGATAATAAAAAGGGCCGTTACAGAAAAATCTATTTAAAAAAAATGAAAAATAGGTTTTCGCAAAAAAATCAGGAAAAAAACCTAAAACATCCTGGAAAAAAATAAATCTAAAAATAGAGACTTTTTACTGCAGAATAAAATAAACGGTTTGTTAGATATTGGAATTAAACGGGAATAATTTTAACATTGAAGCCTATGGGATTCTCCTGAATAAACCTGCCGAATGAAACCACCGAATGGCAGGGCATTTCGGCAACCTTTCTCAGCTGTTTTGTGTTCTCTGAATAGACGAAGCATTGCTTCTCTATGGGGATTTCACTGCCCTCGAAACAGGCAACGAACAGGCACCGTATGTGCAGGCAATTCGCCAACATTTGGCGAAATGCCTGCTCTCTGAATAGCTGAATGGCCAGGAAAGGTAACCGAACGCTGAATTTCACTGTTCGGTAACCTTTTGGCCACAATTCGGATCTCTTTGAATGACATTGTAAAATGCGAAATGACACTTTACTCCTGCCCTCTTGCTGTCAGTTTTAGGACATCTCCTGCTGCCAGGGTAATTACCAGATGCACCTGAACACATATAGCTTCTGTTGGTAGACAATTGACACAGAAATAGCGTTGTCCTGTAGTATGTAGCACTCAATTGCTGTAGGATTCATCACGCACTAAAAAGCAAATTTTCTTTCTGTAACATAAAAACACTGTAGTAATATTTTCTATGTGCTGCCCATCAATACGTGATCTGTATCCAAGAAGGCCATAGAGCAGGGATGTCAAATACCGACCCTCCAGATGTTGCAGGTCTACAATGCCCAGAATTCTTTGAATGCAATCTATAGCCAGGGAATCGCCCGAGTTGCAGTTCAGAAACACCTGGGGCCTGGTCGTTTGACAGCCCTGCCAAAGAGGATCTGGCGGTCCTAGATATTGTTCCATTTTGGTCTGCCTGGAGCCCCTGGATTAGGATGCCTCAGGGCTATGTAGGCGTCAAGTTGCAATCAAGGGGCCACTGTATTAACTGTCAGATTCCAAAGGGTTAGGGGGGGGGGGCCCCAGTCACTTAGCCACCTGCTCTGGTCCACCCAATCAGGATCCTAACTCCTGTCAGGGGCCACAGCTTGGTTTCTTAACAGTCCTGACATCACTCCCTACGCAGGACTTTCAGGACCAGGAGCCTCTACAATCGGACAGGGGTTCCGCTTACTTCAAGGCATCACTCCCAGGCTCCCTCCAGGAGCCTTTACCTGCCTGCCTCCTAGCATCACTCCCAGGCTCCCTCCAGGAGCCTTTACCTGCCTGCCTCATAGCATCACTCCCAGGCTCCCTCCAGTAGTCTTTACCTGCCTGCCTCATAGCATCACTCCCAGGCTCTCTCCAGGAGCCTTTACCTGCCTGCCTCATAGCATCACTCCCAGGCTCTCTCCAGGAGCCTTTACCTGCCTGCCTCATAGCATCACTCCCAGGCTCCCTCCAGGAGCCTTTACCTGCCTGCCTCATAGCATCACTCCCAGGCTCCCTCCAGTAGCCTTTACCTGCCTGCCTCATAGCATCACTCCCAGGCTCCCTCCAGTAGTCTTTACCTGCCTGCCTCATAGCATCACTCCCAGGCTCTCTCCAGGAGCCTTTACCTGCCTGCCTCCTAGCATCACTCCCAGGCTCCCTCCAGTAGTCTTTACCTGCCTGCCTCATAGCATCACTCCCAGGCTCTCTCCAGGAGCCTTTACCTGCCTGCCTCCTAGCATCCCTCCCAGGCTATCTCCAGGAGCCTTTACCTGCCTGCCTCATAGCATCACTCCCAGGCTCTCTCCAGGAGCCTTTACCTGCCTGCCTCCTAGCATCACTCCCAGGCTATCTCCAGGAGCCTTTACCTGCCTGCCTCATAGCATCACTCCCAGGCTCTCTCCAGGAGGTCCTATTTTCCCCTGAAGCCCCTGATCTCATTTCTTTGTGCTTGTGGCCCCCGACAGGGTTGAAGCTCCCAGTGGCAGTGCCTGCTCACCTTGCCCCTTGCACAGTTGACACTCCTCATTGCCCCGAAGAAGATGGGCAGCAGTGCCATGGCCAGGAGGCTGCCATAGGCCAGCGCGGCCCCCTCCAGCGAGCTCCCCAGCTTCCCTGTGCCGTTCCCGGCTGCCTCGGTCTCATTGTGCAGAGCGGCGGGCTCCAGCTCCGCCATGTCAGGGATATGGGCAAGATTCCGCTCGCACAGCTCGAGGGGGCTTCTCTGGCTCAGCCGGTAAGGACACGTTACAGAAACCTGAGGGAAGTGACGTCAAATGCAGGGGACTGGCTGAGGTAAGAGACGGAAGCTCAGCGGAGAGTGTCTGTCTCCACTATTGTCCCAAGGAGTATTTGTCTCCGGAAACATGGCCGCTGGTCTCGACTCGTCGCAGCATCACTAGGGATGAGCTGTGATGGGCCGCTTTTTTCTCTAGTGTGTATAACTCAATTCTAAGCCATGACCAAAAATCTTTTAACGAGCATCAATGTGTTTGCTTGTACAATGTCTGTGATCTAAACTCTACAGTTGTGAGGCAACTCAGTTCAAGGGTCAGCAACCTTGACCCACCAGTTTTGGAAGTAAATCTCCCTTTATTCTCAGCCAACACTATCAGGGTTATTCAAAGAGAATGGAAAAGTTTTTCGTTCTCTTCAATGCGATGCGATTCGCGATCCCATTTCAGTGAACCTGCAGTGTATTCTGCAAGCACTACAGGGCCGTCGTAGTGCAGGGCAAACCCACCGAACACTCACCGCAAAACCCGCACACGAAAAATGCAAAAACATCTGGATTAACCCCGCCGAAGACGCCGGAGAAACCCAAGCAGCCGCCGGAAAAAGCCGACACCGCAGACGAATGGAGTGAAAGGAAACGAGCAGTACGCTTGCATGTTTGAAAAGTGAAACGCCGTTTGCAAATAAACAACAGAACAAAAATGTCTGAAATTTACATATAAGGTCCAATGAATGATGATTAAAAGGGCTGTTACAGAAAAAAGAAAACATGATTAAAAAAAAATCCTGAAAAATTCCTAAAGGATCCTAAATAATCTATACATAAAGAGACTTTTTACTGCAGAATATTATAATCAATGGTTTGTTAGATATTGGATTAAAATGGGAATATTTTTAACATTGAAGCCTATGGATTCGCCTGAATAAACCTGTCAAATGAAACCACCGAATGGCAGGACATTTCGGCAACTTTTCCCTGCTGTGTTCTCTGAATAGACGAAGCATTGCTTCTCTATGGGGATTTCACTGCCAACGAATAGGCACCGTATTCGCAGGCAATTCGCGAATATTTGGCAAACTGCCTGCGCTCTGGATAGCCGAATGGCCAGGAAAGGTAACCTATGCTGAATTTCACTGTTCGGGTACCTTTCGGCCACTATTCGGATCTCTTTGAATAATCCTGTCAGTGTAAAATTATTTTTTCACATTTTATAATCCAAACCTGTGTGGTAATATATTCTGTAGGGCAGGGGTGGGCATTTACGGCCCTCCAGATGTTTTGAAATAGGGACCTGTGAAGCTTTGAAATTCGATTCGAAATCGAATCGCTGGTCGAATTCGATTCGAATTCGAACTAGCAGCTCGATTCGAAAAAATTTCGAATTTGGAAGATCCCATCCAGCTCACCTGTCACCGCCGGGTTAGGCTCCCTCTGAGCGTGCGTCCGGTGGCAGGAAGCTTGGGTACTCGCCTGGGGGAGCCACGTGACCGCGATCTCGCGAGATCGCGGTCACGTGGCTCCCCCAGGCGAGTGCCCAAGCTTCCTGCCGCCGGACGCACGCTCAGAGGGAGCCTAATGCGGCGGCGACAGGTGAGCTGGGGCACATCCATGAGCGAGCTGAGGGCAAATCCATGAGCGAGCTGAGGGCAAATCCATGAGCGAGCTGAGGGCAAATCCATGTTGGGGGCAAATCCATGTTGTGGGCAAATCCATGAGCTGGGGGACAGTGTCCATGAGCTGGGGGACAGTATCCATGAGCTGGGGGACAGTATCCATGAGCTGGGGACAGTATCCATGAGCTGGGGGGCAGTATCCATGAGCTGGGGACAGTATCCATGAGCTGGGGGGCAGTATCCATGAGCTGGGGACAGTATCCATGAGCTGGGGACAGTATCCATGAGCTGGGGGGCAGTATCCATGAGCTGGGGGACAGTATCCATGAGCTGGGGGGCAGTATCCATGAGCTGGGGGACAGTATCCATGAGCTGGGGGGCAGTATCCATGAGCTGGGGACAGTATCCATGAGCTGGGGGGCAGTATCCATGAGCTGGGGGACAGTATCCATGAGCTGGGGGACAGTGTCCATGAGCTGGGGGACAGTATCCATGAGCTGGGGGGCAGTATCCATGAGCTGGGGGGCATATCCATGAGCTGGGGGACAGTATCCAAGTATTCGATTCGATATTCGATTCGAGTTCGAACCATTACAGCCGATTCGATTCGTGATTCGATTCGAGCGAAAATTTATGATTCGCAGGGTCCTATTTTGAAACTACATTTCCTTGATACTCGACTGCTCATTAGGTTTGTAGAGCCTCAAGGGAAATGTAGTTTCAAAACATCTGGAGGCCGTAAGTGTCCACCCCTGCTGTAGGGAATTCTTGTTTAAAAAAAATTTAATTGGAACCTGTTACTACATTTTTCTGAGAAAATCGAAAATTTTACTCAAAAAATTTAAATAAATGAAATATTTCCATTGTAGTTGGAAGGATCTAGTTACAGTCAGGTCCAGAAATATTGGGACATCAACACAATTCTAACATCTTTGGCGCTATACACCACCAAAATGGAGTTGGAATGAAACAAACACAATGTGCTGCAACTGCAGACTGTCAGCTTTAATTTGAGGGTATGTACATCCAACTCAGGTGAATGGTGTAGGACTTACAGATGTGCCTCCCACTTGTTAAGGGACCAAAGGTAATGGGACAGAATAATAATCATAAATCAAACTTTCCCTTCTTAATACTTGGTTGCAAATCCTTTGCAGTCAATCACAGCCTGAAGTCTGGAACGCATAGACATCACCAGACGCTGGGTTTCATCCCTGGTGATGCTCTGCCAGGCCTCTACTGCAACGGTCTTCAGCTCCTGCTTGTTCTTGGGGCATTTTCCCTTCAGTTTTGTCTTCAGCAAGTGAAATGCATGCTCAATGGGATTCAGGTCAGGTGATTGACTTGGCCATTGCATAACATTCCACTTCTGTCCCTTCAAAAACTCTTTGGTTGCTTTTGCGGTATGCTTTGGGTCATTGTCCATCTGCACTGTGAAGCGCCGTCCAATGAGTTCTGCAGCATTTGGCTGAATGTGAGCAGATAATATTGCCCGAAACACTTCAGAATTCATCCTGCTGCTTTTGTCAGCAGTCACATCATCAATAAATACAAGAGAACCAGTTCCATTGGCAGCCATACATGCCCATGCCATGACACAACCACCACCATGCTTCACTGATGAGGTGGTATGCTTAGGATCATGAGCAGTTCCTTTCCTTCTCCATACTCTTCTCTTCCCATCACTCTGGTAGAAGTTGATCTTGGTCTCATCTGTCCATAGGATCTTGTTCCTACTGTGAAGGCTTTGTTAGGTGTTGTTTGGCAAACTCTAATCTGGCCTTCCTGTTTTTGAGGCTCACCAATGGTTTACATCTTGAGGTGAACCCTCTGTATTCACTCTGGTGAAGTCTTCTCTTGATTGTTGACTTTGACACACATACACCTACCTTCTGGAGAGTGTTCTTGATCTGGCCAACTGTTGTGACGGGTATTTTCTTCACCAGGGAAAGAATTCTTCGGTCATCCACCAAAGTTGTTTTCCGTGGTCTCCCGGGTCTTTTGGTGTTGCTGAGCTCACCGGTGCGTTCCTTCTTGTTGAGAATGTTCCAAACCGTTGTTTTGGCCACACCTAATGTTCTTGCTATCTCTCTGATGGGTTTGTTTTGTTTCTTCAGCCGAATGATGGCTTGCTTCACTGAAAGTGACAGCTCCTTGGATCTCATCTTGAGAGTTGACAGCAACAGATTCCAAATGCAAATAGCACACTTGAAATGAACTCTGGGCCTTTTATCTGCACTTTGTAATTGGGGTAATGAGGGAATATCACACACCTGGCTATGGAACAGCTGAGAAGCCAAATGTCCCATTACCTTTGGTCCCTTAACAAGTGGGAGGCACATCTGCAAACTGCTGTAAGTCCTACACCGTTCACCTGAGTTGGATGTACATACCCTCAAATTAAAGCTGACAGTCTGCAGTTAAAGCACATTATGTTTGTTTCATTCCAACTCCATTGTGGTGGTGTATAGAGCCAAAGATGTTAGAATTGTGTCGATGTCCCAATATTTCTGGACCTGACTGTATATGAATAATATGACTATCAGGGTCATTCAAAGAGAATCAAAGTCACCGCACGTTCGGTGACTTTTCGTTTTCCTCAATTCGGTTCGATTTGGCGATCCCATTTCGGCAACCCTGCGGTGTATTCAGCAAGCACCACAGGGCCGTCGTAGTGCAGGGAAAAGCCGCCGCAAACCCGACGAAAACTCACCGCAAAACACGGCGAATGCACACCGAAAACTCGCAAAAACATCTGGATTAACCTCGCCGAAAACGCCAGGAAAACCCGAGCAGGAGCCGATCACAAGCAGCCGCTGGAAAAACCCGACACTGCAGACGAATGGAGTGAATAAATTAAAAAAACTGTTCGCTTGAATGTTTGAAAAGTGAAACGCTGTTTGCAAAGAATTTTTTTTTGTATTTAAAGATTTTTATTTTGAAAGAAAGGGTTACATGTGGACCAACAGAGAAGGCCTCGCAGGGCCCTAACACTTAGCATCGGAGGGATCATAGGGAGTCTGCCTAGAAATCATACATATGAAAAAAGTCCAGTAGGCGCATAGTAGGTCCTCAGAGTGCATCATGAACCGGAGCAGCAAGTGACATAAGTATAAGGGTGGTGTGAAAAGGGAGAGGGGGAGGTGCCAGTTATATGATTGTCCAGGGGAAGATGTCCCAAAAACAGCTGAGCCAGTACAACAAGAACAACATAAAGAAAAAAAAAAGGGGGGAGGCTTGTGGGGAAGAGGCACAGGCCATTATCGCGAAACTCCTGGCGCACTCCCAAAGGAGGCCATGGAGGGACAATGTCGCAAGGCCCGAGGGACAATGTCGCGAGGCCCGAGGGACAAGTACGGCAACCAATGCCATATTGGTGCGCCTCGTGATTGCTTGGTGTGTGCCAAAAAGAGAAAAATAAAAGGGGGGGGGAATGGGGGCAGGCGGGACATCCTTAACGTCAAATTGAGCACCAGGGGAAAACTAAAGATGAAGAGGATAGCATAGGAGGGAGAGGGGGTGAAATAAAGCCTGCGGCGATGTATTCGGGGGGGGGAATAGAAGAAAATTGAAAAATGTGGGGAGAAATCCATCGATCAACCCGGATCTCGTAGCTGACCCCGGGAGGCCGGTGAAACAGCCGCAAGTTCCAGGCAAGCCTCCAAAGCTCGTGCCTCATCCAGGTTCGTCGCTGTGAGAGTCCCACCATCCGAGGAAACGAGGAGAGAGCCCGAAGATCCCCATCGGTAATGAGCACAGTGCAGACGAAGCAGGGCAGTGATCTCTTTATATTGTCTGCGGGCTACCAGCATTAGAAAGGGTAGATCTCTGAAGATGGTGATAGAGTGAGCGTTGTAGACAACCAGGAACTTAGGACCAGCGGCCTGCAGGAACCGGGAATGGGTGTCTACATCCTTGAGCACCAGGAGAACATCCCTGGAGGCCCCTGCTGGAGCCGAAGCCGCCTCCTGGAGGCGCAGGGCTGAAAGAACCTGGGACCCCGAAGTTTCAGGAGAGGTCTGCAGGACGTGAGTCACCAGGCCAACAGCGTACTGAAGGAGCCCCTCATCTGCAATATTCTCGGGTATCCCCCGGAGCCTCAGGTTTCTCCGTCGGTGTCTTGACTCGAGGGTCATCACTGAGGCATTCAGGTGAGCAACCTGTTGACGAAGCTCTGTGACCTGAGCATCCGTCATCGCCTGTGCTCCCTCCACCTTCAGGGTACGTACATCCACCTCATCAACGCGGGATTGGAGGGTCACCACTGCTGGACGAATCTCCTGAAGATCCTGGCACCAAATACCGGGGAACTCCTCCATGACCGTGCGCAGGGCAGCCTCTGTCAGCACCGGCGTCGGCCCCACCTGCAGCGCTCCACTCTCACCCGGGATCGAAGGCGCAGGATCGGTCGTTGCCTCTGAGGGTCCGGGACAGGTAAGTGTCTCCGCAGGTCGGCTTCACGTCCCGCTGCCACATCCCAGGCCTAACGAATGCCAGATGTCCGTGAGGCCGGAACTTCCAGCCTCCGAGCTCTTCACTGACTTCTTCCCCATAGAGGGTGCCCCCCAGGGCCGTCTTTAAGGAGGGGCAAGAGGGGCAGCTGCCCCAGGCCCAGCCATTGTAGAGGGGCCCAGTTTGGCAGCTCAGCTGTTCCACTCCCTTGGGCCCTCAGAGACCAGGAGCTCGCAGGCTGCTTCCTCTCCATAGTGTCAGGTGACCACAGAGAGGAAATTACATCATCCCAACGGAGCTGCAGGTGATCCAGCGGCATGCTGGTCTAGAGCTCTCCTTGAGGGCCCATGGGAGATGTAATTGGCTCCTCCCTCCTCCTCACCATGCTGTGTCCACCCAGCATGGAGAAGACAGGCAGCAGGCAGTGCTCTGCTTTGCCTACCTGAAAATACAGCATTATGCAGGTAAGAAGCAGGGCCCTAAACAAGTCACTGTTTATAGGACCCCCAGCTCCCCCACCCCCTCCATCCATTTCCCTCCAGCTCCCACTTAATTAACAAATAAAATTAAATTGTGACAAATTAAGTGTATTTATGATGAATGTATAATGTGTATATGTTGCCTAAATATGTATATATGATGTGGAAATATGATGTTTAATTGTATGTGTGTTTGTGTAATATATATATATGTATGATGTGGAAGTGTGTGTGTATGTAGGTGTATATATATGATGTGCAAGTGTGTGTGTGTGTAGGTATATATATATGATGTGCAAATATGAATGAGGTGTATATGATGTATATAAGATGTGTATACAGGTTGTGCATACAATGGTACGTGTATATAGCATGTGTATGTGTGCGTGCACAGAGATGTAGTGTGTTTATATATATTTTTTCAGTACGTGTATATATGATGTGTACGTGTATTAAAGATGTGTATAGGATGTGTAATTGTAAAAAATGTATAAAATAGATTTTGTGTGTTTGAGACAAGCCTCAGTGCGTTATTTTTTTATTATTTTTTTTAGGATGTTGTGGAGAGCAAAATTGCATGGAGGGGCCCAAGAAAATGTTTGCCCAGGGCCCAGTCAATATTAAAGACCCCCTCTTCTTTCCGCACTCACAAGATCGTAAAGCTTTAGCGCTTATCGTATCTACGACGGTTACCCCCACTCTGCCAATGCTGATGCTGGAACGGAGGACCTGAAGACTCTTGCTGCCACAGGAATCAACTGGACATCTTACCGCAGGGTAGCAGTATTTTGCAGTATTTATTGGGTAAAAAGTATATATAAATTAAATTCCAACGCGTTTCGTGCACGCAGTACACTTCATCAGGAAAAGTAAAGTTAAAACAGAAAATAAAAATCCATTAAAAGTCCCCTTTCTCTTTGCCTTTTTATCTCTTCTTTCTCTGCCGTCGGATTGCCTCCCTTCCGGTTCCTGCGCTGGCGTGCGTCTCATCGCTGGAACGCAAACGTGCGCCTCATCCCTGCAATGCAGGCCTCGCGTCACCGGAAGTGACGTATCGTAATCTTCCTCTTTGCGGCAGCCAGACTAGGAGGCTGGAACACCGGGAGATGACATTCCAGGTGTTGGCGGATCCAGACAAACTCCTAAGGGGATCCCTCTTACTCCTGGCATGGAGCTTTCTTCTCGAACGATGATCCCTCCGATTCATAAACAATAATTATGAGAGGGATGTGCAAATAACAATATGAATTCCCAAAACACTTAAAACATAAAAACAGAAATAAAAGGACAGCAAGGCTAATGTTTAAAATTTTGAAAAAGCGCCTTCACTCCAAAGGCAACAAATCCCATATTCTGAAACTTATATTATAGACTCCAAAACCAGAAATATTGGAAGATTTGTTTTTTAATAAATTTTTTGATTAGATTATCCATCCATAATACCGGCACAGTATACCTGGGGAAATGGAACATCTCATAGACAGTTTTTAATATCCAAATCAACATTTAACCCACCATTTCTCCATGTATGCAAACGGTATATCCATATCCATTTCATCTCTCTTTTTACCAAAAGCTTAGAGTAGTCTCCCCTCTCCAATTTTTACTAACCAAATCTATACCCATCCATTTGAATCTTTCAACTGAGAATAAATGACAATTATTACAATGTAACGGCAAGCTACGGTCAAGTTTATTCTTCCTAATATTTCCTAAATGTTCCAGCACACGTATTTTAATCTCTCTTGTGGTTTTGCCCACGTATTGCGCTCCACAGGGGCACTCCAACAGATATATCAGTCCCTTACTGGTGCAATTAATAAACGATTTTATAGAGAACTCCTTCCCTGTTATGTTACTTTTAAAATTAACAGTTTTTCTTTCTTGATATTTACAAGCCTTGCACCTGACACACCTATAGAAACCTTTAGGTTTCTCGATTGGCAAAAAAACTCTATTTTCATCTTTATCTGTAATTTTCGGAAGTAAGCTTGAAGCCAAACGATTCTTTAAATTTTGTGCTCCTTTGAATATTACAACTGGGGAATCGGGGATATTTTTTTCAAAATGGGATCTGCCTTCAGAATATGCCAGTGTCTTTTTAGAATTTGTCTCATTTTATGAGCATGGGGATTATATTGGGTAACAAATGCATATTTAAATTTACCCTCATCCTTTTTATCCTTTTTAGCTTTAGAGAAAAGATCTTTCCTTTCTTTTTTTGCTACTTCTAATAGACCCCTATTTAGTCTTTCATTCCTATACCCTTTTTGTCGATACTTTTCTAAAATTTCAGTACTTTGGACCTGAAAAATTTCTGGCTCCGAACAGTTTCTCTTAAGTCTGGTTAATTGGCTTTTGGATACGTTATTTAACCACTTAGCTGCATGGGCGCTATCTCTACTTATAACTGTGTTGGTGTCCGTTTTCTTGAAAAATGTTTTAGTTTCAATTCTTCCATCCTTTATATAAATTGCAAGATCCAAAAAATCTATGTGTAAATTACTGAGATTATAAGTAAATCTCAAATTAAAATTATTATGATTTAGTGAGGTGATGAAGGTCCTCAGGGTATCCTCCTCTCCCTTCCATATGATGATAATGTCATCTATATAACGCCGCCATAGGATGAGGCCGCCCCGGCCACGCCAGACCACACATGCTGGAGTTCCCACCTATGCATGTATAGTTTGGCGTAGCCCGGGGCGAACCTCGTCTCCATGGTGGTCCCACACGTCTGTAGATAATAGGTTTCATTGAACAAGAAATAATTATGCTGTAAAACAAAAAAGAGATTGACAAAAAAAGAGATTTGGGTGGCAGGTAGATTCCCATCGTCTATAAAACATTGGGTTACTTCCTCAACCCCCTTTAGATGTGGAATGGATGTATGTAATGAAACCACATCCACCGTGGCTAAAATGAAGTCGCTTTCCCATTTTATTTTACCCAGTTCTTCTAGCACCTGACTCTTATCTTTTAAATAGGACGGGATTCTCTGAGCTACTGGTCGTAGATATTTATCAATATATTCGGACAGGTTACAAGTGAGAGAATCAATGCCACTAATTATTGGTCTCCCTGGGGGGGGGGGGCAGTAATGTTTTTATGCATTTTTGGCAAAAAATAAAAAATTGCTGTTTTACAATTTAAATTCGAAGGTATTCATATTCACTCTCTCTTAAAATCCCTTTCTCTTTTCCTTCTGAGAGAAGTGTTTTCAATTCCTCTAGGTAATTATTAGTCGGATTGTTATTAAGTATATTGTAAGTATCTGTATCCCCTAATATTCTCAAGGCTTCTCCCATATAATACTGTCTTGACATTATGACAGTCCCCCCTCCTTTATCTGCTTGCTTGATAACCGTGATTTGGTTATCTTGGAGTTTCTTGCAAGCTTGACGTTCTTTATAACTTAAATTATATTTAATTGGTTGAGACTCTAGGTTCTTTAAATTTTTTAATACTAAATTCATAAAGACGTCTATGTTATGTCCTTTTTCCCAGACTGGGAAAAATTCAGAATTTTTCTTTAAATCCGAATGTACAAAAGAATCTTGTGTTAGAAACATAGAAACATAGAAAAATGTCGGCAGATAAGAACCTTTCGGCCCATCTAGTCTGCCCAATTACATGGATACTTAACCTGGATTTATCTTTTGTTTAGGATAGCCTTATGCCTATCCCATGCTTGCTTAAATTCAATTACTGTTTTGGCCTCTACCACTTCTACTGGAAGACTTGGTTACTATTTGATCTTGGTTTTCTGGCTTTTCTATAACTATAAAATCGTTTGTCCGTCGCCGCGCATCCGGTTTCTGTTGGCTGCACGCGCAGCCAACAGAAACCCGATGTGCAGCATCGGACAGACGCTGGATGCGCACGCATCCAGGAGAGTATGTAGGCCCAAGCCAAGCCGGGGACTCGCCTAAGCCTGGAGGCTGGCCGAGCAGCCTGCGACAGCCGGAGGACAGTCACCTACATCGGCCCTGAGCTCCAGCGGTGACTATCCTCCGGCTGTCGCAGGCTGCTTGGCCGGCATCCAGGCTCAGGCGAGCCCCCGGCTTGGCTTGGGCCTACAGGCCCAGCCGAGCCGGGGACTCGCCTAAGCCTGGAGGCCAGCCGAGCAGCCTGCGACAGCCGTAGGACAGTCACCGCTGGAGCTCACATACTCACCTACATTGGCCCTGAGCTCCAGCGGTGACTGTCCTCCAGCTGTCGCAGGCTGCTCGGCCGGCATCCAGGCTCAGGCGAGCCCCCGGCTTGGCTTGGGCCTACAGGCCCAGCCGAACCGGGGACTCGCCTAAGCCTGGAGGCCGGCCGAGCGGCACGCGACAGCCGAGGGACGGTCACCGCTGGAGCTCAGGGCTGATGTAGGAGGATGTTGCCTACACATACTCACCTACAATCGGCCCGGAGCTCCTCCAGCGATGGCAGTCCTGCTTCCAGTGTCCTCTCTCCGTTGGTCGCCGGTATGACGTCACGGAAGCCCTTGACCCTGGGTCAAAGGCTTTTGTGACGTCATATTGGCGACCGACACAGAGTGGGCACAGGATGCAGGACTGTCATCGCTGGAGGAGCTAAGGGCCGATGTTGGTGAGTACGTGTGGAACCGGAGCTTAGGCGAGCCCCCGGCTTGGCTTGGGCCTAGAAGCCGAGCCAGGGACTCGCCTGAGCCTGGAGGACTCCCGAGCAGGCAACTCGGCCGGCCTCCATGCTCAGATGAGCCCCTGGCTCGGCTGGGCCTCTAGGCCCGGCCAAGCCGGGGGCTCGCCTGAGCCTGGAGGACGCCCGAGCAAGTAGCTCGGCCAGGCTCAGGCGAGCACCTGGCTTGGCCTGGGCCTAGAGGCCCAGCCGAGCCGGGGGCTCACCTGAGCATGGAGGCAGGCCGAGTTGCCTGCTCGGGCGTCCTCCAGGCTCAGGCGAGTCCCCGGCTTGGCTGGGCCTCTAGGCCTAAGCTTGGATATAGAGATATATATATATATATATATATCACACACATATGGGGGTTACAGGGTGTGTGTGTGTATATATATATATACACACACGTTTACAGGGTGTGTGTGTATATATATATATATATATATCCTGTAACCCCCATATATATATATATGACTGCCCTCAGGGCAGGCTTTATACCTAGTTAAGAATAAAACGTTTTCTGGTAAGTAATCTCTGAAACCTTTTGAGTGTCTAAAAAGAGGGGAAATGCCTCCTAAATCTTTTAGTGGGAGCATATTTTAAACCGTTACTTAGGACCAAAATTTCCTTTTGAGATAAATCCACCCCTGAAATATTAAAAATCCCGTCTTTTGTATTATCGCTTTTATTCATCTCTATTCCTGTTCTTCCTCGGTTTCTGACTGCTCTGCCAGAAACCTTTTCTTGGGAGGTTTTAGCGGGGAAAAGGGGTTCTTGTCTGTCCAATTTTTTATTTGGGATATATCTCAATTGTACTTTGGGGTTTGCCCTAAAAAAGACTTTGAATTGTGTTTAGCCCCAGTGGTATCCTTAATTTTATTTCCCTTCCTCTGTCGTTGAGGAACTGTCAACCATCCTCCTAAACCATTATTCTTCCCTTTTACCGTAGTATCTTGTTCAATACGTGATTTCGGTTTAGCCCCTTCCACTTCAAAAGTCGTTCTATACTCCCTTCTAGCGTCAGGATTATTATCAGGATTATTATCCTTTTTATTGTTATCTGATGGTTTACTTCTATTATAATATTGAAAACTGTATATAAAATTGTACTTTTCAGTATGCACTATGAGAGATTCTTTGTTTATCACCTCTCAGGTTCCCAATTTTAACATATTCAGTTTGTAACCAAGACGTTTTGGGAGAGACGCCCGGGATACCGTGAGGTTGTACAAATTTTTTACCTTTCAGTCACAGCACCAATTTTTTGTTATTCTTCCCCATAAAGGTAAGAAACTCCACACAGCGGCAGGAAACAAGAGCGGTGCTGTGGGGGCAATGTGCAGGCCACAAGATGGCCACCGGGATCAAAAGGCCGCAGAGTGGGGAGGCCCGAAACTAGGCTTGTGCACCGATTTTTTTTTTCGATTCGGTTCGATTTGTTCGGATGTTTAAAATTTTCGATTCGGCTCGTTTCGACCGATTTCTGTTTCGGTTCGGTTCGGCTCGTTTTTCGTGTACATTTTTTTTTCGGAATATCGACCATTTTTCCTATTTTCGGGTCACTTTGCTCGTTTTTTGTATCGACTTTTCGGAAATTTCGGAAATTTTCGTTTTTTCGGAACTTCTGTTCTCCTCATTTCAAAGTGTCTACGATAATTCTGGCGATTCTATCGTGTTTTTTTTTATTAAATAAAGATCCTTTTTTTCTTATGAATAATTGAATATACATTTCACAACTTTATTTAATCATATTAAAATGGTATGAAAGCCAAGGAACAAAAAAAATGAACAAAACGATTTAAAAAATGCTAAACTGACCCGAATGCCACAAGAAACAAGTGATACGCATTTACAAATACAAAATTTACAGAATCAGCGATATAACCGATAATAGTTAAATATACGATTTCCAGAATTACCGAAATGGAACCGAAATCACGAATGGAACCGAAATCATGAATAGAGCAAAAATAAATTTCGATTTGACACATTTCAAGTCCATTCGAAAAATCCGAAAATTTTTCGTTTCGGCTCGGAAAACTTTTCGGATCTATCGGTTTTCGGAGTCCGAAGACACGAATCGGGAAATTTCGTGAAAATTCCGAAATTCCGAATCCCGAAACGCACATCCCTACCCGAAACTGCTCTCCGGGACTTAGACTCCGCCGCCACACCGAGCCCACAAGACCCCGAGGTTGTCTGTCAGCAGACCGAGGACAAGGTGTCCAGGGTGCACGTCAGGGTGTTCGCAATCAATCCCCTTTAATTAAGAGGTGCCATCGGAGCTCAGGGAAACAGCGACCGCTCTCCTCAGCGTCTAGCCACGCCCCCGCAAAGAAACTATTGAGCGAAAATGTTTGCTGTTACAGAAAAAATAATAAAGTTAAAAAAAATCTGAATTTTTTTTTAAAACAAAATCCCAAATAATGCTTAAAATATCCTAAAAAACTATAAATAAAGAGACTCTTTACTGCAGAATATTATAATGAACGGTTTATTAGATATTGAATTAAAACGGGAATATTTTTAACATTGAAGCCTATGGGATTCGCCTGAATAAACCTGCCGAATTAAACAACCGAATGGCAGGGCATTTCGGGAACCTTTCACTGCTGGTTTGTGCTCTCTGAATAGCCGAAGCATTGCTTCTCTATGGGGGTTCACTGCCCTCGAACAGGCACCGTATGTGCAGGCAATTCGCCAGGATTTGGCAAATTGCCTGCTCTCTGGATAGCCGAATGGCCAAGAAAGGTAACCGAATGCTGATTTTCAGCGTTCAGTTCCCTTCCGGCAGCCATTCGGATCTCTTTGAATAACCCTGAAAGTGGATTTTTTTCTTTTCTTTTCTTTTAGACTTTACATGGTCACGTTTGGTATCAATGCAAAGGCCAGACTCTGACCTGTTCAATGACACCTCACTTGACCTTGTGAGTTGTAAAGATTAGTAACGCTGGGTTCCAAAGTCGCCCCCCCCCTTCGTGCTCTTTGCTGCAGTGCGGAGGTTTAGGTTTTTTATGTAACAATTCGGAACAACAGATTGTGCCATCACCTCCACACTTGTTGGTGACATGAGAAATGAGATGGTGAGTTAGTGCAGCATCATTGTTCATTTTATAATTGAAAAGTGAAAAATATTGCTGTGTTAGAAAGAAAAATAATAATAATAAAAAAAATATATATTTTATTTTTATTGTTACATAAAAACTGGTCATGTTTGATATCATTGGGCAGGGCCTTTCCAGTGATACTGCACCTGACCTTGTAGCTACTATGGGGTTGGAGATACAGGGGTCCAAATACCCATCAATGCAGGCCTTTCTCTGGGCCTATTCTGGAGCAGCTCCTGCTTCTTCTTAGTCAAACGAACGCATTATTCGCAGCAACCGTCAAAAAGTGCGTCCGAACGCATTGACTTTTTTTTCACGGAATGCGCGAAAATGGTCAGACGATGCGCATTTTCGTGCGTGATTTTTTACAGATTGTCAATAAAACACTTCTTGCGTCTGGACGTTATGTAGGCTGGACATTAGCAGCGTCTGACATCTCCTAATCACGCACACATGCCGCTATGCTGCCGCAGCGCACTCTGTACGTCAGTACTAGCGGTTCTGCGTTCTCGAAAAAATGCGTTAATTTTTTACTTGCGTTGCGCAGCCGGACTTTCGTGCGGCCGTACTTCGTATATTGGCCGTCATTGCCCATCATTTGCTGCTACTGCGGCCGTGATTAAGTGCACCTAAACATACGTTAAAAATGCGTTAGTCTGACCCCAGCCTTAATTCGGCCCTGGTTATGACACATCTGCATTGTAAACGTCGTGGTCCAATGGGAGATTTTATTTTGCAAAAATGTCACTTTGTAAGCTACTGGTTGATATTTGAGGCTCTGTATCGTTAAATTTCCACAGTAAAATTGTACCATATTGTAACATATCATAGGGGGGGTGGGGGTGCGTATGACACATCTGCATTGCAAACGTCGTGGTGCAATGGGAGATTTTTTTTTTAACCCATTTTAAAGTTTTGCAAATATGTCACTTATGTTTTTTCAGATGGGGAGGGGGAGCATAACTCCTTAGCATCAGAGTGTGTTAATAACTGATGCTCTGATGGTCATTTCGAAAATTCCTTTCTTAGTGAGCAGCTAGAAGCCGAGAGGAACATACGTTCCGAATTTCAAGTTTGTAGGCTTTACGGTTCTGGAGATATCGTGATTACGGGCAAGCGGCATTTCGCTTTTATATACACTATATTGCCGAAAGTATTCGCTCACCTGCCTTGACTCGCATATGAATTTAAGTGACATCCCATTCCTAATCCATAGCGTTCAATATGAAGTTGGTCCACCCTTTGCAGCAATAACAGCTTCAACTCTTCTGGGAAGGCTGTCCACAAGGTTTAGGAGTGTGTTTATGGAAATTTTTGACCATTCTTCCAGAAGCGCATTTGTGAGGTTGTTACCGGAATCCACCTGGCTCTTTCGGGAGAAGACCGGGCCGGCATGGACAAAGACTGACTGGACACGATTCTCTTCAGGAAAGGCAAACTTTATTGTGACGTCACCACTCAGCCAGGATTGAATCGCTAAGACTGAGCCCCGATTACATACAGACATGGGGTTTTATACCCCGAATAGATAATTGGGTACATCCCAATTAGCCCACCCCACGGTGACACTATCCCACCCCACGTGGGTCTATACCTCCCCTGGCTGAAAACAAAGACATTCCACACATTGGTCATAAATTGGCAGCTTTCACGGTATTTTGACAATTGAGAATTTAACACTCTTCTGGATCCTGCTCATGCCTACCTCCCTAGGACTTGTTTATTGTTTATCCTAGATAAGGCCTCGTCTGGTTTTCACATCTCTCTTTGTTCAGGCCCTAGCTTTCTGACCTTGATGTAACTACTTTCTCATCCTGTCACTTCGTGCCAGCATCTGCCCGGATCTTGTTAATTTAATTGCTCTGCCTGTTAGTTTAAAACATTCCAAAGAATCTATGCAAGCTAAATCCTAATTGAAAGTAATATTTGCTATTTATATTTACGGGAACCAAATTTCTGAACAAGATGGCCGCCTGGCTCAAGATGGCGGCCATCTTCTGGCCTGAGTCCCTTACATTCCCCCCTTGGCTAGAGTTTCAGGTTCTCCTCCTGAGACTCTTAGCCACTACACTCCGCTATCACTATTCTTGAACACTTCGTACTTAAGGGGAACTGTCTTCACTGAGAACATATTTTGCGGAATCATCAGTGGTATCTTCTGTGTTTGTGTGGGTGTCAGAGCTCCCTTGTACAATGGCCATAGGCATAATCCTATGCGGTACACCAGTATCCCTACCACTAGAATCACTATCATCATCATTATCATGGATCCAATCCGTGAGATGAATCCCAGGATCGATCCGAACCATTCTCCGAACGCCCGAACCCTCGAAAAGGATTCCAGCCTTCTGCGGCAATTTGTCTAGCTGTGTTCTGCAGCTGGGCAACTTTTTCCTGGTGATCCTGAATTACCTGATAGTAGTCAGGGACCTCGTGAGATGTGTTTCTGATGTAGGTGCAACATTCATAATGCATAGTCATTTCGCACAGTCCATTCAACGCTGCACTAATCTGTTCCAATGCCATATCATGCACCATTTGTAACTTTCGGATCTCTCTCAGCTCAAGATTCAGCAACTGAATATCTGTATTTCTTGGCGTAAGCGGATTTAAGTTTCACAAGTAAGTGTCCTCTTGGCGTGGTTCCGGAACCCAAGTCACGCTTCTGTCTCCACATGGTACGGTTCTCCATTACTGGATGTGTACCATTCCAAATGTGGGATATATCCACTCTCCCTGTTGTACTTGGATAGATCAGATTGGCAAGGTACAGTATCAGTACCAAAAACGCTCCCAATGTCAAAATCCCTTGGGCAACTCTTTTCACAGTCACATAAACCCAATCCCTCCCCACCGGTATTTCAAAAGTAAAGGTCATTTCAGGTTGGGCTGGGGTGGGTGAGGTCCCCGTAAAATAGCCCTTGGGGTCTCCCTCTGGGTATCCCCATTCTCATTGGTGGGTGGTCAGGCATTATTATGGCCTTCAAAACACCCACTTGTTGAGTTTCTTAAGTGCTCGGAACTGTAACCTTTGTCAGCTTTAGCCTCAGTGGATCGGTCTCGCTGGAGATGACTTTCCACTCTGGTTCAGGGTTGGCTGCAGCTGCTTTCAGTCTGGAGTGATGTATCCATGGGACCACCTCGGCAACCTTCACTGCTGTGGGGGTTGATAACAGGACAAGGTAAAGACCCCTCCATTTTGGGCCTAGTGGGTCATTTTTCCACTCCTTCACCCATACTGAGTCACCTGGACAATACTTATGCAGTGGGGGAATATAAAAAGTGAGGTAGATTATCTCCCACCCAAGTATTCAGCTTTTGAATAGATTGACCCAACAACAAAACCTGTTTATTCAATTTGGTTTCACCCAATGCCCGAAGGTCCCCCCTTAGCCCATTAATCAGAGGGGTAGGCCGTCTGAACATGAGTTCGTATGGACTTAGCTTCAATTGGGGGGTTGGCCTGCATCTAATATGCAATAAGACTATCGGCAGCACTTCCAACCAGCCCAGTGATGTTTCTTGGCATAGTTTTGACATCAGAGTCTTTAGTGTTCTGTTCATGCGCTCGACTTTTCCTGAACTTTGGGGCCTGTAGGCTGTGTGTAGCTTTCAGGTTATGCCCAACAGGTGAGCAAGCTGCTGCAAACAGTTCTGTACAAAAGCCGGGCCATTGTCGGACCCAATTTCAAGAGGAAGTCCATAGCGTGGTATAATCTCTCTCATTAGGCTTTTCACTACTTCCGCTGTCTTTTCAGTCCTCGTGGGGAAGGCCTCCACCCACCCTGTTAGAGTGCACACCATCACAAGTAGATATTTGTATCCTTTGCAGGGCGGTAGCACCGTGAAGTCTATCTGTAATGAGGCCATTGGGGACAGCCCGATAGGCTGTTTCCCTGGAGGCTGCGATGGGCCTGTTCTTGAGTTGTTTTTGGCGCATGTCACACACTGCTGGGCTATTGCCTTGCAGATTACTGATAATCCAGGCACGTAGAAGTGTGGCTCCAACTGTTGCTCCATCTTTTCCCGTCCTCCATGAGTGCTGGCATGTAGTGCTCTCACAATCTCAGGTGCCAATGTTGCAGGCAGGACTATTTGTTTGCTTGCCAACTGGAACCATCCGTCTTCTCCATATTCTCCTGGTTCTTCTGATAGCCATTTCTTCTCCTTTTCTGAATATACAGGTGTCCATTTGCTCAGTGGAGCTGGCAACAGTGGGGCCACCATTGACGGTGTGGTCTTGTATCTTTCAAGTTCCTCTTGTCTTCCCCACATGAATTCTTCTTTTGGTTGGTAGTGTCGCCAGGCGAAAAACAGCAGGTCTTGCCTCTTCTGCACATCTCTCACCGCTGGCACAAAGAAATTCATTGCACTTTTCTTCATTCTTGGCAGGTTGTGTTCGATAAGGATCTCCTGGAGGAGAAACTTCACCAGTGGGCTTGATATTCTTCAGCTCCTAATGCTCCCTGGCTTAGCAGAACACGAGTAATTCTTAAGTTATTATGATTGTTGATTGTCAGATTGTCAAAACGCTCAGCGAAATTTTCTGCTCGTTCAACTTCAGCTGTATCTTCTGCATCCCCCCCCACCAATTTTACGCCGAAGAACTTCAGCATCATCTTGTATGCTCGACGGAGTCATTGCTGAATTTCTGAGGTGTTACACATCAGATTCTTTTCTTGGGGACTTAGAGGCGTAGAGTAGAAATTTCGGCCTTGTTCAGGAGTGGGGAAGAGCCATTGGATATAATCATGGTTGTCTTCGAGCAATTCAAAGTTGGTGCTCCATTTTTGCAGAATGATCGATGAATTCACCATTTGGCTCAAATTTCTTCCAATTCATATAGAATTCATAGTTTGGCATTGGACCGTGGTCACCTTGCTTGCAGAGGAGGACTCTGGATGTTTGACAAGGTGGTGACAATGGTTTAGCAGCAGACTTGGCAGCTTGGTCTGCTCGTCTTTTACCTTTGGTAATTTCATCTTGACTCTTCTGGTGACCCCGGCAGTGCATAATACTGACAGCACTTGGTTTCCACACAGCATCTAGGAGAGCTGCGATTTCAGCAGCATACTTAGCTTGCTTTCCTGATGAAGAAAGTAGACCTCTCTCCTTGTAGAGTGCACCATGTGCATGGACAGTCATAAAGGCATACTTGGAATCAGTATAGATGTTCACTCTCTTTCCTTTGGAAATTTCTAGTGCTCTTGTCAGTGGCGTAACTAGAAACCTGAGGGCCCCGGTGCAAGAATCCATGAAGGGCCCCCCAACCCCCCGCAAAAAAGATCCATATTTTTACCTTTTTTTTTTCCTGCAATATAAAAAAGATGGTATTGCCCCCAGCTCACATGGATATATATATTGCCCCCAGCTCACATGGACATATATATTGCCCCCAGCTCACATGGACATATATTGCCCCCAGCTCACATGGACATATATTGCCCCCAGCTCACATGGACATATATTGCCCCCAGACCACACATGGATATATTGCCCCCAGCTCATGGATATACTGCCCCAACACATGGATATACTGCCCCAACACATGGATATACTGCCCCAACACATGGATACTGCCCCAACACATGGATACTGCCCCAGCTCATAGATATACTGCCCCAGCTCATGGATATACTGCCCCAGCTCTGCCCCAGCTCATGGATATACTGCCCCAGCTCATGGATATGCCCCAGCTCATGGATATACTGCCCCAGCTCTGCCCCAGCTCATGGATATACTGCTCCAGCTCATGGATATGCCCCAGCTCATGGATATACTGCCCCATCTCTGCCCCAGCACATGGATATACTGCCCCAGCTCTGCCCCAGCACATGGATATACTGCCCCAGCTCTGCCCCAGCACATGGATATACTGCCCCAGCTCTGCCCCAGCTCATGGATATGCCCCAGCTCATGGATATACTGCCCCAGCTCTGCCCCAGCTCATGGATATACTGCCCCAGCTCTGCCCCAGCTCATGGATATATTGCCCCAGCTCTGCCCCAGCACATGGATATACTGCCCCAGCTCTGCCCCAGCTCATGGATATACTGCCCCCAGCTCTTACCTCTGCTGGCCCCAGGGCCCAGGCCCAGGGCAGGCTCCGCCGGCGTTCCGTTCCTCTGAGGCGAGCGGCCGCAGGAATCATGCGTCTTGGCCGCTCGCCAGAAACCACCTGATCAGCGAGAGGATCTCGTGCGCTGGTCAGGTGGTTTCTCTCCCACGTGAGCGGCCAAGCTGCATGTCAGCGGCCGCTCGCAGGGAGAGGGACGGCCAGCGCGCGGCTCCCAGATTCCGGCGCTGATTGCCAGAATCTGGCGGGCGGCGCCGGGCCCCCCCTCCAGTGGCGGAATGCCAGGGCCCGGTCGCAACTGCGACCGCTGCGACCCTGGTACTTCCGCCACTGGCTCTTGTCAACGCCAGTATTTCGGCCAGCTGTGCTGACGTGTGGCCTGGTAAGCGGTTTGCTTCAAGAACTCCCTCTGTTGTGACAATTGCATAGCCGGAGATTTTCTTTCCATCATCCATATAGCTGCTACCATCAGTAAAGAAGGAAGGAAATGGTCTCCTAAGGCGCTGTGCGGTGTTGAGATTTTCTTTGGTGGGTGTATGGTGTTTAACTGTGCGGGTGTGCTGCCAACTTAGGGGTGGTTGCAGAGCCTTGTTGCTGCTACAGGTTAATTGGAGGAAAAGTGTGGGGTACCCCTTTGTCAGGCGCTACTCGCTGGTTATGTCTGTTAAAGTAGCGATGCAATCGCTCTTTGGAAATTTAGTATAGCGACACTCTACAGGGAATGTCGGCAATATAGTATGGTATAGCAATGGGATATTGATTAATTATGCAACAGCTTAGTGTGACATATAAAAGGAGTGCAGAAAATATATATTCCTATTGGGAATATGCGCCCCCTGGTGTTGGGGGTGATGTATGACAGTCTTTAAAAAACACAGTCTTATATATGGCAGTCTTTAAAAAAACACAGACTTATATATTGCACAAAAAAAGGGAATAAAAAAAAATACTCTTTGTAATCAAGTAAGTCCTTCTGATCTTGACTGCTTCCGCTTTTTTCGTCCCTTCAATATTCCTCCGAGAAAGAGAGAAGGGATTAAGGATGCGTCCGCGTCTGTCAGATATAGCAGAGAGTGAGGATTGATACACTTACGCTAGTGCGGTGACGGATGCTGCTCTGTCTGTTGCGCTCTGCCAGGAATTCCTCTTTGCATCTGCTCCTTAGTGCCTTGTCTTTTGAATTTCCTCGTCCAGGATACTGCAGAAAGCTTCCCTTTGTGCGGTGCTTCTGGTTTGCTGGCGATGTTTAAAAGATGGCAACTGGATGCAGCGGGAGGTTGGCTTGTGCAAATATTTATTGAGACAGCTCACATCAAAAAATAGCGCAGTAAAAAAGATATAAAATAAATAAAAGTATCAAAAAATAAAAGACCATAAATCCATTGGAGGTTAAAAGTCTTTAAAATATGGGCATAGGGATCTCCAAGACGCGTTTCGCCGGCTCCCTGGCCAGCTTCATTAATTGGATGCCTCCTATGCTGTAGTGCAGTGTTTTTAAACTGTTTTTTTCGGCGGGAAATGTTTTGCTCGTTTTTTTCGGCGGGAAATGTTTCGTTTTTTGCCGCGATTGTTCACTCTCTGCTATATCTGACAGACGCGGACGCATCCTTAATCCCTTCTCTCTTTCTTGGAGGAATATTGAAGGGACGAGAAAAGCGGAAGCAGTCAAGATCAGAAGGATTTACTTGATTACAAAGAGAAAATTAATTTTTTTTTATTCCCTTTTTTTGTGCAATATATAAGACTGTGTTTTTTTAAAGACTGCCATATATAAAACTTTGTTTTTTACAGACTGTCATACATCACCCCCAACACCAGGGGGCGCATATTCCCAATAGGAATATATATTTTCTGCACTCCTTTTATATGTTACACTAAGCTGTTGCATAATTAATCAATATCCCATTGCTATACCATACTATATTGCCGACATTCCCTGTAGAGTGTCGCTATACCAAAGTTCCAAAGAGCGATTGCATCGCTACTTTAACAGACATAACCAGCGAGTAGCGCCTGACAAAGGGGTACCCCACACTTTTCCACCATCAGTAAAGAGTTGCAGGTCGTATTTGTCTAGGGGTATGTCTTTCAGATCTGGTCTGCTACTGAATACTTCTTCCATGACTTGGAGGCATTTATGATTTGGATCTTCCTCACAGTCAGGCAGTAGCGTAGCAGGGTTCAAGGTAGCGATGAGGTCCAGATGAACCTGTGGATTCTCACACATCATTGCTTGGTATTTCGTCATCCAGCTATTGCTGAACCAGTAACTGCCTTTAACATCAAGCAGGGCCTTTACTGCATGTGGCACCTTGACATGAAGAACCTGTCCTAGGGTCAGTTTGTCAGCCTCTGAGATCAGCATTGCTGTGGCAGCTACGGCTCTCAAGCATGGGGGTAGGCCACAGGGTCAAGTTGCTTGGAGAGGTAGGCCACGAGCCAAAATTCTGGAGTAGCACTCCTGTTGCAGTTTGGTTGTGTTCATGCACGTACAACTGGAATGGTTTGCTATCCCAGTGCTGGTGCTTCCATCAGGAGGGTTTTTAATGTCAGGAAGGCAGCTGTCTGTTCCTCTTCCCAGAGGAACGGATCATGCTCTCCCCCTTTGGTAGCTTAATGGAGGGGTTTGGCAATCTCGGCAAAATTGGGGATCCACAGGCGACAGAAGCCTGCAGCTCCTAGGAACTCACGGATTTGTCTCCTTGTCTTTGGCTGGGGTATACGGCAGACTGCCTCCTTCCTCTCAGCTCCCAGTGCACGCTTAGTACCTGTTAATTGAAAACCTAGAAACTTTACGCTTTGCTTACATATTTGTGCTTTCTTCCTGGAGACTTTATATCCTGCTTGACACAGCAGATGTAACAGTGCTTTTGTGGCAGAAAGACAGTCTTTTTCTGTGGGGGAAGCAAGAAATAAATCATCCACATATTGCAATAGAACAACTTTGTCTGGCTGAGCGTTGAAGGACAGGAGGTCCTGGCTGAGCGCGCAACCAAAAATCGTGGGCGAGATTTTGAAACCTTGAGATTGGGAACCACGGGGTGGAGGGTTACAGTAGCTTCATTAACTGCCCTCAAATCTTGGACTGGACGGTATTCCTGCGTCCCTTCTTTCTGCACTGGCAGTAGCGGTGTATTCCATGGTGACACACAGAATTTTAATATCCCGTGATCTTTAAGTCTCTGTAAATGTGTCTGGATATTTTGTTTGGCTTTCTGTGGAATGTGATATTGTCTTAGAGCCACAGGCGTTGCACCAGGTCTCAGATCAACGTATACTGGGGGAATATTCACAGCTAAACCAGGCGGGTTATCTTCTGCCCACACTCCAGGGACGCCCAGTAGTAGTGTGTATGGGTCGGGTGCGACTGGTGGGGTTGGTGCCGTCCGCCATTCTTCTTCCCTGGGCATAATTACTGCAATTTTTACAGGTTGGGTCTCCTGGCTGGTTGGGTTATGCTGCCGAACAGAGCCGCCACTCTCATGCAGGTCTAGTCTAGCGTGACCCCCGGGGAGGAACGTAATTTGGGCTTGCAATTTGCAAAGGATATCCCGCCCCAGGAGTTGGACGGGAAATTCAGGCATATACAGAAATTCATGTTCTACATTGTGCCCACCCAGACTGCATTTACGTGAAGCAAGGAAAGGATACTTAGCAGATACCCCCATTGCTCCCATTATATCAACTTCGTTCCCCATGGGTGGTGCAATTGGCTGTGTTACAACAGAATTTTCAGCCCCAGTGTCAACCATAAAAATTTCATCTTTGTCTCCCACCCTTACTGTGACCGTGGGCTCGTGATTGCCGAGTGGGATGGGCCCAGGTCTGTGTCAATATGTACCTTGCCCTTCAAATGATGTCCCCGCCAACCCCACAAACCCTGATCTGGCAGTATCATCTTTCATATCTGCCATTTGTCACCTGGCCATTCGATGCCTGGCCGTTTGATGCTGCAGCATCTACCTAGTTATTCTGTCTCCCTTGTTTCTCTAGAAATGCGGGGCAGTCCCTTCTCCAGTGACCTTCACCCCGACAAAATGAGCACTGATTGTACCCCAGGGGTGCCCTATGGGCTCCCCTCCCTCTTCCACCTCGACCTCTCCCTCTCTCTCCATCATGAGCACTTCTTCCATTTCCCATATAGCCAACTACACCAGTCTGACTTCTCTGTTTCCGTATTCCTCCCGCTTTTCTTCCAAATCCCTGTTGTGATACACTTTAAAGAAACCATCCATCCTCTGTATCTTATTGCGTATATCCCGCTGTGACTGACTCACAAAGGAGGAGTTAACTAATCGCTGATTCTCCACTGCCTCTGGGTCTATTGGGCTATACATCCTAAATGCATGTAGTAATCTCTCTAGTAATCTCTTGGTGATTCTCTTGGGTCCTGTACTATATCCGCTATTTTACCCATATTTGCAGGTTTCTTCCCTCCAGCCTTTACACCCATCATTACAGCTGTTCGGTAGGTTTGTAGGTGAGCTATGCCCACCTCAGTATTGTACAGCCACTTGGGATCGGTTTTGGGATAATGCTCTTCTGCCCACGACTCTGGATTGGGTTTACTGTCCTCCACTGCCTGAGCCATAAGAATTTTCCAGGCACTGCTATTTATACGGGCTCTCTCTTCCGTAGTGACCATGGTCAGCAGTAACTGCTGACAATCTGCCCAAGTGGGATTATGTGTGAGCATAACTGACTCTATCATACTGGCTACAGCCGCGGGATTTGCAGAAAAAAGTGGTGTATGTGTCTTCCAATTGAACAAGTCTGTTGTGGTGAATGGGACATACGTAAACTGTGTTGGCCCAGGCTCTCCGTTCTCCAGAGGGGGACCTGGCACCTCCCTTAAGGGGAGCTGCAATTTACTTTTACCGGGGTTGTGCTGATATACAGTTGTGTTCAAAATTATTCAACCCCCAATGCTGTAAAGGGTTTTAGGGAATTTAGTGTACATTTGTAATTGTATTCAGAATGAAATCCTACAAGGACTTTTTAAAGAACCATATGCAACTATGACATCAATTGGTTTTGTAATACAGTAGTAAATGTTTCTTTTGTGAATTCTTCATTGACACAATTATTCAACCCCTTAAAGACTACCACTCTGAAGAACAGAGGTTCATTCAAGTGTTTTCAATCAGGTATTGAAAACACCTGTGGATGTCACGGAGCAGCAATAAAGCATAATAAGCACCAATTAGGCAGCTTTAAAATGACTGTGATACTCCGCTCCTTCTAGACATTTACTGGTGTGGTTACAAACATGGTGAAGTCAAGAGAATGGTCCAGGAAGACAAGAGAAGAGGTGATTACTCTTCACAGGAAGGGCAATGGCTATAAGAAGATTTCAAAGATGTTAAACATGCCAAGAGAGAGCATAGGAAGCATCATTCGCAAATTCAAGGCAAAGGGCACTGTTGAAACGCTACCTGGTCGTGGCAGAAAGAAGATGCTGACTTCGACTGCTATGCGCTACCTGAAGCGTAGAGTGGAGAAAAGTCCCCGTGTGACTGCTGAGGAACTGAGAAAAGATTTGTCAGATGTGGGTACTAAAGTTTCAGCTCAGACAATACGGCGCACACAGCGTAATGAAGGCCTCCATGCCAGAACTCCCAGGCGCACCCCCTTGCTGTCTCCAAAGAATAAGAAGAGTCGACTGCAGTATGCCAAAAGTCATGTGGACAAACCACAGAAGTTTTGGGATAGTGTTCTGTGGACTGATGAAACAAAATTAGAACTGTTTGGGCCCATGGATCAACGCTATGTTTGGAGGAGGAAGGACAAGGCCTATGAAGAAAAGAACACCTTGCCTACTGTGAAGCATGGCGGGGGGTCAATCATGCTTTGGGGCTGTTTTGCTTCTGCAGGTACAGGGAAGCTTCAGCGTGTGCAAGGTACCATGAATTCTCTTCAGTACCAGGAGATATTGGATGACAATGTGATGCAGTCCGTCACAAACCTGAGGCTTGGGAGACGTTGGACCTTTCAACAGGACAATGATCCCAAGCATACCTCCAAGTCCACTAGAGCATGGTTGCAGATTAAAGGCTGGAACATTTTGGAGTGGCCATCGCAGTCACCAGACTTAAATCCGATTGAGAACCTCTGGCGGGACTTAAAGAAAGCAGTTGCAGTGCGCAAGCCTAAGAATGTGACTGAACTGGAGGCTTTTGCCCATGACGAATGGGCGAAGATACCCGTAGATCGCTGCAAGACACTTGTGTCAAGCTATGCTTCACGTTTAAAAGCTGTTATAACTGTAAAAGGATGTTGTACTAAGTACTAAGATTGAATGTCACTTGGGGGTTGAATAAAACTGATAATGATGTGAGCACAGAAAAGACATTTGTGGTTATTTCATTATAAATGTTATGTTATATTTGTCTGACCTACACGTGCCTCTTTGGTTTAATTATAAGCAAGATGACTGAATGATCAAAATCAATGTCAAACTGGCCAAAACACTCAATTTCAGTGGGGGTTGAATAATTTTGAACACAACTGTATATCTTTTGCTTGAGGATGCTCCAAAGGTTCTCAATAGGATTGAGGTCAGGGGAGGATGGAGGCCACACCATGACTTTCTCTCCTTTTATCCCCATAGCAGCCATTGATGCAGAGGTATTCTTTGCAGCATGAGATGGTGCATTGTCATGCATGATGATTTTATTACGTAAAGCATAGTTCTTCCTTCTGTGCCAGGGAAGGAAGTGGTCAGGAACTCCACATACTTTGCAGAGGTCATCTTTACACCTTCGGGGACCCTAAAGGGGCCGACCAGCTCTCTTCCCATGATTCCAGCCCAAAACATGACTCCACCACCGCCTTGCTGGCTTGCAGCCTTGTTGAAACAGGGTGGCTGTCCACCAACCATTCACTACTCCATCCATCTGGACCATCCAGGGTTGCATGGCACTCATCAGTAAACAGGACTGTTTGAAAATTAGTCTTCATGTATTTTTCTGCCCAATGCAGCCGTTTCTGCTTGTGAGCATTGGTTAGTGGTGGCTGAATGGAAGGTTTATGCACAGTTGCAAGACTCTAGAGGACTCTATACCTTGATGTCCGTGGGACTCCAGAGGCACCAGCAGCTTCAAATATCTGTTTGCTGCTATGTAATGGTATTTTTGCAGCTGCTCTCTTGATCTGATGCATGGATCTGGCAGAAATCTTCCTCAATGTGCCTTTATCTGCACGAACCCGTCTGTGCTCTGAATCAGCCACAAATCTCTTAATAGTGCGATGATCACGCTTACGTTTTCGTGAAATATCTAGTGTTTTCATACCTCGTCCAAGGCATTGAACTATTTCACTCTTTTCGGCAGCAGAGAGATCCTTTTTCTTCCCCATATTGCTTGAAAATGGTGCTCTGCTTAATAATGTGGAACATCCTCCTTTAGTAGTTTTTCCTTTAATTGGGCTCACCTGGCAATCTAATTATCACAGGTGTCCGAGATTGTTTTCAGTGATCAAAAGAGCCCTCAGACACAATGCCATCCATGAGTTAAACTGAAAAACAAAATATATAATCTTTGTGACACTGAAATAGATGTATGAACATTATGTGTGGAAGTGAAATGTGAATGTGATTCAGAATGTGCCAACTGAAGTGAGGAGGAAGAGAGGAAAAAGAAAGTGAGAAGGAAGGAGAGAGAGAAAAAATGGGGTAGTAAGAGAAGAGACACACAGGGTTATTCAAAGAGATCCAAATGGCTGCCGAAAGGTAATCGAACGCTGAAAATCAGCGTTTGGTTACCTTTCTTGGCCATTCAGCTATTCAGAGAGCAGGCAATTCGCCAAATGTTGGCAAATTGCCTGCACATTCAGTGCCTGTTCGAGGGCAGTGAATCCCCATAGAGAAGCAATGCTTCGTCTATTCAGAGCAAAAACCAGCAGTGAAAAGTTGCCGAATTAATTTGGCAGGTTTATTCAGACGAATCCCATAGGCGTCAATGTTAAAAATATTCCTGTTTTAATTCAATATCTAATAAACCGTTCATTATTTATTCTGCAATAAAAAGTCTCTTTATGTTTCGATTTTTTAGGACCTTTTCGGCATATTTTGGGATTTTTTTGCAAACCTTTTTTTCCGTTTTTGTTTTTAAATCATTTTTTCTTTTTTCTGTAACAGCCCTTTTCATTATCATTCATTGGACCTCGAAAGTAAATTTCAGACATTTTCACTCAGTAGTTTGTTTGCAAACAGCGTTTCACTTTTCAAACATTCAAGCATACTGTTTTTTTTCTTCATCTCCTTCGTCTGCGGTGTTGGGTTTTTCCGGCGGCTGCTCTGCTCTCTGATCGACTCCTGCTCGGGTTTGTCTGGCGTCTTCGGCGGGTTAATCCAGATGTTTTTGGTGTGCGTTCGCCCTCGTTTTGCGATGAGTTTTCGGCAGGTTTGCGGCGACTTTTCCCTGCATTACGGCGTCCCTGTGGTGCTTGCCGAATACACCGCAGGGTCGCTGAAATGGGATTGCCAAATCGCACCGAATTGAAGAGAACGAAAAGTCACCGAACGTGCGGTGGCTTTTCGATTCTCTTTGAATAACCCTGTATGGTGAAGGATAGACCGGGGGTGTGGGGTAGGAGGTGGCTACAACTTCTATATCACGCCCCTCTGGGATACCGCTATCATACCAAAGCAGCACCGCCTGCCCAGGGCGTTTTCCCAGTTGGTCGACCAAGAAAAAAAAAAGTGAGGTCCCACATACCCAACACATAGAGGGTCACAGTAATTCGGAAGTGGGCACTATTATCCGTCCGAGTTCCAGTCATGATCCATCCACTTTGGCAACAAGGCAGAGGAGAGGAATTCAGACCAATAATACCAAGTCTGCCTGAACTCTTCAGCCCAATCCTCCGGAGATGCCCGAGATAATTCGGCACTCCGCACATCCTCCACCCTATCTACCAATTCACGCCAGGAGGGTGGAGATGCTGATCTCCAGTACAAGGGTCCACGCAACTAGAAGGATACGCAGTAATATAGATTTCTTAAGAGCTTTGGCCGAAAGTGGTATGTGGCTGAGCAAAAAGGGCGCCGGGCCAAATTCCAAGGTAACTGCCAAAGATTTGAGAAGAATCAAACGTGAAGCTACCAGAAACCCATTATCATCCAGTGCTGTTATATTCCAGAACTGCAAGCTACCTGGAGTGACTAGACGTACAAGGTGTTCAGTGGTCAGTGACATAGCAAAGGTAAGGGAGGCTGAAACCCGACCACCACTGAACAAGACGCATAAACAAGTCTGGTTCAAGAAATATTTAAACACAGATATTTCAAAGGTTTTATAGACTGATGAGATGGTCTTGTTGGACCAGCTGGATGGGCCCATGGCTGGATCAGTAAAGGTCACAGGGCTCCACTTCAACTCAGACACCAGAAAGGTGGAGGTGGGGTAGTTGTCGCTCCTTATTGACCTCCCCAGCTCCTGTATTGCCTCTTTGCAATCTGTAATGAATGCAGGTACCAGCTTTGTTTTTCTCACGAGACGCACCTTGCGTACCTCCCCCGTCTGTGGTCCTTCCATTGGCTTCCTGTACCTTTCAGGATACTGTTTAAAATACTGACGCTCACGTTCTAATCGCGCAATAACTCAACCCTTTCCTAAAAGTCTTTGTTACTACGCAAACACGTCCCGTCTAGACCAGTGTGTGACGGAACGGCCGCCACTATACCGTAGCGCGGTACAAAATTTTAAAAATGTTGTTTTAGTATGGTGTATTAAAGAATTCGTTAGGTTATTATTATTATTATTCTTTATTTATAAAGCGCCAGCATATTCCGCAGCGCTGTACAATAAGCACAGTATAGACAGGGTTACAATACATTGAACAACATTTGACAAACAGTACAGGAGGAGATGAGGGCCCTATTCCCGTAGGAACTCACAATCTGGGAGGGTTGGGGTTGGAAACAGGAGGAGAGGACTGTAAGGTGAGAGTGATTGATGGTTGCGTCAGTGAGTTAGGTTGTATTTTTATAAGTTCCCCCTGTAATTCTCCCCATGGTTGACCTGTTCCCCGCCTGTCCACAGCCCCGGGAAGACGCCCGGTCTGTGAATGCCTCGAGCCGCCGCTGACTGTCTCTGCCAAGCCGCCCAAACTTGCCCGCCTTGCCCCGCAGCGTGGAAACCACGCAGAAGAGCGCTTCTTGGCCAGTGGGCTCCTAAAAATAGGTGCTTACGGGGGTGCGAATTATAGAACGAAACACCCCGAGAAACCCGAACGCCGACCAGGGATCCCTCGCTGGGAGCGCGGCCGGCAACCAGTGACTCTTGCTCGGGTACAGCCGCCGAACTTTCCCCCTTCGCAGCTCGGGCTCCGTGGATCCGATCCGGGCGCTTTTTGGACTGAACCAGCCCCCGGACCCGAGCTACCAGGCTGTACCCCCAGCATGCCGCCGCTCCCAGGGGATCACCCCGAAATCCCTGGTAAAACCCCAAACTCGGGCAGAAAGCCACAAGGAGCGCTCACACCACAGGGGGGCCGGGCGCTGGCCAGACAGGGAGAGGGTCTCAGAGGGGGGAACAGACGAGCTGGCGCCGAGACCCGAGATAAAGGCTGCGCACTGTAGGGGTTCCCCCAGGTTAACCCAGGCAGATTGGGCTATGGCTTGAGGTAGAAACAAAGATCACCACAGGAGGACTGAGGGCGGGCCAGGGGAGAACAATGGTTTCATTCCTCATAAATAACCCTGTATTCTCCATGTTAAAATAAACTCATTCCTGTTTGAACCTTTACTCTTGCCTCGGCTAGTAATTGGGGATAACAGGGCTTGGGGAACCGCGACGCTGCAAGGACAGTGGAAAGAAACGCTGGATCACCGCCGAATCCCCACCGCCTGCTACCCCTGACTCTACACCCCCAGACCAGTTCGGCGCTGATGGCGGATCTACCCGGGCAGGGTAGCAGGGATCCGCTACACAGTGTTTCTCAACTCCAGTCCTCAGGACCCCCTAACAGGCCACATTTTAAGGATCACCTTGGGGAAATTCAGACTGAATCCTGCAATCACTGAGCAGCAAATTTTAGTACCTGTGCTGGGCTTCAGCTATCTGGAAAACCTGGCCTTTTAGTGGGTCCCGAGGACAGGTTTGAGAAGGTCTAGTCAACTCCGGTCAGCGGGCGATCTCCACCTGTCATCTGTTTACACCCGCACGGCCAACTCTCGCCTCCAAGACTTCTCAAGGGCAGCTCCGGTTCTGTGGAATGACTTGCCTCGCCGTATCAAACTCTACCCTGATCTTCAGGCCTTCAAGAAATCTCTTAAAACCCATCTCTTCAGATTAGCGTACCACATCACTGATGCAACTCATCACTCTACTCACCTACTCACACATGATTGAAGCTGCTTCTATGGCCCCACCATTCTCGAACCACTGGCAATAATGATCCCGTCATTCGGTCAAATTCCCCTTGTCTTCCTCAACCTCAATCCCTCTAGACCAGTGTTTCCCAAACCTGTCCTCGGGACCCTCAACCAGGCCATATTTTACAGATCACCTTGGGGAAATGCAGACTGAATCCTGCAATCACTGAGCAGCAAATCATATCACTTGTGCCGTGCTTCAGATATCTGGAAAACCTGGCGAGACGGAGGGTCCTGAGGACAGGTTTGGGAAACACTGCTCTAGACTGTAAGCTCCTATGAGCAGGGCAACTCTACACCTAGTGTTTCCATCTTATGTATGTTTATCTGTGTGATATCTCCATATCTTTGAAAGCAGAGACAGGCTGTGGAAAGTTCTTATTCTTTATTTACTGGAGCTGCGCACAGCGTCCGCACGCTGCCTTAGAACTCTACCATGTGATCAGGAAACTTTATTTACAATGAACAGGAACACAGATAATACCTACAACATGCGCCCTCTAGTGGTGGATAGATATAACACTATGATATACTACATCCCTTCCCTCTGATAACACTAGTTTCAAAAATACCACCCACATGACCCTAGGCACAGAAAAACTCCCACTAAACTTGAGACTTTGGGTAGACTACCTCCGTCCCAGTGAGTTCCAGGACGCATTCTTGTCCTGTGGCTGGGGAACTCACTACTAAGCTAAGTATAATCCTGTAGATAAGTTGGTGCTTTCTTTGTTCTGGTGGATCGCCGTAATTCTTGCTCCCCTCCACATGAGCAGTCTCTGATGATTTCTCTGTGACAAACTCCCCCTCCATCTGTCCCTCTTCCCCGGCTTCTGCAAGTACAACACCGGAAAGGGGAGCCAAAATCTCCATATCTTGCGTTAATGGTTCCGCCAAACTCTGTAGATCCTCTGGATATGCAACATGTCTATTTCTCACCTGATCTATGTGACGACGCACAAGCTGGCCATTTCCAAGTGCAACAGTGCATGACACAGGACCTGTCTGCGTCTGAACAGTCCCCGAATCCAGGAAGGTCCCACACCAAAATTTCTAGTGTATACTTTGTCACCTTCCCGCAGATGTCTCTCCTTGGCATGTTGATCATGATAAAGTTTTTGCTTCACCTGCTTTTCTTGCACCTGGCCTTTAAAATCCGGATGTATGAGATCCAACGTGGAACGCAATTTCCTCCCACACAAGAGCTCTGCAGGTGATTTTCCAGTCGTGGACTGAGGAGTTATCCTGTAACTAAACAACGCTCTGGCCATCTTGACCTCAATGGAATCTCCTGAACTTTTTTTTATCAGCCCTTTAAATGTCTGCACCGCCCTTTCGGCCAGTCCATTGGACGCTGCATGGTAAGGCGCTGTGGTCACGTGCTTAATACCATTTCGAGCCATGAATTCTTGAAACTCCATACTCGTAAAACTGGTGCCATTGTCCGACACCACCATTTCGGGAATTCCATGCTGGCTAAAGCTCTGTCTGAGGCATTGAATAGTCACTGCGGAGGTGGATTTACTTAACGGGTACGCCTCTATCCATTTAGAGTAAGCATCCACCAAAATCAAAAACATCTTGCCCATCCACGGGCCCGCATAATCAATGTGAAGTCTTCTCCATGGAAGGTTTGGTACTTCCCAAGGATGTAAAGGTGCACACTGGGGAGAATTTCTATTTTCTTGGCACATGGTGCAAGTTTTTACCATTGCTTCTATATCGGCATCCATCTTCGGCCACCACATATAGCTCCGCGCCAGCCCCTTCATCCTGATTATTCCTGGGTGAGTCGTGTGTAAGTGCTTCAGTAGGTCTGTGCGACCTGGGGGTGGAATGACCACACGGGCACCCCACAAGACACAACCTGCCTCCACACTAAGTTCCTCCTTCCTTTTCACATAAGCTCCAAACACTGATTTCTCCACTCTTTTTGGCCATCCTCTGAGGACGAACTCTCTAACCCGTGCTAAAACGGTATCTTTATCTGTCCATTTCCTCACCTGGTCGGCTTTAACCAATGGTACGCCATTTTCTTCCAATAGAAGTACTCTCTCTCTCCTCCGCAGGCGTCTCCACCCCTGTTTCCGCGACTGGCAACCGGCTCAAGCCATCAGCATTTTGATGATCCTTGCCTGCTTTGTACACGATGGAGTACTCATATCCACATAATGTCACAGCCCATCTTTGAATGCGTGGCGAGGCCATTTGTGGAACCTCCTTCAGTTCATTAAATAATGAGATCAGTGGTTTATGATCTGTAACAATGGTGAATTGTCTCCCATACAAGTATGTGTGAAACTTCTTCACCCCAAATATCACCGCAAGGCCCTCCTTCTCAATTTGAGAATAATTTTTCTCAGCTGCATTCAGTGTACGTGAGACGAACCCTATTGGCCGTTCAGATCCATCCCCCATCCTGTGCGACAACACAGCACCCACACCATAAGGTGAAGCGTCACAAGCCAGGATAATAGGTTTGTTGACATCATAATGTACCAACAAGGCATCCGACTGGAGAAGATTTTTGGACTTTTCAAAAGCCTCTTTTTGCTCACAACTCCAGGTCCATTTAGTCTCTTTCCTCAATAGTGCATGCAGCGGTGCCAGTAACGTGGACAGGCTCGGTAAGAATTTGTGGTAATAGTTCAATAGGCCTAGGTAAGCCTTTAGTTCACTCACAGACCGCGGTGTGGGTGCCTCTTGTATGGCCTGGACCTTTTCTGCGACTGGCTGCACACCCGCAGCACTGATCTGTGACCCAGAAAAACCACTTCTGTTCCCAGGAACTTGCACTTGCTCCTTTTTAGTCTCAGGCCACTTTGTTTTAGCCGAGACAAGACCTCCTCCAGATTTCTTAAATGATCGTCCTCGCTGACCCCAGTAACTAAAATGTCATCTAAGTAGACTGTGACGTGCGGCATGTTTTGTAGGATGCCCTCCATAGTGCGCTGGAAAATGGCTGGACTCGACGCCACACCAAACGGCAATCTACCATAAGTATACAGTCCTTTGTGTGTATTAACAGTCACATACTTTTTGGCGCTTTCATCCAGCACGATCTGCTGATACGCATGACTCATATCCAGTTTGGAGAATTTGTTGCCGCCCGCCAACTGAGCAAATAAGTCTTCCACTTTAGGAATAGGATATTGTTCCACACTGGATGCTCGGTTTACTGTGAGTTTGTAATCTCCACAGATGCGGATTGAACCATCCGGCTTCCTCACCGGTACTATGGGAGCTGCCCATTCCGAAAATTGTACTGGTTCTATAATTTTCTCATCTACCAGCCTCTGCAGTTCTGCCTCCACCAGAGGTTTGACAGCAAAAGGTATCCGTCGTGGCTTATAGAATCGTGGCTGGGCCTCTGAGTTCACATGAATTTTGGCCGTGGTGCCTTTCAGCTGACCTAGCTCATCTTTGAACACCTCAGCATATCGATCTAGCAGGTCAGCCAAATGTAGCGTTGGACTGGCTGTTACTGTATTCACCAGTTGTGGCAACACTCTTAAGTCTTTCAGCCAGTTTCGTCCCATAAATTTGGCCCGGCCCCTTCAACCACTACCATAGTAAGTTTCTTGTTGTCCATCTGACTCTGCACTGTTCCTATAACCTGACCTAACACCAGCATCTTCTCACCTGTATATGTTTTTAATGTCAGGTTGCATGGTTCCCACTCTGGTATGTCGGTGTTTTTCCATAGCTTAGAGTATTGCTTTTTGCTAATAATTGTAATGCCACAACCTGTGTCCACCTCAAATTCGATGTTCATGCCATTCACCTTTAACTTCTGTAGAATAGGAGCCACTTTAGGCATTTTATGTGAGACACTGTATATCGTGTTTATGTCACCTGCATCTTCTGTCTCACTAACGTCTTCTTCTTTCACTAAATGCGACCTCCCAGCCTTCTCCTTTCCTTTCCTCTCCCCCCTCAGTCCTTGAAATGGGGTTTTGTGACTCTGCATCACGTGCTTGGATTTGCACGCCCGCTTGATGTGTCCACGTTTCTGACAATGGTGGCACAGTTCATTTATAAATTTGCATTCGTGGGGTGCATGATTCCCTTTGCACCTGAAACACTCATAGTCCGTCTTCCACCCCCTCTTATCCACTGCACCCACATTATGCACCACCGATTGTCCCTGATGAGACCTTTGAGACTGTGATTCTTCATCCCCAGAGAAGCCTTGGAGATCTTTTATATTTCTGTCAGCCGACTCCATCGCCAGACACATAGTAAGAGCCTTTTCAAAGGTTAAATCCACTTCTGACAACAGCCGTCTCTGCATCCTGTCGTCATTTACTCCACACACCAGCCTGTCCCGCAGCATTTGTGGCAGTGTAGGCCCGTATTCACAATACTGTGCTAACTTTTTCAACTCCGCCACATAATCAGCCACCTTCTCGCCAGTATGCCGTGTGCGTGAATTAAATTTATATCTCTGCACAATTTCACTTGGTTTTGGATTATAATGGGCTTTGAGCACGACGACAAGTTCCTGATATGTTTTCTCTGCTGGCGTCATAGGACACAGCAAACTTCTCAGCAAACTATAAGTTGACGCGCCGACCCCGCTTAATAACACTGCTTTCCTCTTACCGGCATCCGTAATCTCATTAGCTTGAAAGAAATAGTCCAACACTTCAATATATTCGTCCCACGATTGCAACTCACAGTCAAAGGGGCTCACTGTTCCCACAAGAGCAGCCATTCTGTCTCAGCAATTCACGTCCTTGTAGTTTCTTCTGTTTCTTATTTTTTTTTTTTTTTTTCTGCTCTGCAGACCTTGCAACTGCACATACACGTTCCACAGTACAACCTGTTTACCCTCGTCGCCAATGTGATATCTCCATATCTTTGAAAGCAGAGACAGGCTGTGGAAAGTTCTTATTCTTTATTTACTGGAGCTGCGCACAGCGTCCGCACGCTGCCTTAGAACTCTACCATGTGATCAGGAAACTTTATTTACAATGAACAGGAACACAGATAATACCTACAACATGCGCCCTCTAGTGGTGGATAGATATAACACTATGATATACTACAATCTGTATCTCGTTCCCTTTTGTTATTGTAAAGCGCTGTTGGCGCTATATACTGTATAAATGATGACAATAATAATAAAATACTTTATAAACAAATAAATTATCAGGAAGGATACATTGAGATTTCTCTCGTTTTCAAGTATATCCTGGGTTCAAGAACATTGAAATGTTACAGTCGTTACAGAAATACAAAGTAATGCAATGCAAGATAGTAAAAAAAAAAAAAACATAACACAAATATACATATTAACAGAAAATAAATATGTAGGAAATAGTCATTATGTTACATGTTTACAGGTGCATTCCGTTATGACGTATGTTAATAGGGAGCTCTTGAGTGACTTAAGACTGGGGGAAGATTTGATGGCGTCTGGGAGGTTATTCCATAACTGCGGTGCTCTGTAGGAAAATGAGGATCTAGCCACTTTCTTTTTGTTTTGTGGTATTGTAAGTAAGGTGCAGGTCCTGGATGGGAGGTTATAGGATGAGGGAACTGCTAGGGGAAACAGCCTATTCAGGTAGGGTGGCAGCTTCCCAGAAAAGCTCTTAAACACTAGGTTGGAAAGGTGAAGGGTGCGTCTAGATTCCAGCGATGGCCAGTTTAGCTTCTTTTAACATGTCACAATGGTGGGTCATGTAGTTACATTGTAGCACAAAGCAGCAGAATAAGAATAATAATAGCTGTCAAGACACCACAAAAATATGTGTGAAGCCAGCACATGCGCAACAACCTGACAAGCAGGTGATCTAGGCTGGTCATGGCAACACTCAGGGCTAAATTACAATCTTCACGCAAATGTTTGCACCAGCGCAAATAACCATTAACGTGTGGGGTAAAACCATTTGCGCCGAATCCCGTATTACATAGTCAGCACAACAACCGCACACAATCGTCTACCGTGGGTGAACCTGAGCGAACCTTCCTTGCGTGAGCTTACTGTACTGCGCGCATCCTATAATTAACATTGTGAGCGCAAAAGCGAATGTGCGCTGGTACGAATATGGTATTACAATCTATTTCGCGGTAATTACCGCATGTCCGTTACATAGTTACATAGGCTGAAAAAAGACATGCGTCCATCGGGTTCATCCTCTCCCACATCACCTACTGCTGTTGATCCAAAAGAAGGCAAAAAATCCAGTCTGAAATGCTTGCCAATATGCAACATACTGGGAAAAAATGCCTTCTTGACCCCAGAATGGCAGTCAGATTTCTCCTTGGATCAAGAAGCTTTTACCCACATATTAGATATTATAACCCTTAATATTCTGTGTCTGCAGGAAATCATCCAGTCGCTTTTTAAAGTCTGTACGGTCTCTGATCCAACCACCTCAACTGGCAGAGAAGTCCACAGCTTTATTGTTCACCGTAAAATAACCCTTACTATGCTTTAGGCTGAATTTTCTTTCTTCCAGTCTAAATGGATGACCCCTTGTCCTATGTATAGTCCTGTTAATGAATAGGTTATCAGACAATGGTTGATAATGGCCCCGTATATATTTATATAAGGTTAGCAGATCCCCTCTAAGGCGTCGTTTCTCTAAACTAAACAGGTTTAAGCTTGTTAGTCTTTCCTCATAACTTAACCCTTCCATTCCCCTTATTAATTTAGTTGCCTGTCTCTGCACTTTTTCTAGCGCTATATCTTTTTTTAAGACAGGTGCCCAAAATTGCACGGCATATTCAAGGTGCGGTCTGACCATTGATTTATACAGAGGCAAAATTATGTTTTCATCCCGAGAATGAACTCCCCTTTTAATGCATGCCAATACTTTGCTGGCCTTGGCGGCTGCTGTTTGACATTGCACATTGTTACTTAGTTTGAAGTCTATGATTATTCCCAAATCCTTCTCCTGCTTGGATTTCCCTAACTCCGTACAAATTAGGGTATAAATTGCTTGTGTGTTCTTCACTCCAAAGTGCATAACTTTGCATTTATATAGATTAAATTTCATCTGCCATTTAAGTGCCCAGTCCCCCAATCTATCTAAATCCCTCTGCAGCGAAGTAACATCCTGCTCACATTGTATTACTTTTCCTAGTTTTGTGTCATCTGCAAACACTGATACATGGCTTTCAATGCCTATCTCAAGGTCATTTATAAATAAATTGAATAGTATTGGTCCTATAACAGACCCCTGAGAGACACCGCTTACCACTGGTGTCCATCTTGGAAATGTACCATTTATGACCACTCTCTGTACCCTTTTAGCCAGTTTTCTATCCAAGAACAAGTATTTTCATCTAGACCAATTTTTCTTAATTTAAATAGTAACCTTTTGTGTGGAACTGTGTCGAAAGCTTTGGCAAAATCTAAGTAAATCACATCCACTGCGACCCCCTGATCTATACTTCTACTTACTTCCTCATAGAACGTAATTAGGTTAGTCTGACATGATCTGTGTTTCATAAAACCATGCTGATTTTTGCCAATTACATTATACCTCCCAATAAATTCCTGAATATTATCCCTTAGTAACCCCTCAAATACTTTCCCAGCCACAGATGTTAAGCTCACAGGTCTATAATTCCCAGGCACAAATTTTAAACCTTGCTTAAATATAGGGACCACGTCAGCTTTTCTCCAATCCTCTGGTATGATTCCTGAAAGAAAAGAATCTTGAAAGATTAAGAACAGAGGTTTACATGTTTCAACACACAGCTCCCTCAGTACTCGCGGGTGAATTCCATCTGGCCCTGGGGCTTTATTCACATTCACATTGTTTAATTGCTGCAAAACCTTGTCCTGAGTCCAGTCACTTTGTATTAGTAAGTTTTTATTAATGAATTGGATGTCTCCTTGTGGCGGAACGGGTATTGTCCGTCTGCGGTGTGCTCCTATCTGGCCTCCTGTGGCCCTCGCCGCCTGGCCCGACTACCGAGTGGCATGGCACACGGCGTTTCGAGTGGCCCGAAATGACTCTGGGGAGGGTCTGGCAGGGTACAAGATGGAACCCCTGGGGAAGATCAGCCCGACTACCGAGTGTCACGGCACTCGGCGTCTCGAGCGGCTGATCCACTGACCTTGAGGAAGCTGGGATCGTCCGCTGGGTTAGCTGTTCTGACGGGAATCGTGTCGGATGTCCCGCGGGTGGTCGACTCGAAGTTTCGATTCGGATTGATAGAACGTTCGATGTGCCGATGCGCAGGGAAAGCGCCACGTCGGGGCTTCGATTCGGTCTGCGGGGTCGAAGCGGGTACGACTGTTCAATGGGCCGATGTGCGGAGGAAGCGCCGCTGCTCCGATTCGGGGATGCGAAGTTGGCATGGATACGGCGGTTCGTTGGGCCAATGCGCGGAGCTTGGCCACAGTGGACGCGGGATCGTACCTGGGCAATGACGTGCACAAGAGACTGCGAGGAGTCTCCTGTGGGGAAGGCTCAAGAAAGACACCAGGCGGAGCTGTATGTATAGGTTGAACTGACTTTTACTGGGAAGGCACATGTATTTATCAACAATCATACAGAATCAGAACAATGGGATCCCTGCCCGCCCCCATGATCTCATTGGCCCTTTCTCGAGTTGGAGTGCCTTGGTCCCGATTCGTATTGGTGGTTCCCGAATCGGGGTGGTGCCGATTCGTAACCAGACGTTCCGAATCGGCCATTTTTCGATTCGGCCAATCCGACCGGACGTTCCGAATTGCCTATTTTACGATTCGGCCACTCCGACCGGATCCACGAGGCGATGGCAAATGGCGACGGGCAAAACATACAATGGGTGTCTTACATACTTTACACAGTTATACATACAGGGAACACTTTTATTACATCACGCAATATCAACCACATCTAATAAAGGAATCAAGGTGTTCATACGGTGCAACGGCACTGAAGAGTCCACAGTAACACAAACGTCATTTAAAACTGTCCCTGGCTGAGAGTCCTGGGCTTTGCTGCCGAGCCTCTTGGGTCATTCTGTGACACTCCTCCCCCCTCCCAAAGTCCGACGGACCCGGTTGGACCCCAACGGGTCGTACCGGGGAAGTCGGTGCTCTCAGGTCTCCCGGTTCCCGGGCCGATTGCCGCGATAACCCATCAGCATTTCCATTCTGTGACCCGGGCCGGTATTGGATAGTGAAATTGAACGGTTGGAGAGCCAGACTCCACCGCAACAGGCGGCCGTTTTCCCCCGCCACCCGGTTGAGCCACACCAGCGGGTTATGATCGGTCATCAGGGTGAAGGACCGCCCGTAAACATAGGGCTGGAACCTCCGTAGGGCCCAGACCAAGGCCAGGCACTCTTTTTCCACCGCAGCATACCCCACCTCCTGCGGTAAAAGCTTACGGCTGATGAACGCCACCGGATGTTCCCCCCCGTTGTCCCCCACTTGACTTAGCACGGCTCCCAGTCCGAACATCGAGGCATCTGTATGGACGACAAAACGTTTATTATAGTTGGGAGCGGCCAGAAGGGGTGCTTGGGTCAAGGCGGCCTTCAGTTGTTGGAAGGCCTGTTCACACTCCGGGGACCACAGGACTTGGCGGGGCAGGGATTTCTTTGTCAAGTCGGTCAGGGGCTTGGCCAGGTCACTGTAATGGGGCACAAACTTTCTATAGTACCCCGCGGTGCCCAGGAAGGCGAGGACCTGGGTCTTGGTCACAGGGGTGGGCCAGTCTAAGATGGCTTCCACCTTGGCGGGCTCTGGTCGTTGTATCCCACAACCCACCCGGTGGCCCAGGTACTGCACTTCGGCCATCCCCACCTTGCATTTCTCTGGCTTAAGGGTCAGGTTGGCGTCCCTAATCCGGCTTAAGACTACCCCTACGTGGTGAAGGTGTTCCTCCCAGGTCTGGCTATAGATGGCTATGTCATCCAGGTATGCGCAAGCGAATCCCTGGAGGCCATCAAGGAGGCGATCGATTAACCGCTGAAAGGTAGCAGGGGCGTTCTTCATCCCGAACGGCATGACTCGAAATTGGTACAGACCGAACGGGGTGATGAAAGCCGACTTCGGGGTCGCCTCCTCGGCAAGGGGAATCTGCCAGTACCCCTTGCACAGATCGACCGTGGTCAGAAAATGACCCCGGGAGATCTGATCTAGTAGCTCGTCGACTCGGGGCATGGGGTAAGCGTCTGTGATGGTACAGTCGTTCAACCGCCGATAGTCGACACAGAACCTGGTGGTACCGTCTTTCTTGGGGACCAAGACTACAGGCGACGCCCATGGACTGGCCGAAGGTTTGATGACCCCCAGCTCTAGCATCTCCCGGATCTCAGCCTGCATGGGTTTGCGGACAGCCTCTGGGAGTCGGTACGCGGGTTGCCGGAGGGGTCTCTGACCGGGGGTTTCTACCTGATGGATGGCCTGGCTGGTGTACCCGGGAGGGCCGATAAAATCTCCTGGTGGTCGTGGAGTAACTGCCTCACCTGCGCCTGCTTATCGGGCCCCAACTCCTCCCCCAGCTGTACCTGATCTACCCCCGAAGGCTGCTTGGTTATCCCGGGAAGTTCTTTTAAGGGGAACGGTTCTGTCTCCTCAGCGGCTGGCGCACAGATGGCGTTAACCGTCTCTGGGCGCTCAGGGTAGGCCTTCAGCATGTTGATGTGGAACGTCCGCTGGATTCTGGTGTCTGCGCAGCTGACAACCACATAGGTGGTATCCCCCAGTTGGGTTACCACCCTGTAGGGGCCTTGCCAGGCCGCCTGCAGCTTGTTCTGCCGCTGTGGTTTCAACACCAGAACCTTCTGCCCCACGAGGAACGAGCGACTGCAAGCAGAGCGGTCATACCACGTTTTCTGCTGAGCCTGGGCCGTTTCCATGTTCCCTTGAACGAACCCCGCGAGTTCCGCCAAGCGCTCCCGGAGCTCCAAGACGTAACTCAGCACGGGGACCCCACCTTCCTCCGGTTCCCCCTCCCACTGAGCCCTAACTAAATCTAGGGGCCCCCTCACCTGGCACCCATACAGTAATTCAAAGGGGGAATATCCGGTGGATTCCTGAGGAAACTCCCGATAGGCGAATAATAAGTGGGGCAAATATTTCTCCCAATCCTTTCCCTCGTGCGCGAAGGCTCGGATGAGCTGCTTCAGGGTCCCATTAAACCGCTCGCACAGCCCGTTCGTCTGGGGGTGATATGGGGCGCTGTGAAGCGCCTTGACACCACAGAGATGCCAGAGCTGCTGTGTTAGCTCAGCGGTGAACTGGGTACCCTGGTCGGACAGAATCTCCCGAGGGAACCCCACCCTCGTAAACACACGTAAGAGGGCATCGGCTATGGTGTCGGCCCGGATGTTGGCCAAGGCCACAGCTTCGGGGTACCGGGTGGCATAGTCCACCACGGTGAGAATGTATTTCTTACCGGTGGCACTGGGGCGAGGCAAGGGGCCGATTATGTCGACCGCCACCCGACTAAAGGGTTCCTGTATGATGGGCATGGGGTGCAGTGGGGCTTTTGGTGATCTCCGGTCTTCCCTACTTTCTGGCAGACCGGACAGGTGCGACAGTACTCGCGGGTATCCTCACTGAGGCGGGGCCAAAAGAATGCGCGAGCCAACCGGTGTCGAGTCTTCTTTTGCCCCAGATGACCGGCGAGGGGAATGTCGTGTGCCAGTCTCAAAAGTTCCTGTCTAGGGCCCTGGGGTACTATCATCTGCTTGTGCGGGACCTGCTGCTTTTTGGTCCCCTCCCTCGCGGTGTACCTGTATAGGAGCCCATCCTCCCACTCTATGCTATCGGTCCTACCGTCTCCCAGGCCCTGGCCGGCCCGGTCCCGGTATCGCTCTAGTGTGGGATCGGTCTGGGTCTGGTGTCGGAGCATCTCGGGGGAGCTCCACGGGAGGGGGGGTCCGGTTGGGAGGGTGGAGTCGGGATTCGTCGGGGTTTGGGGGGTCGGGGGGTTTTGGTTGGGATCTCACCCGGGTCCCGATCGGAGTGCCGTGGCTGTTGCGTTGACTTTGTTGCCGGGTGGTCACTGGAGCGGCTGCGTCTGTGGTGTATGCGGAGACCAACCGTCCCAGGTCGTTGCCGAGGAGAATTTCGGCCGGCAATCGGTCCAATAAACCCACCCTCACGACTCCCTCCCCGGAACCCCAAACTAAATGAACGCGTGCCGTCTCGAGTCGGAGTACCTTCCCCCCGGCCACCCGAACCGCGACGGTGTGATTCAACCGGTCGTTCCTCTGGATCAGATGGGGTCGTACTAGAGTGATGGTAGCCCCGGATTCCCGGAGCCCCTCAGCGGCTCGCCCGTTGATCCACACGGCCTGATGGTGGTGGTGGCGAATGTCGGCGAGGCAGCTTGCACCGGGTCAGCCTCGTGTAATCGTTCCCATTCTTCCTGGGAATCCGGCCACGGAGCTTCGGTGTTATAGCAATGTGCTGCGGGCAATGCTCTGGCGGAGGGTCGAGGCATGGCCGGTCGGTTGGGACAGTACTGACGGTAGTGCCCCTCCTGGTTGCATCCATAGCAGCAGATGTTGGCCGCCGCATTGGGCCGGCTCATTGGTCGTGCTGCAGGCCACCGGACCGCCGGCTCTGGAGGGGGAGGAGCGGGTAGAGCAGGACGTGAAGGAAGAGATCGCTCACCCCCGGCGACCTTCCTTGTGTCGGTGTATTCATCCGCCCAGGCAGCCGCTTGCTGCACGGTCTGAGGATTTTTGTCCCGCACCCACTCACGTACTGCCAGGGGGGTGTGCTCAAAGAACTGTTCGAGCAGCAGCAGCTGGGTAATGTCTTCCACCGTCTGCGCTTTACTGCCCAGGAACCAAGTCCGCAGGTCCCGTTGCAGCCGGTGTGCCCACTCGACATTGGTAGCGCCATTGGGCCGGCGAGAGTTCCTGAATTTCACCCGGCTGGCTTCAGGGGTCAAAGCAAATCGGCTCAGCAACGCTTGTTTGACATAGTCATAGTTGGTGGCCTCCTCATCCGGTACAGTCCGATAGGCCTCCGCTGCTCGCCTGGTCAGTTTGCAAGCCAGAATCCCGACCCAGGCAGCGCGGTGTACCTCGTGGACCTGGCACAGACGTTCGAAGTCCTGGAGAAAGCTTTCTATCTCATCCTCTGTCTTGCTGAAGGTCTTGAACGCTTGAAAGGGCACTTTCCGGGCGGCTGATCGGTCCGGGTGGGGGCTGATGACTCGGTGGCTCTGCATCTCAGCCAGCCGTAGTTCGTGTTCGCGCCCCTTGTCTTGCTCCTCCTCCTGTCGGATCTCCTGTATCGCATTGTGGATGGCAGCCTCCAATGGGGCAGCTCCGAAGAGGGCGACCCGCTGCCGTACCTTTCGGTCGAAGGCACTTTCGGAGACCACTGCGGGGACAGGGACGGGGACGGGGGGCGTCACAGTCGACGCGCCCACCTGGTCTAGTATCTGCAGCTCCTCAATCATAGTGTCTTTGCTTTTGGAGCCCGGGGTTCCTCCCCGACTCTCCAACATGACCTGCAGGGCGTCCCTTTTGTAGATACTGTACCCAGCCATGGTGAGGGTCTTCTTGGGGGGTGCAGAGAGCATATCCCACCGCTGCCACCAGTGTGGCGGAATGGGTATTGTCCGCCTGCGGTGTGCTCCTATCTGGCCCCCTGTGGCCCTCGCCGCCTGGCCCGACTACCGAGTGGCATGGCACTCGGCGTCTCGAGCGGCCCGAAATGACCCTGGGGAGGGTCTGGCAGGGTACAAGATGGGACCCCTGGGGAAGATCAGCCCGACTACCGAGTGTCACGGCACTCGGCGTCTCGAGCGGCTGATCCACTGACCTTGAGGAGGCTGGGATCGTCCGCTGGGTTAGCCATTCTGATGGGAATCGTGTCGGATGTCCCGCGGGTGGTCGACTCGAAGTTTCAATTCGGAGTGATAGAACGTTCGATGCGCAGGGAAAGCGCCACGTCGGGGCTTCGATTCGGTCTGCGGGGTCGAAGCGTGTACGACTGTTCAATGGGCCGATGCGCGGAGGAAGCGCCGCTGCTCCGATTCGGGGATGCGAAGTTGGCGTGGATACGGCGGTTCGTTGGGCCGATGCGCGGAGCTTGGCCACAGTGGACGCGGGATCGTACCTGGGCAATGACGTGCACAAGAGACTGCGAGGAGTCTCCTGTGGGGAAGGCTCAAGAAAGACACCAGGCGGAGCTGTATGTACAGGTTGAACTGACTTTTACTGGGAAGGCACATGTATTTATCAACAATCATACAGAATCAGAACAATGGGATCCCTGCCCGCCCCCCATGATCTCATTGGCCCTTTCTCGAGTTGGAGTGCCTTGGTCCCGATTCGTATTGGTCGTTCCCGAATCGGGGTGGTGCCGATTCGTAACCGGACGTTCCGAATCGGCCATTTTTAGATTCGACCAATCCGACCGGACGTTCCGAATCGGCCATTTTACGATTCGGCCACTCCGACCGGATCCACGAGGCGATGGCAAATGGCGACGGGCAAAACATACAATGGGTGTCTTACATACTTTACACAGTTATACATACAGGGAACACTTTTATTACATCACGCAATATCAACCACATCTAATAAAGGAATCAAGGTGTTCATACGGTGCAACGGCACTGAAGAGTCCACAGTAACACAAACGTCATTTAAAACTGTCCCTGGCTGAGAGTCCTGGGCTTTGCTGCCGAGCCTCTTGGGTCATTCCGTGACACTCCTGTTATAGGTTTCTCTTTGATAAATACTGAAGAAAAATAATCATTCAAAATTTCTGCCTTATCTTGATCTTCAGTTAACAATAACCCCGACTCAGATTTTAGTGAACCTACATTTTCACTCTTGGGTTTTTTAGAATTTATGTACCTAAAGAATCTTTTAGGGTTGGTCTTGCTCTCTTTGGCTATTTCTTTTTCATTTTCTAGTTTAGCCCATCTAATCACATTTTTACATGCTTTATTGGCTGCCTCAGATTTATCAAATTTAAAAGCTTTAAATGCCTTCTTTTTATTTTTCATTTCCTTAGTTACTCGTTGTGCGCATAATTTTAGCAACTCCTAAAAGCTGGTGTTAATGGCAAATCTGACCAACCTGGCCGAACCCAAATACACCAGCCCTTGAAAAATAATGCAGCAAAGTATAGTTGCCCATTCAACTCATACCAAAACAATAAAATGGAGAAGTCGTGTGTGCATGTATTATCGCTGAAGCATAAATGCTCAGATTGACTGTGGCAGGCGCAATTTCTTAACGTGAGCTAATGGTGGTTCTGGCTGAATCGCAACAAAAAAACAGTGCGCGCACTGATTTTTGCGCACGACGGTACTGCGCGAGCATTTGGGCGCATCCTGTTTGCACGCGTTATTGATCGGCAGATGAAAAGACGCGCGAGGATTGTAATACCAGCATTGATTTGCGCAAAACTTTAACGCTTGGCGCAAAGATTTTCACTTTGCGCGATGATTTTTGCGCGAAGATTGTAATTTAGCCCAGTATGTTTCAACAGCTCTGACTTAACCCTTTCAAGCCCCACTGAAGAAGCACTTGTGGTGCTTTTTGCCCTCAGGTCTCCCATACGGTCAGTGATAGACTGGATTTGACTGTAATTCTTGAGTTGTTACAACGTGACACAGTGAGTACATACAGCTGCTATTTCACATGCCTGACACACACACACAGTCTCTCGACTCTCACTATGAATGTAGTGGTAATGTGTGAAATATCTTACCGTAATAAGGAGTAACCTTGAGATTTACCTTGATATCTTAGAATGGAGATCAGTGATTAACCTATTCTACCAAGTGGAGTGAAAAAATGAAATCCTAAAACGAGAAACTGTTGTTTTTTTGTGTTTGTGAAATCTGAAAGGTAAACTGTAAACTTAACCCTTTCCCACTGCAGAACTATGCCGTTCCCGTGGCCAGACTCTCGCTTTTCCAATGACACCTCAACGTCCAAAGGACCCCTGCATCTCTAATAGGATTTCCCTGCCAGGCAGTGGGAATCTCTGTTTGTGACATTGCGCGCAAATCTCAGTGTCAAAAGATTGCTAGAACTTGAGAAAGGCTCTATAAGTGCTGAAATGTTCCTAAAGTTCGAGAAAGTCTCTGCAAGGGCTGAAACATTGGTGAAGCTGGAGAAAGGCTCTATAAGGGCCACAATATAGCCAGAGAGAAGTTCTATAAGAAGAGCCAAACCATTGCTGGACCTTGAGATAGGCATATAAGGGCCAAAATGTTGCTAGAATCTAAGAAAGGCTTTATAAGGGCCGAAACATTGCTAGAACTTGATACATGCTCAATAAGGGCAAAACGTTGCTAGAAGTTGATACATGCTCAATAAGGGCCTTCTTATTATCTTCTCTTATCGGGATAATTTCCCTAAATTGAATCGAAGCATAAATAGAAAATGCTGCAGTTTTGGATGTTAGGAAGGACAAGGGAGGTTATGAGAAATAGATTTATTATTTTAATATAAGAAATCATACTGATGGCTACGTTTTAAACATACATTTGGGTGATGCCATGTCTGTCCCTTTAAATTCACATACATAATAACTTTTTTCCATTGTAATGCTCTTCTAGGTATAAACACAGACTTCTGTTTATGACTGTTACATTGATGGACTAAGTTTTTCCATGTGGCCTGATGATATGATATAGTTTGTGTAACAGATCAGCTACCCGGCAGGGGTAGCTCCATCTGCGGCGCCGAGTCTTGCTGGAGAGCTTAGCCGGGTAGCGAGCTAGCAAGGTGGGAGAGAGATTGACAGCGGTCCCTGGATGGTCTGGAAGCGAAGGATTCAGTGATTATGCCCTCCCAAATACTCGTCGAGACGCAGTATAGGTTGTAGGTAAATCAGAGTGTATTTAGAATGGGAACAGACATTGCTTATATACAAAATACAGCCATGCACATTCAGACTTCCCACCCCAGCAGTTCTGATTGGTTGGTTCCAAGACAATTGCAGGCTTCTTTCAGGTCCTCTTCAGTCTTGACTTTGGTCCACTGGTTGTATGCAGATGAAGTCTTGACCCCACAGTTGTCAGGTTCCTACGTTCCAACCCTGTCTCCCTGCCCTCTGTATTCCTTATGTCTGTGTTTCCATGTGGTTCCCTGTGCTGCTTTCCCTGTCATGCAGCTCAGGGGTTAGGTTCATTGCTCGTTGAGCTTCTGCTGGTGATATGGGCTGATTACTCCCCTATATTAAGCCATGGGCCCATATCACCATGCTCTTGCATCCTGGTTCACTTCAGCTACAGATTTGTTCCTGAGAGCTCCCTGTTATTCCGTCCTAGTTCTATTTCAGTGTTTCCCCCTTGTCTGAGTTTTATGTTCTGATTGACTTCCTGGTATTGACCCTCTGGTCTGGCTGACGGATTTTCTCTGGTGCTATATCCCCGCTTTGGCTCAAGGTATACGTTTTGGTTTTGACCCCTGGCTTATTTATTTATTAACGACTCTTCTGGACATCCCTAGCTGTTCTGTGCATATTGTATTATATGTTGTGTATCCCTGTAGACCACGGCTTTTGTATATTGAAGTCCTTCCCTGCAAGTTGTTGAGTACACTCCTTCAGGTGTCTGTGTTTTCCCCAGGATTCTGCACGGCTACAAAGGTAACCTTTTTCTATTAGTGCAGATTCGGCCACTCTAAGGACCGATCTATCAGTATAGGGCTCCTTCGGTATAGCCGTGCAGAGGTCCCCAGTGTCTCCTGTGGTTTATTCACATATCCTAGATCATTGTGTCACGCATCTCTGCATATAGCGGCTTTTCCTCATACCTGGGCCCTACTTGGCGCATGCCGGGTACCGCCATAGTGGCTGAACGTGACATAATGCAAGAGCCAACCATAAAGCCTGCAGAGCTGCGTAAATTGTTTGATTCCATGCTGCGTCTGTTTGGGGATTTCATGTCAAAGTGGAAGGGGTTAATGGACACTACTTTTCTCCCTTCTAATGATCAAGCTGTGTGTCAGCAGTGCCAGTCCCAAGCTGTGTGTCAGCAGTGCCAGTCCCAAGCTGTGTGTCAGCGGTGCCAGTCCCAAGCTGTGTGTCAGCGGTGCCAGTCCCAAGCTGTGTCAGTGGTGCCAGTCCCAAGCTGTGTGTCAGCGGTGCCAGTCCCAAGCTGTGTGTCAGTGGTTCCAGTCCCAAGCTGTGTGTCAGCGGTGCCAGTCCCAAGCTGTGTGTCAGCGGTGCCAGTCCCAAGCTGTGTGTCAGCGGTGCCCGTCCCAAGCTGTGTGTCAGCGGTGCCAGTCCCAAGCTGTGTGTCAGCAGTTCCAGAAACCCAGTCAAGCTGTGTGTCAGCGGTTCCAGAAACCCAGTCAAGCTGTGTGTCAGCGGTTCCAGAAACCCAGTCAAGCTGTGTGTCAGCGGTTCCAAAAACCCAGTCAAGCTGTGTGTCAGCGGTAACGGAGCCTCATTGCACTCCCACTGTGCCCATGTCCCACGGTGGTTCCACCAGTGTCTTGTCCTGTGATAGGGTTACCCCTCTCAAGTCTCGCTCTAAGAGGAGACGAAAGAGGGTGAAAAACCCCAGTCCAGTTGGGTCCGAGGATGCCACTCTACGCTCAGGGTCCGCGGATGCCATGCTCCATTCTGAGGCTGATCAGGCCATACTCCTGGCTTACCTTGAGGAATCTCAGCAATCGGGGAGTCCGGTTGGTAAATTGTTTCCTAAAGGGTGAAATGTTCCTAATGGTTTTGTGAGGACTCCTTCTGGGTTACTGGTCCGGGAGGCACAATGGGTTGTGTTCCAGCGAATCCCTAGTCACAGGGAGGATCCTGCTGATTATTCAGACGACTCAGATTGAGTGTGTCTTGTGTTTTTTTTTTTTTTTTCTTTCTGGATTTTTGTAGGTGCCCTGAGGTCACCTTTTTCGGAGGGGGCTACTGTCAGGTTCCTACATTCCAACCCTGTCTCCCTGCCCTCTGTATTCCTTATGTCTGTGTGTCCATGTGGTTCCCTGTGCTGCTTTCCCTGTCATGCAGCTCAGGGGTTAAGTTCATTGCTCATTGAGCTTCTGCTGGTGATATGGGCTGATTACTCCCCTATATTAAGCCATGGGCCCATATCACCATGCTCTTGCATCCTGGTTCACTTCAGCTACAGATTTGTTCCTGAGAGCTCCCTGTTATTCTGTCCTAGTTCTATTTCAGTGTTTCCCCCTTGTCTGAGTTTTATGTTCTGATTGACTTCCTGGTATTGACCCTCTGGTCTGGCTGACGAATTTTCTCTGGTGCTATATCCCCGCTTTGGCTCAAGGTATACGTTTTGGTTTTGACCCCTGGCTTATTTATTTATTAACGACTCTTCTGGACATCCCTCGCTGTTCTGTGCATATTGTATTATATGTTGTGTATCCCTGTAGACCACGGCTTTTGTATATTGAAGTCCTTCCCTGCAAGTTGTTGAGTACACTCCTTCAGGTGTCTGTGTTGTCCCCAGGACTCTGCACGGCTAAAAGGTAACCTTTTTCTATTAGTGCAGATTCGGCCACTCTAAGGACCGATCTATCAGTATAGGGCTGCTTCGGTATAGCCGTGCAGAGGTCCCCAGTGTCTCCTGTGCTTTATTCACATATCCTAGATCATTGTGTCACGCATCTCTGCATATAGCGGCTTTTCCTCATACCTGGGCCCTACTTGGCGCATGCCGGGTACCGCCATAGTGGCTGAACGTGACAACAGTGACCACATACAGTGATTTACATAAGCCATTGTAAAGGGAATCAGATAGTGGGTGGCTGAGACAATGTGACTCCCAGCCTTTTCAAAACAGGTAAACAGATAACAGATACCCAAAGAGAAAGTCCTTTTGCATAATCCACAAGTTATCAAACCTATTGCACATTCTATACAAAGGAAAACATTTGACACTAGCGGCAGGTAGTATCTTTAAAAAAAACACATTTAACTAAAGAAATATAAGTCTATTTAAAACTAAAAATGAGCAATTGACAATACATTTAAAACCACACAATATAACTGAGCATAAAGTATATTGGAGTTTGAAGCATGGTGCGCTACGTCAGTGACGGATACATTGTAGCACGCATATACTCCGTGGTTACTAGCAGGATGGTGCTGGGGAAAAACATGATTAATTCGATTTAGTGTAAAACTGTTGCTAGACTTCTAACAAAGGAAATTAGTTCCTATAAATAAAGGGTAAACAAAATAATTTCATTCTTATTTTGTTATAAACTAAATAAATCCTGTGGCGGCCGATCCGTCACATAGCTCCCCCAGTCCCATGATGGCAGACCCAGTGAGACCCTCTACGGGTCCGCCTGGGGATGTCCAGGTGCAAGTGTCTTTAAAAAGTCTCACGTTTGGGTTGCTGGGGCAATGCTTTGCCAACCCCCGATAGTCTTTCGGTCCATAGGGAGGAAGCTGGCCCCCGGGTTTCTCCAACTGCCCCCTTGGTCTGAACCGGTATCCAACGGACCATACAGACACCCGGGGCTGGTACCCTGCCATGGGGAAACAACTGGCCTGGGTGGGACGTTGAGGGCTTTTTTTCCTCCTGGTCTCCTAGCCCCTCGCTGGTGGTCAGCCTTGCTGGCACCATTTCCTGGGGGCAATGACCCACTGGGGAGGGATACCGCCTGTACCTTCTCCTGGTGCCACAGTCAGCCGCGGGAAAAACAGGCCGATAGCACCCTTTCCTGGTGCCTCGGTCAGAAGCTGGGTGGGAGATGGGGTGACCGGTGTCTCCAGAAAAAGTGGTTGTGGATCTGGGCCGTCTGCCCAGCGTCTCGGGGTCACCCAGTTGCAAATCCCAGCACCATCAACAATTCCACAATGGGAGTCTCCCACATCCTGGGGAACGGGAGCAGCAGCACGCCGTTGCTTGGCACAGGGGACACCTCCACCCTCACGCTGGGGCTCAAAACGTTGGGGAGCAAGACCTGCCATCTCCCCTTCCGGGATTATTACCTGTCGCTGGGGAGAGGTACCGCCAGTACTCTCTACCTGGGGTAGCCGCTGCTGTTGTGGAAGGAGACCGACTGACTCCCCACCCTGGAACTCGTAATGCGGTGCACCATCACCGGCACTGCGTTCTGCTGAGAGCTCCTGACGAACTGTACTTGCCCAGTCTGATGCTTTCTCCGGCCCAGATGGCATGCTGTGCTGGAGTTGTAGGCTCTCTGCCTTCTGCGTAGCAGTGGAGGCCAGGAGCTTGGTCTGTAGTTCAGGAGAGGAGCGGATTGTCAGTCCCTGGGGCTCCTCGGCTAGAAGGTAGTTCTCCTCAAGTTCTGCTGTGGCAGGGCAGGGGTAGAGGTTAGTGGTCCTCTGCCGCGGTGACAGTTTTTCCTCTGAAGTGGGGGGCTGCTCCCCCATGTATGAATGGCTATCCTTGATCCCTGATGCCACCAGCCAGGGCCCCGGGCTAGCTGACCGGCACTTCTCGGGCACCGTGGAACAAACCGTAGCCTCTTTCACAGCGGGCCGTAGCATGTCCGCTGTCCCCCACTCCTCTATCCATCGGTGGGTAGGAGCGCTTGGTTGGGGTTCAGGGTTCCCTGCCGGGTACGCCAGCAATTTGCACGGGGGAGCCTTAGTCTCCCCCTCCCTCGTCTGGCACCAAATATTCTCCCCGGTTTCTGGAGCCTCCAGCTGGGGGCAGAGGGTAGCCGACCTCTGTCCCGATGCCAGCTCTGCTGCTGGGTTGGGGAACCGCTCCCCCATACATAAATTATCCTCTTCACGCACTGAAGAGCCAGCTGATGCAAGTGGTGAATCCGGGCAAACTGTCCACATCTCCTGGGCTCCGTGGAAAGGACCGCAGCCTCTTCCTTGGCGGGCCATGACATTGTCGCTAGCTCCTCCACCCATCCCTGAGTAGGAGCACTCCATTGGGACTCTGGGTCTCCTGGTGAGCCCTCGGGCCATCTGCCTGGGTGGGCCTCAATCTCACCCATTGTCTTCCAGTTCTCTTTCCACAGTCGATCGCTGTCCTGACGGCTCTCGTTGGTGGAGACCGCAGTCCCATCCACCAGTGCACTTCCACTGACCTTGGTAGGTGTCCGAAGTACTTGGTCACTCTGCTCCGCTGCAGGTTCTGCGGGAACCGTACTTGCTGAGTCCTCTGTCTTTTCCCCGGACGGCATGCTGCGCTGCGGCTGCAGGATAGTCACCTCCTCTGTAGCAGTTGAGGCCTGGGATGCGTTCTGCAGCTGGGGAGAGGGGCCGACTGCCCCAAGATCCTGAAAGTAGGTTGGCACCACCGGTTCTGTTGGCAGCTCTTCTGCCATGTCCATCGGGGTGAGAGCAAGCGGGGGAGCGTCCTCAAACAATCTCCTGTATCCCTGCTCCAGCTCCCACTCTTGGGTGGCTAGCCAGTCCAGATCACTGCTCAGCCCGAGGTCGTCAAAGTGCTCACATTCCCGAATCTCTTCCCATCTCAGTTTAGCTGTACTGCCAAAGGAGGGGTCGTCCTGGAGAGCGTCAAATATTAATCCTGGGCCGCCGTAGTCATAGCCCTCCATAGGATCTTTCCTCTCCAACTTTGGACACAGGTTGGCAACATACCATTCCAGTGCCCGGTACCCGTCCTCCAGCCATAGCTCCGTCTGGATCAGGTTTTCCAGTTGGTACAGTCTTTCTACCTGGGGTTGCACTCCTAGGAATGGCACCCGCAGGTCCCACAGTCTCCAGTATTTCTCACCCAAGGTAGGAAGAATCTTTCCAAGGTAGTCCTGTTCAAGCTGTAGGACGTCCCTCCAGAGCTGCTGCCGTGCCGAGTCATTATGCCACAACACCTCCTGGCCGAAACCTGGATCACTGTGCTGGTCAGGCGCTTCCATTCCTTGGTCCCAGAACTCCTCTACCACGACTGCAGGGAGTATCTCCTGGGGCGCTGTGGATTCCCCAAGCTGACTGACCCCTGCCAAAACGATAGCGATCACATCCGCTGGGGGGTTGACTCCGAACAGGGCCAGCTTCCATTGTACCTCCCAGCGCCATTCTCTGGATTCTGAGTCCTCGTGGAGGGCCAGACTTGCCTGTTCGTCCTCCATCAGGTCCTTGGTGAGGGCAGCCTTTGGCTTACCGCTGACCGCTTTATCGCTGGCTTTGAGAAGTTCCTTGAGGACCGTGCGCTTCCAGCTGTCGTAGCGCTGAGCAATACGGGGTGAACGGCTGTAGGACGGTGTAGCAATCTCTCGAATCCCCGGGTGTCTGAGACCGGGGTCAAGCCAGCGGCTGTATTTCCCCCTGCTGGGCTGGTCTCAGAATCTCCCCGGGTGATGTGCTGCTCCAGGCACTCGGCGGTTGTGGTGCCCGAGACCGGGGTCAAGCCAGCGGCTATATTTCCCCCTGCTTGTCTGGTCTCGGAGATCCCACCGCTTGCCACCAATGTAACAGATCAGCTACCCTGCAGGGGTAGCTCCATCTGCGGCGCCGAGTCTTGCTGGAGAGCTTAGCCGGGTAGCGAGCTAGCAAGGTGGGAGAGAGATTGACAGCGGTCCCTGGATGGTCTGGAAGCGAAGGATTCAGTGATTATGCCCTCCCAAATACTTGTCGAGACGCAGTATAGGTTGTAGGTAAATCAGAGTGTATTTAGAATGGGAACAGACAGTGCTTATATACAAAATACAGCCATGCATATTCAGACTTCCCGCCCATTGCAGGCTTCTTTCAGGTCCTCTTCAGTCTTGACTTTGGTCCACTGGTTGTATGCAGATGAAGTCTTGACCCCACAGTGACCACATACAGTGATTTACATAAGCCATTGTAAAGGGAATCAGATAGTGGGTGGCTGAGACAATGTGACTCCCAGCCTTTTCAGACAGGTAAACAGATAACAGATACCCAAAGAGAAAGTCCTTTTGCATAATCCACAAGTTACTCAAACCTATTGTACATTAAATACAAAGGAAAGCATTTGACACTAGCGGCAGGTAGTATCTTTAAAAAAAACACATTTAACTAAAGAAATATAAGTCTATTTAAAACTAAAAATGAGCAATTGACAATACATTTAAAACCATACAATATAACTGAGCATAAAGTATATTGGAGTTTGAAGCATGGTGCGCTACGTCAGTGACGGATACATTGTAGCACGCATATACTCCGTGGTTACTAGCAGGATGGTGCTGGGGAAAAACATGATTAATTAGAAGTCTAGCAACAGTTTTACACTAAATCTAACAAAGGAAATTAGTTCCTATAAATAAAGGGTAAACAAAATATAACAAAATAAGAATGAAATTAAACTAAATAAATCCTGTGGCGGCCGATCCGTCACAGTTTGTATCTCCCGCATGTTTCCTAGCTCGGCTCTATATATAGTCACCAGGTTTGACATTAAATAACGGGGTCAAATATAAAAAACACACTTGGTCCAGCGCACCCATGATTTGTGCATAAACGTGCAATAATCAGCTTACATATGTACTGTACATTGTATGTCCTTATGAATCTTGCATACAATAACGATAGAGAAGCCCATCCAGTTTATTCAATAGGGTCACTCACACTTTAGAGCCTTAGGGACAAATTACATACTTGGTGCTAACGATAGCGCTCACCTGCGTGAGTGTTAACGTTAGCCCAAGTAGTTACCGCAAATTACAATCCAAACACTAACGGGTTAAGTAACGCGTTTGGTACCTTGCGCCTCTCTGAGTGAGGTTACTGTAGTTTGCACTCCCTATACTTAACATGGGGAGCGCAAAGTGTTAATCAGCATTAGAATTACAAAGTCCTAACGCTGATTAAAGGCCGGCCGCAGTTAACAAAAAGTTAACCAGAGCCTGGACTTGGTGCTAACAGAACCCGTTAACACCAGCCCAAAAAAATAAAAAAAGGATTTGTATACTCACCTCCTGTCCCGCAGCGAGGACCACAGCTCCAACCGCCTTCTCAGTCCAGCGGGAGCAGGGAAAGACTGGAGGAAAATGTCCCCCCAGTGTCCCCCTGCGTATCACTACGCTGACCAGCCGGATCTCGCGAGGTGAGATTCGGCAGGTCATGTGACCGCTGGAGTCTGGCTCAATGGAGTCCTATGGACTCCGTTGAGTGGATGCTCGCGGCGCCGCTTAGCGGTGCCGCGAGCATCCCGGGGCATAGCGCACGATATCAATGCAGGCAGCTTTTTTAGTGCCTGCATTGTAATCTAGCCGTAAAACGGGCGTGCTAAGGGGAAAACGGCGGGGACAGTTTTTCCTCCCTAGCGCCCCCGTTCTACCTCTAGGATCGTAATTTGGCCCTTAGTGGGCTCTCAGTTACACACCTGTGGGTTCTTATGGCACACCCAGCAGCCTCTCATAACTCTCACACCCTAATGGTATCTTCAGATCATCCGGAAAAGAGACTTGATCATGGTGCAATATTATATAGGTGGAGTGAACATGTAATAGTAGACAAGAGAAGAGGATGCACTTCCGTGTTCTATGTTAGGCGTTGTTACGAGAGCCCAGGTCAAATATTTTCCCTCGACCGCCGTGATTTGTTTTCCTCCGCCAGTTCCCGGATTCTCCCCTCAGCAAGCAGCGCTGAATCAATATCAGTTCTTAATTTCTCCCAATAAAGCAGATGACACTGGTCATATTGGGTTAAGCAGACTCACTGGCCTTTTCAGCAGGCCTCTTTTTATTTGGTATAGAATCAGATATCTCAGCACTGCAGTTTTCCATGCTCTTCATCAGGTCCACCTCGCAGATTGTAAACTCTTGAGCAGGGGCCTTTCTGATACGGTTCTGTGTTTAACTTGTATGTATATTGGTTATTCTGTCTCTCCCATTGTAGAGCGCTACAGAACTTAGTGGCGCCTTATAAATAACTGTAACTGCAGTCATACGGAGCAAGGGTCCTTGTCTGGGTGGATTTCAAGGGAGCAGCGGCAATCTGGGGGTATTGTTTGATAGCTCGGGCCCCTATGGTGTCACAGTCCATAAAGCGCTCAGATCCGCAGGCCGGGGCAAGAGCGGCAGCGTGTGGAAGTTCCCCAGGTGATGCCACATGGCTGCTGCTGTGTGAGCTCCTGGGGCCAAGAAAGACTCAGAAACGTGGTTTCCCGATGGAGCACCCTCCTGAAAATCACCTGAACGGTAGCTCCCATGAGGGGGACCCTAACCCCATAAGAGCACCCTGCTGGAGAAAATGGTTTACAGAGCACCAGGGTTTAAAGTTTCGGCAGATGTTTCCATTAAAGTGAATGCTGTGCAGTCCTGGAATGGGATTGGTTGGGGTTTCAAACCCCGCCACTGGATGGTGATTGGCTGGAGTTTCAAAATCAGGCTTCCCCTGGTGGCAGGGAACACAGGGACCATGAGGGACAGGCTTAAAAGCATTTGGATTATGTGCTGATGGGGGGGAAAGTGTCACGTTCCACGTTCCCAGCCCTGTCTCCTATCCCCTGTATACATTATATTCCTGTTCAGGCCTTGTGTTTATGTTGTCTTTCCTGGGTTGCAGCAAAACGTGGGGCTATGCAGGAGATAATAGGTTCACAATCCGTTGGTGATTGAAATACATAAGGGATGATGATAATAATAATAAAAAACAATAAAATAGATGGGTTTAAGCCCTTTAATCCAACCAGCAACCCTGGGTTTTTTGTCTATGTAGCCGGGCTAATTACTTGTATAGCATAGATTTTCAATTTGTCCCTCAGATTAATTGCTCAGGACCTCCCTGTAAACAACATTCCTGGTTTTACTCTCTGGCTGGAGGATGACCAGGCTGTCAGGTGAACTGACTCTGGAGCACGGCACATAAAACGAGGTCTGGACTGGGACAAAAAAAAAAATCAGCCCAGGACTTCATCCAGACCAGCCCACTTTAATTATGCAAACACGCACAAAAATAGTATATAAACCAACCGGATCGCTCAACCAATCACTCTACAGATAACAGAGTTGCTGCAGAGTGATTAGGTAAAGAAGCACAGTTGCATTGAGGTTGAGTGTGCACAATATCTTAAAGTGAGGTGGATGTGCAGCGGGTCTCACCGGCACAGTGGCCCCAATATGAGACTGTGGCAGACTGTTCTGTTTTACAGATGGTGAGGTAGTTCTCACCTCACCTATTAAGGGCAGTGTGTGTCATGAGGTGAACCAGCATTCACACCGGTCCACTGAGTCACCGGGAATCTCCCTGTAGTCCCTATGGCCAGTACATGCCTGCATACAACTGGCCATGGGAGAAACCGTCACTCATTGTTACAGTGGGCCTGTCCTGGCATGGGTGCAGAAAGGTGTGAGCCTAATGTGCAGTGATCACACATGAATACAGACATGAAACAGCAAACAAGATATTTATTTTATGCCAGGCTAAGAAAACAGCAGGAATCCAGAACAAAAGGCACAACATATACACCTGAAAATTAGACCTGAGAATTTTCAGCAAAATATAGGAATAAACCAAAATACTGAGATGCAAAACCAATACAGGGTACAGGGCTATTAGCAGGGCACATACATAAAGTAAGGAGGCAGACAGACCTGAACTAAAGTGCAAAGAATAACTAAACCAGATAAACACAAAAATATGTATTAAATCAAGAACCTAGATAACAATAAACAGACAGGAAATGATCAGAGCTAAGCAGGGTGTCATAGAACGGACATAGCGCTCCCCACGTCAAACCCTAAGACTTTTATTCCCATGGTGAAAACCCCAAAAGACACAGACATTTGCATTGGGAAAGACCTTATTTTCATTTATATTGTGTGGTTTTAAATGTATTGTACATTGCTTGGTTTTAGTTTAAATGTACTGTACATTGCTTAGCTTTAGTTTTAAATATACTTTTATTTCTTTATGTAAATGTGAACTAAGATGTGTTTTGAAGGTTCTTTCGTATAGAATGTAAAATAGGTTCGAGTAACATGTGATTATGCAAAAGGACTTTCTCTTGTTTGTCTGTTATCTGTTTACATGTCTGAAAGGTTGGGAATCACCATTGTCTCAGCCACCTTCTATCTGATTCCCTTTACAATGGGTTATGTAACTCACTGTGTGTGTGGTCACTGTGGGGTCAAGACTTCATCTGCATAAAGCCAGTGGACCTAAGTGAAGCCTGTAGAGGACCTGAAGGAAGCCTGCAGTGGTCTTGGAACCAAATAATCAAAACTATTGGGGTGGGAGGTTTGTGCATTGCTGTATTTTGTATAAATATCCCAGTGAAACCTTCCATAAAGTGAGAGAGAATCCTGTTTTGAACATACAGCTTGTGTCTCATTCAGCTACACTACCTACATTACACGCAACATCAGAAGGCACAGAGCGGCCCTCTGGAAATGCATAACGGCTCCAGGGCAGAGAATCAGAAGCAGGCAGGTCAAGCTGCTCAAGGTGCTGAGGACGGCGCTCCCAGTAGCTGGGCTAACCGCAAAGAAGGAGGTGTCTGGAGAGTCAGGACAGACGGAAGAGAGGGGTTCCCGTCACACAGGGGTATTGCTAAGAATAAACCTGACACAGGAATCCTATAGAGTAACCTGAAGTCAGACAGGAGATCCAGAAGCAAAACTGCACACACCCAGGACAGAATGCAAAATGAATGAGAAACAGATCAGAATGAGGCATCCCCCTTCCTAGGGTGATGCCTCCTTTTAAACACCAGTCAATTAGAACAAGTGAGTCCAGGTGAGGCTCCAAGGCGAGAAATATGAAAATGAAAGTCCAGAACTTAAATGGCAATGTTCACATATATCAGAGGGGGCGCTAGGGGCCCGGAACGTCACACTCATCACAAGCACACCAGCCACTTTCAAAGTCTGTCCCTGTGCCTCATTGACGGTGAAGGTATAGCACACCTTAAACGGAAACTGTAGACGGTTGAACTCGAAGTGGTAGTCTGATGGGATCAGAGGCATTCTGGGTATGAAATTTTTTTCCCCCTGATTTATGCCTGTAAAAAATCGTGGCTTCGATTACGTGTTTGTAGAGAGTCTTCACCTGAAGTTTGGTGCCATTGCTCAGTTTCGGTGGGGTTAGATTGCGTAACAGCATGGTTGGAGCACCAACCTTGAGGTGGAGGACATGAGGTGGTAATCCTGGTAGGTTGAGAGTGTGCAAGGACTCCACAGGGTAATGTACAGCATCCTCAATCTCCATTACCGAGTCCACAGATTCATACTTCATATGCTCAGTGGACATCTTCTCCAGCAGAAAGTTGTTGATGCTGTTGGTGGAGACGTTTGTTGGAGTGAGAATAGCTCTTTCCCTCAGCCATGAACTGCAATCCACTCCAGCCTGATTAATGTCTAGGTATATTCTGTCAGTCAAGCTGATCAGATCTGTCACAACATCGCAAAGGTTACTTGGAATAGTTATTCTTCCCTCCTCTTCCAAAAGCTTGCCATCACCAATATCAAGTAATAATTTAGAAAACTTTTATGCCCTCAATTCATGTTGAAGGTGGTCACACTTGTTAACTGTCAAGGTCAAGATTTTGACATTAGGCCATAAGATGAATGACTTGAGACAGGACTTGACTTCATCTGCACAGGTCCCTCGTGGCGGCACAACAGGCAACGTCTGTCTGAAATCACCACCCAAAAGCACCGTAACTCCACCAATAAGACAGTTGCTGCCCCTAATGTCCTGGAGTATCCTGTTCACAGCCTCAATACCTCCTTTGTGAGTCATGGTGCACTCATCCCACACGATAAATTTGGTTTCTCGAAGCACCTGAGCCACGTCACTCTGCTTAGAGATGTTACAAAGTGTATATTCAGAATGATTCAGGTTGAGAATAAGAAGTGATTTGGGGCTGGGACACTATGCAGGACAAATTTGGTTCACAATCCGTTGGTTCAGTGCTGGTGTGTGATTGAAACTCATAAAGGAATATATTCCCTGCCACCTTGAGTTCGGAAGCAGTGCCATAGGTGGAAGGTGTGGATATTTATTTATTTATTTGCAAAGGATTTTACCAGGAAGGTGTGGATATGTTGGTGAGGTAGCGATGTTTACTGCTGTAAGGATCCCCAGACGCTCCTGAGTGAAGGAGTGCAACGTCTGCCAGTATGAACGGAGATAACGGCAAGTGGCAGTTGGAACAGATTTATTTCCAGGTGGGGGAGGGGGAGCATAACTCCTTAGCACCAGAGCGTGTTATTAACTAATGCTCTGATGGTCATTTAGAAAAATCCTTTCTCAGTTAGCACCTAGATGCCGAGAGGAGCATACGAGTCGAATTTCAAGTTTGTAGGCTTCACAGTTCTGGAGATATCATGATGTCGCATGAGCGGCATTTCGCTTTTATATATATACTAGCTGGATACCCGTGGTTCGCAACTAAACGTCAGGCTATGCAGGAGATATTTGGTTCACAATCCGTTGGCTTAGTGGTGGTTGGTGATTGAAACACATAAGGGATGAGAATAATAAACAATAAAATAGATGGGCTAATGCCCTTTAATCCCACCAGCAACCCTGTTTTTTTTTTCAATTTGCCCGGGGTAATTACTTGCATAGCATAGGACTTTCAATTTGTCCATCAGGTGAATTGCTAAGGACCGCTCTGTAATCAACATTCTTGGTTTTACTCTCTGGCTGGAGGATGAACGGACTCTGGAGCCCGCCACAAACAACTGGCCATTGGAGAAACAGTCACCGTCAGATGCACACCAGCCACTTTCAAAGTCTGTCCCTGTGCCTTATTGATGGTGATGGCGTAGCACACCTTAACAGGAAATTGTAAACGTTTGAACTCGAAGTGGTAGTTTGATGGGATCAGAGGAATTCTGGCTATGAAAATGGTTTTACCCTAATTTACACCTGTGAAAATCGTGGCTTAGATTACGTGTTTGTAGAGAGTCTTCAACTTGAAGTCTGGTGCCATTGCACAGTTTCGGAGGGGTTAGATTGCGTAACAGCATGATTGGAGCGCAAACCTTGAGGTAGAGGACATGAGGTGGTAATCCTACTGGAGTCAAGCCATCAGACAGTTCAAAACCAGTGGTCATGCTATCAGACAGTTATTTTTTGTTACATAGTTACATAGTTATATAGGCTGAAAAAAGACATGCGTCCATCGGGTTCAGCCTCTCCCACATAACCTACTGCTGTTGATCCAAAAGAAGGCAAAAAACCCAGTCTGAAATGCTTGTTGATATTCAACAGAGAAAGAAATAGATGGAGCAGTATAAGAAATGTAATCTTGATTACACATAGTTGTCAAACTTTTATCACGCTCTATAGACATCTAGAATATGGTATGAATGTTTACTGTGGAGATTTAAAGATACAGAGCCCCAAATATCAACCCGGAACTTAGAAAGTGAAATTTTTTGCAAAACTTCAAAACGGGTTAAAAAAAATAAAAAAATTACCCATTGGACCACAACGTTTACAATGCAGATGGGGCGTGTGTATGACACATCTGCATTGTAAACGTCGTGGTCCAATGGGAGATTTTATTTTTAATTCATTTTGAAGTTTTGCAAAAATGTCACTCTGTAAGCTACGGGTTGATATTTGGTTCTCAGTATCTTTAAAATTCTACAGTAAAATTGTAACATATTTATTTATTTGCAAAGGATTTTACCAGGAAGGATACATTGAGATTTCTCTCATTTTCAAGTATGTACTGGGTTCAAGAGCATTTAATTGTTACAGTCGTTAAAGTGGTGGGTATGACACATCTGCACTGTAAACGTCGTGGTCCAATGGGAGACTTTGTTTTTAATTCATTTTGAAGTTTTTCAAAAATGTCACTTTGTAAGCTACGGGTTGATATTTGAGGCTCTGTATCGTTAAAATTTCCACAGTAAAATTGTACCATATTGTAACATATCATAGAGGGGGGGGGGTGCGTATGACACATCTGCATTGTAAACATCATGGTGCAATGGGAGATTTTTTTGTTTTAACCCATTTTGAAGTTTTGCAAATATGTCACTTATGTCTCTGCCAGTTTGAACTGAGATAACGGCATGTGAGTCAAGTGGCAGTTTTTCAGGTGCGGAGGGGGGAGCATAACTCCTTAGCATCAGGGCGTGTTAATAACTGATGCTTTGATGGTCATTTTGAAAAATCCTTTCTTAGTGAGCAGCTAGAAGCCGAGAGGAACATACGTGCCGAATTTCAAGTTTGTAGGCTTTACGGTTCTGGAGATATCGTAATTACGGGCAAGCGGCATTTCGCTTTTATATAGATAACAAAGATGTCAATCTTCAATCTAACAGGGAAAGGGGATGGGGAATCAGAGTTGTTAAACCGTAACCCCTCTGACCCCCCCCTCCACTACCACTTGCTGGTTTAACCCTTTAGATTCATTTTAAACTCACCTTAAACCCATTGATGGACCCCTCTTAGCGCTGGTCTGGCCGTGACATGCTATCGTCTTCCTGAAAGCTGCAGCTGTCATGTAACTGTGGGGTGGATTGACGGTTCAGCGAGCGTCCAGCCAATCCAATGACTCTCAATGATGAGCCCTCATTGTGGAGAGCTGGCACCCAAGATCCAGAAACCTAACATCAGCTCTTGCTAATCTCAGTTTCTTAGTTAAACTGATGTCCTACACTTGGAGGGCAGAAGGCGGTATCATACCAAGGGTGAGGGAGCTGGGGGCCAGGAGGGCATCCGACCTGAGCGACATGTCAGGAGAGGTGGCAGTAGGCATGCAAAAGGGGTATATAGAAATCTGTTTGCTTAATTAACATTTATTTGAGTATTGCTGTACAAAAATTGTCCCATGGAGCAATTGATTGCTTTTTCCTTGGGAGTGTTCACCTCCAGGGGGAAAGATGGAGGTACTACTCTCGGGCAAAATACAGATTTTTACATGAGAAGCAGGCAGCTCCATGTCCTTTGTTTCTATATCCATCATTATCTTCCATCACCAAGTATCCTGGAACCAGATTCCTAATTTGTTTTCCCCCCTATGTTTTTATTTAAAATGGATTAGTCCATTCTCCCTGTCTAACCCACATAGTTAGTTTGGCCATTTCCTGTTCCGCATAATTTTTTGGATCACTTTGGTTTTCGTTTTATGAGTTATTTTGTATTTTGGGTTGATTTGTATTTCATTTTTATTAGTTATTTTAGAATGTGAAACAGCTTACTACCAATAAAATGAAAATACCAGCCATCAACGGTTTATTATTTTCTCTTGCAGCAAAAAGTCTATTTATTTTTTAAGATTTTTTTTGGCTTACAATTTAGGTTTCCTAATTAATTTTAAAGCAACAAGGCTTTTTTCCCATAGGTTTCAATGTAAAAAATATTCCCCGTCTTTATTAAATATTTATTAAACCATTTATTTTTCTCTCTTGCAGCAAAAAGTCAATTTTTTAGGCATTTATCAGAATTTTTGTGGTGAAATTTTATGTCAGTGAAATGCCCTGATTTTCGGTGGTTCAGCTTGCCATGGTGCCATTTGGCGGCAGTGAAATTCCCCATTGAGGAGTAATGGTTAATCCATTAAGAGAACGCCACTGAAATGCCCTGATTTTCGGTTCTCCAGTTCGACAGGTTTAAACATGCGAATCCCATAGGTTTCAATGTAAAAAATATTCTGCATTTTTATTAAATATTTATTCCATCGTTTATTTTTTTTACTTGCAGCAAAAAGTCTCTTATTTATTTTTTTAGGATCTTTTAGGCATTTTTTGGGTTAAATTTTAGGCTTCCTAATTTATTTTAATTTTTAATTTTAAAGCAACAAGGCTTTTTTCCCCATAGGTTTCAATGTAAAAAATATTCCCCGTTTTTATTAAATATTTATTCAACCACTTATTTTATTCACTTGCATGGTGCTGATTCAGAACCATACAAACCAGCCTCGCGGGGCTACAGAGCTATCTATGGTCCTGAAACATCATATTCATTGAATTCTATCAGGGTTATTCAAAGAGATCCGAATTGTGGCCGAAAGGTAACCGGACAGTGAAATTCAGCATACGGTTAACTTTCCTGGCCATTCGGCTATTCAGAGAGCAGGCAGTTCGCCATACGGTGCCTGTTCGTTGCCCGTTCGAGGGCAGTGAAATACCCATAGAGAAGCAATGCTTCGTCTATTCAGAGAACGAAAACCAGCAGTGAAAAGTTGCCGAATTGCCCTGCTGTTCAGTGGTTTCATTCTACAGGTTTATTCAGGAGAATCCCATAGGCTTCAATGTTAAAAATATTCCTGTTTTAATTCAATATCTATTAAACCGTTGATTATAATATTCTGCAGTAAAAAAGTCTTTTTATGTATAGATTTTTTAGGCTCTTTTAGGAATTTTTTTGCGAATTTTCTTTTCCTTTCTTTTTTTAAATCACTTTTTCTTTTTTCTGTAACAGCCCTTTTCATTATCATTCATTGGATCTTATATGTAAATTTCAGACATTTTTGTTCTGTAGTTTATTTGCAAACAGCGTTTCACTTTTCAAACATTCAAGCGTACTGCTTGTTTTTTTCACTCCATTCGTCTGCGGTGTTGGCTTTTTCCGGCGGCTGCTCAGGTTTCTCCGGCATCTTCGGCGGAGTTAATCCAGATGTTTTTGCGGGTTTCGGTGTGCGTTCGCCGGGTTTTGCGTGGAGTGTTTGGTGGGTTTGTGGTGGCTTTTCCCTGCACAACAACGGCCCTGTGGTGCTTGCTGAATACACTGCATGTTCGCTGAAATGGGATCGCCGAATTGCACCGCATTGAAGAGAACAAAAAACGTTTGAATTCGCTTTCAATAACCCTGCACATACGGTGCCTGTTCAAGGGCAGTGAAATCCCCATAGAGAAGCACTGCTTCGTCTATTCAGAGAACAAAAACCAGCAGTGAAAAGTTGCTGAATTTCCCTGCTGTTCGGTGGTTTCATTCGACAGGTTTATTCAGGCGAATCCCATAGGCATCAATGTTAAAAATATTCCCGTTTTAAGTCAATATCTAATAAACCGTTGATTATAATATTCTGCAGTAAAAAGTCTCTTTATTAATAGATTCTTTAGGATCTTTTAGGCATTTTTTGGGATTTTTTTGCTAATTTCTTTTTCCATGCAACCAAATTTATGTTTTCTATTAAGTGTTCAAGCTACTCGGATAAAATACAGACTTTGTCAAGAGAAGCAGCCAGCTCCATGTCCTGTGCTTTTAGGCTGCTGTCAGACGAGCGTAGTGTTCACGTCCGTGATTGCGCCTAAAAGTACGTCCGTGATAGCATGACAGGAAGCCCATCGGAGCCCGTTACACGAAGTACGTCCGCACTGAACTGCGGACGCACAACGGCCGCGGCCCACGGACGCAAGGCAGGCAAGAACGTACAACCGCTAGAACGGACGTACAAAGTGCGCTGCGTCCGCAACGTCTGCATAGCTTTGTGTGTGAGTGATGGAACGTGGTCAGACGGACTGCATTTATACGTCCAGCATTTTTCACGGACAAAATCGTTTTGCTTTTTAATTTATTTTCCCTTCTACAAAAATACATCAGTGAATAAACGGACTGTGTGGCCACTACTGTGTCTTCCGTACTGACGTACGTCCGTGTGCACGGACGTACAGTCCGTAGAAATCACGTTCGTCTGACCCTAGCCTTAGCCATTAATATCTCCCCTTACCACACTACACAGTATTCTTATTGTGCATTTCTGAATTGCTTATTCAATTTATTATATAACATACATGAAAACCCTACATTTCATTTGTGTTTGCTTTAAGAAAAAAAAAATGCTCCTACAAAGTAAGGACATATTTCCCTTTTTTTAAAATGAAAAGATGCGGCTGTTTCGGGAATGGAGATTCAGGATCTATGTATTCAGCTTAATACCTCCCAAGAATTTTGGATTTGATCAAACAGGAAGTAGGACCAGCACACCACCACCGAGACACAGAAAACAGGTGCACCAAGTCCTGTGGAGGCCAACTCCCATAAAACATACAGGTCTATTCAAAGAAAGGTGAAACTCAGGAGAATGGCTGGAGATGTGAAAACTCTAGGTCGAAATAGCCAAACCAGAAAAATTCTCCCATTTACCATAGATACTCGAGTATAACGCGACCTGAATATAACGCGATGGATAGAGATTTATTATGGAAGTGAGGGAATACTCAAGACTCGAATATAACGCGAGGAACAAAATTATACTGTTCCGGAAACCATTAAAATCCTTCCAGGTTCTCTTAACACAGTCAGGCTCCCCCATCAGGCCAGGGTGCTCTGCTCTAGAATGATTGCAGTTATTACTAAGTATGAAGCCGCCGGCCATCCGTCTTCTTTACTAACCGTTAGATGGCCGGCGTCGGCGAACGAGGTGAATGATTGGCTTAAACCAAGCGTGCCCTCTGGCCATGATGGATCCCACCTCTCCCGAATCTGGGAGTTCCTGAAGAGTTTGCAAGCATCATTCACTTCAGCGAGACTACTGGAACTTCGGGATACTTGGGATCCCGAGCAAGTCTTTCGTTTTTCTTTTTACACACGATGCAGATGTCTTGAATATAACGTGACCCCTCAAATTTGAAGGTAAATTTTTGTCACCAAAATCTAGCGGTATACTCGAGTATCTACGTATCTCACTTTCCAAATCAGCTATTTGGTCTAGATTGTGCTCTTCTCCTGCCAGTTCTCCTGGTTTTCACCTTTCTCTGAATAACCCTATTAGTCTGTGTGTGCCAGTTCCTTCTTGTGGTTCTGATTAAGCAGTTATGGTTTGGTTTCGCTTGTGCTCTTCTGACCTGTCACTCTTTTTTGGGGGGAAATTATAGCCTTAAATACACCCTTGGTGTAAGGTGAAAGGAGACTGCCATATTGCTTCGAGGAAATATTTTCTTTTCCTTTTATTGTTTTCTCTCTCTCTGGAACAGCACAGATGAATATGGTTCATGCATGGTTGGTGCACGGTTAGTGTATGGATTGTGTATGGTCATTGCACGGTTTGTGTAAGGTCGGTATATGGTTGGTGCATGGTTGGTGCACAGTTTATTATTTATTTATAAACAGGGTTATTCAAAGAGAATAGAAAAGTCACCGCACGATCGGTGACTTTTCGTTCTCTTCAATTCGGTGCGATTCGGCGATCCCATTTCGGCGACCCTGCGGTGTATTCAGCAAGCACCACAGGGCCGTCTTAGTGCAGGGAAAAGCCGTCGCAAACCCGCCAAACACTCACCGCAAAACCCAGTGAACGCACACCGAAACCCGCAAAAACATCTGGATTAACCCCGCTGAAGACGCCGGAGAAACCCGAGCAGCCGCCGATCACAGCGCAGAGCAGCCGCCGGAAAAACCCGACACCGCAGACGTATGGAGTGGAAAAAAAAACCAACACAGTTCGCTTGAATGTTTGAAAAGTGAATAAACTACAGAACGAAAATATTTGTAATTTACATATAAAATCCAATGAATGATAATAAAAAGGGCTGTTACAGAAAAAAGGAAAAACGATTAAAAAAAAACATTTTCGCAAAAAAATCCCAAAAGATCCTAAAAAATCTATACATAAAGAGACTTTTTACTGCAGAATATTATAATCAACGGTTTATTAGATATTGGATTAAAACGGGAATATTTTTAACATTGAAGCCTATGGGATTCGCCTGAATACACCTGTCAAATGAAACCACCGAACAGCAGGGCAATTCGGCAACTCTTCACTGCTGGTTTTTGTTCTCCGATAGATGAAGCATTGCTTCTCTATGGGGATTTCACTGCCCTCGAACAGGCACCGAACAGGCACCGTATGTGCAGGCAATTCGCCAGGATTTGGCGAACTGCCTGCTCTCTGAATAGCCGAATGGCCAGGAAAGGGACCTTTCGGCCACAATTTGGATCTCTTTGAATAAGCCTGAAAGTATTTTACCAGGAAGGATACATTGAGATTTCTCTCGTTTTCAAGTATGTCCTCGGTTAGTGCATGGATGGTTTATGGTCAGTGCATGGTAGGCATATGGTTGATGTATGATTGGAGCATGGTTGGATTATGGTTGATGTGTGTTTGAGGCATGGTTAGTGTATGGATTATGTGTGGATTGTGTATGGTTTGTATATGGTTGGTGTGCATGATTGGTGCACGGATAGTGTATGGATGGTTTATGGTTGGTCTATTGTTGATGTATGGTTGGTGCAAGATGGTGTATGAATGGAGTATGTTTTGTGTAAGGTCGTTGAACGGTTTGTGTAAGCTTAGTATATGGTTGGTGCATAGTTTGTTCATGGGTGATGCATGGATTATGTATGGTTGGTGTATGGCTGGTGCATGGTTGGTGTATGGCTGGTGCATGGTTAGTGTATGGTTGGTACATAGTTAGTGTATGATTGGTGTATAGTTGGTGTATGGTGAATGCATGGTTGGTACAGAGTTAGTGTATGGTTAATGCGTGGTAGGTACAGAGTTAAGGCTATATTACACGGATTTCTCACGCGCAGCCCCCACTCTCTGGAACGCTCTCCCTTGTATTGACAGACTTTCCCCTAACTTCTCTTCCTTCAAACGCTCCCTTAAAACGTTCCTATTTAGGGAAGCCTACCACCCAACTCACTGCCGCAACCATCAATCACTCTCACCTTACAGTCCTCTCCTCCTGTTTCCAACCCCAACCCTCCCAGATTGTGAATTCCTACAGGAATAGGGCCTCATCTCCTCCTGTACTGTTTGTCAAATGTTGTTCAATGTATTGTAACCCTGTCTATACTGTGCTTATTGTACAGCGCTGCGGAATATGCTGGCGCTTTATAAATAAAGAATAATAATAATAATACACTATCACAGGTAATGGATTGTTTAAATTAATCATAAATCCACCAACCATGCAACATAACAAATAACAAATAACCACACACGTGCATTGTAGGAGATGTCATTGCACATATGGCAGTTTATATGAATAAAAACAAATTTTAGAATAAGAACAAAGTATCATATTTACACTGAGTGAGTTCTAACAATTATTATATCTTAGAGACTCATTGCTGCGAGTTTCTTTACAGCTCTGTTATACGTGCTCACTTTATCACTGGAAAGAGCCAGATGGATTGGCATTTGAGCCGATAATAGGGACATATTTTTTTTTTTTTTAGAAAGTATTTTACCAGGAAGGATACATTGAGATTTCTCTCGTTTTCAAGTACGTCCTGGGTGGCGAGTATTTGAGAGAAATGTGGTAGAGCTACCCTTACAGTTTGCAATAACGCAGCACAAAGCTTATTCTAGATCCCCTATACTATAATCCCCCAGTCCCCCCCCCTAATAATTGTTGCATGCTGTGTATTGTACATTGATCTGGTCTATGCTGTCTGTGTATGCAGAGGACACAACGCTGATCACCCCCCACCAGGCCCCTAGGGGGCGGAAGGGGGTTACAGAGAGGGGCCCCAGGCTCTGTGTCTCCTTGCTGTGTCCCAGGAAATCAATTACACAGACAGTGTCTGACAGCGCAGGCAGCTCCCTGTGTTTATTAGATGTGTGCCAGGTCATTAAACACAGAGGAGGAATATAGTCACACTGCACCCAAACCCAAACACTCTGCGGCTTCTCTTCCCATGTCTCAGGGGCCCGGCTCCCTTATAAATCCCCTAGTCTACATTTATTCATGTTACATGTGTTATTCTGGTTAAAATGTCTGTTCTTTGGAATGACAGGTTATACATTTAGGTATCTCAGTGCAGCCTAACATTGGAGCTGCAGATGTTTTTAAACTCCCCTCCCTCCCCATGATGCTCAGCCAGCCTTTATACTGGCCTTCCCATACATCTGAATTGCCCGAATGACACAGACAGCAGGATACATACATCTTCATATGAATCCTGTTACGCCGGGTGGGGGGCTGATCATTTGTTGACTGAGACTTGCTGATATTTCGATGAATGGATGCATAGACCCCCATCTTTGAACTCACATTTAGCTTAATACTACAGAATGAAGGGAAGCGGCCCATTCATATACAAAGGTAAATTGAATCCATACTCACCTTCTATAGAGCAATAAGGACCTGACTCCCTTTTGGAGTTTAAAGAAAAAATTACCTTCTTCTAGCAGTGCAGAGGTCAAATCTCTTCCAAAAGAATATATTCCCCAAAATTGCCCTTAATTAAAGGCATACCCTACACAGTGTGTCTACTCCTTGTAATTAGAGTGGTCACATTGCTCTGTGCTCCATTGTCCCCTACCACTTCACCAATGGGCTGAATGAGCCATCGGAGTGCAAGAGCTTAGTCCCACACAGAATCTGAATTCAGAGGTCAGGTTCCGGGACTTTGGGACCTTTAGGAACTACAGTAGGTCCCACCAATGACTCTCAATGCACTTGGCAATGAGAGCCAGTGGATTGGCTAGATGATCCAGTCCCTCCCCATTGATCACTTGACATGCTGCAGCTTGCAGCATGCCATGTCTGTAGCAGTTCCATGGGAGCCTAGCAGTGGATTCAGGTGAGTTTTTAAACAAAACTAAACGGTTAAAATGGGAGGGAGTGCAGAGATCAGGAGGGGTTAAATTTTAACTTCTCCATTTCCCACTCCTTTTCTACTTCAACCCCATAATATCCCTTTAAGAGCAAAGTTAAGCTGAATCATTCTTCATAGATCTTATTTTATGAGCCGATTCAGAACATCCATCTGATAAGGTTAGCCTTTAGTGGAGCAATATACAGATGCGTATACTCCCTGGAGTAATATGTGACTTGTACTGAAATTCCACAAAAAAAAGATTTGAGATTTGAGTTTGATCTTTTTTGATTTGAGATTGATCTTTTATTGAGAAAAGTAACATCCTGCAGTCATGGCACAAGTCGTCTCCTGAATGCTAGGGCTTGACTTCCCCATCTGCAAAATTACAAAGGTTGTGTCTCCCTAAAAGAAGAAGGCAGTAGAGCGTCTCCCACATACGTGGAACTTAATGGACAGGCTGAACATCCGCATGACTAGGATCTTCATCTGGTCTTTCTCTGTTGTGTGAGATACATGTACATTTCCAAGGCTACATAGCTGACCTTCCTCTTCATAACCATGTTAGATTGAATGACCCTGTGCAAAATGACAGAGCACTTTGGTGCCACAATTTAGAACTGCAGGTCCCATGATGCTGAGCCAGCTTTATGACTGCTATGCATCGTGGGGTATGTAGTACAGAACATCTGGTGTCTGAGTCTGAGAATTAACTAGGAATCTAGGCTAACCCGATGAGCGGCTGAACACATGGGAGATGTAATTCCAAAACATCTGGAGAGCCAAAGTTGCCAACCCCTCCTTTAGCGAGTGAGAATATAATTCTAGAACCTGTGGGCTTCTTTTCTACAGAATGGAAACATCTGGACCTTCTTTACTGGTACATCAGGATATGGACAGATCTCCTCTACAAGTGTTTTATAGAAGGATCTCCTCTACAGTGCACTGGTAGGAGCACAAACTCTGGTACCTGACCCACTTCAACAGAACTCTGATATCTGGGCCTCTTCTAAAGTACACTGATATCTGAAAATCTTCTACAAAACTTTGATATCCGACCATTTTCTACACACCTTGGATCCTTGGACCCCCCTTTATAGATCTGTAATACCTAAATGTCTGCAAAAAAATGATATCTGACCCTAGTCTACAATCATCTGTCATCTGGACCTTCTCTACAGAATATCAATACTTGTATCAAATCTACAGATCTCTATTACCCGTTTACAGAATCTGATGAGCAGATGTCAATGGGCACAACAGCAATAGGTAGTAACAGCTATCTTAATGGTACGTATCTGGCGGCGCGAAGACAATCGCCACTTAGTAGCTGATGGTTCCCTTAGTTTGTTACATCCATATGGGGTATATGAAAGAAAATAAACAGTATATAGTGCAGATGGTTTTAACACACAGAATAAATAGTTGTATGCTGTTCCACTCACAAATTGCAGAGCCCAAGCACTGGCTCTAAGTGGGTGCTTGACTTCTCCGCTTCTAAAGGTGACCCACACCTTATAGAAATAGTGGTAGGACTTGCATGGGATGGATATGAAAAGAAACAAGACAATTTCCTTGTGCAGATCTTCCACAGATAAAATGGCATAAAATAGATAAAGCCAGTCAACTCACATTTGTTGGAGCTATAGACCAAGCTCTAGGTGTGTGCGCCTCAGGACTTATTTTGTAGTTAAAGCCCAAATAACCTCTTTTAGAAATCCAGAACAGCGGGGAAAGTTTAAATTTAAAACATTTATTTAAAACATAAATAAAATTACTGGCTCAGCCAGAAGACCAGAAAGCATTTCGCCAAGATAGCTGGCTTCATCAGCTGGTTTACAGTCTGAACCGATGTATGTACTTAAATAGTATCCTTAAATGTCCCCATCTGTCCCAGATTGTGTGATTAGCGTGCGTTCCACGCCTCAGAACTACGTTCTTTCGAGCTTGGGGCGGGCGCCGCCATCTTGCGCATGCGCTCTTCTCCCTCCATGCGTCTCACCATGCGGGTCAAACCATAGGTGGCCTCAAAAAGCCTCAAAACATAAGAGGTTGTTTGGGCTTTACCTACAAAATAAGTCCTGAGGCGCACACACCTAGAGCTTGGTCTATAGCTCCAACAAATGTGAGTTGACTGGCTTTATCTACAGTATTTTATGCCATTTTATCTGTGGAAGATCTGCACAAGGAAATTGTCTTGTTTCTTTTCATATCCATCCCATGCAAGTCCTACCACTATTTCTATAAGGTGTGGGTCACCTTTAGAAGCGGAGAAGTCAAGCACCCACTTAGAGCCAGTGCTTGGGCTCTGCAATTTGTGAGTGGAACAGCATACAACTATTTATTCTGTGTGTTAAAACCATCTGCACTATATACTGTTTATTTTCTTTCATATACCCCATATGGATGTAACAAACTAAGGGAACCATCAGCTACTAAGTGGCGATTGTCTTCGCGCCGCCAGATACGTACCATTATTTTTGTCATTTTCACTGGTTTGGGGGAAACCACTAAATTTCTGGCTGGCATTGGTTGGTTGGTGGTGGCACAAGTTCGGGCGCCTGTTCATTTTTCAGTAACAGCTATCTGTTCTTTATAGGACAAAAAGAACGACAATCCGTTCCAATAGGTCATTGAAAACGTCCAGTCTACTTATCTCCCATTTTACAAAATATTAATTAAATAAAATATTAGAAGCCCCTGAAGGAATATATTTCCTCAGTGACAGTAGAAGTGAGGCAGGGACAGAAGGAAGGCAAAAAATAAATAAATACAGAATTAAAATATAGCTTCCTGAAACAGAAAAATGTTACAATCATATGTAAAGCCCCAGACTGCCCCAAAGAGTTTGCAGCAATCTATCACAATTCATGGTTGAAAAACTCCAGCTTAGGGTTATCTCATATCTCAAAATGTTGACAATAAGAAATGCATTGTCAGTATGACAGTAAAAGTGAGGAGTGGGTGATAAGAGAAACCGCATACAGCAATAGTAGACAACATGAAGGCTTCACAAAGTATTAAACCCTTGAAGAGTCCCTCTAATTCATTCACATCCCTCTCCCCTGAAATATCTTCTCTCTCCACCATCTACCCTTGCAGCCTCTCCCGGCCTCTCTCCATAAACACTGAGCTCAGATTTTCCACTGTTTGGTCAGTACTGGATTAGCTGGAGTTGGGCAGAATTCCATAAAATCCTGCATGAGGAGGGAGAGAGGGGGATGAGGAGTGGAAACAGGGGGAGAGGGAGCCATGGCGTCTTTCCAGTACAATCTGTAATTCAGAAACCAAGACTTCAATCACAGGGGACGAAACCTCCAAGATATGAGTTGTGCATGCAGTTTACAGGAGCCGTTTGGGGCCAAGTTTAAAAACAAATTGACATTGGAGGCCATAGATGTAGATCTGATTGGTTCAAATTGCATAAAAAGATGTCATTTGCATTATTTAAACTAATGACACTGAAATTGATTAGGTCCTCTGAACTTTTTACAACTGAAGAAAGAAGCCGTGTCCCCAGGGCCAATAAGGTCTTAAAGATTTCTTGTAAATGGCCCTCTTTACTTTCACCCATAGTTATGACCGAGTGTGCGTTGAACGCAACATAATGTGTGTGCACTTTGGTAGTGGTGCAGTGATCCACTGGAGTGGACCCAAATTGTCATTAGTCTTTTTTTGTGCACGTGCAGTGGAAAGAGGCCTTCTTTAATCCAGACATCACTCAGAGGACGGAGAGATCATGGCAAGAACGTGAGTGTACCCTCAGGACTGCCTTGCTGTTTCGCGTCACTAGTCGATCTAGGAACCTGCGTGCCCTCCGACCCAGGCTCTCTTTTCGTTGACTCCGTCCCCGACAGCTCTCCCCCATGTCTGCCCCATCTCTTCGGAGTCGTATCTGGCGTACCATCCCCTCAAACAACTCTCGGACGTTGTGCTGCAGGACGGCTGAGGTCTCAATGAACTTGCAGTCAAACACCACTGCGCAAGCTCGACCCTCTGCAAAATGAGTAGAAATAAAAGAACCATAATTTGCGGCATATTTTCTTTTTCTATATAACCAATTTTTGCTTGCAATTATTCATATTCGCACATGTTGTCAATGATTTCCTTCAATGTTTTTCAACCAACAAACCCATTCCAGGTATCTGCCAACAGTTCCATGCCTGTGGAGAAAAATGACTGACGAGCGAGAACTAAAAGCCTGAAGGATCCATGTATTAACTATGAGGTCAGTGGGAATTTGGCAGAAAACGTGGGAGAGAAGCCGAAGAAGAGGCTGGCAGACTCTGCCGGTGCTCAGAGGTTGAGGATGGGGAGGGGGGGGCAGAGTTTGGCAGGGCATGACTGAAATGGAAGGGTGGAGACTTGACAGAATTTGGGAAGCAGCCACTATACTATCAAACTTGGCACATCTCATATGGTTTCACTTTCAGGAGCTCTCACCTTCCACAGACACCTCTCTGCTTCGCACAAGGTCTGTCTTGTTCCCAACAAGGATTATGGGAATATTCTCTGCTTGCCGTGTCCGCCTCAGCTGTATTCTGAGCTCTGAAGCACTTTCAAAACTGGACCGATCTGTCACGGAGTAGACGATGATGTATGCATGGCCTATTCGCATGGGGCTGTCAGAGCTCCCAGTGAGTTTCTGCAGAAAAATAGACATCAACCAATACAATTAAGAAGGGATGTAGAGAGCAATACACCGGTTACTGATAAGTGACAGCTACAAGTATGTATATCTCTGACAATCCCGCTGCACTGAACTTCAGCTCCCATGAAGCTACTGTTCAGCACTATATTGATCAACAGCTATAAGTTAACCTCAGGGATGTGGTTGTTATGGAATAAAGAAGTGTTTCTGAAGAGCATTGGCTGTCATTAAAGAGGAGTTGAGTTGAGGGTGAATGGCCAACTACATTTTCAAAGCGTTCAGCCTTACAGTGCCACCATCAGGGGCAGGTATAAATCACATCGGGGACCTGGACATGTATGCAACCCTGGGACCAAATCATTGGATAGTGGGGCTCAAGACCAAGTCTGCTTTTATGAATAAGTTAAGCAAGTGGTTGCCTGCTCACCATATTCCAACAGCCATGACCAGGATCTGATGGGAAGAAGAGAGTGGCACTGAGGACGGAGGTGACATTGGAGCCCAGCAGTTGGAGTGGTCACTGACTCTTGGCAGTGTCCGGTCACCAGAGGGAGGTGATTGTGTTTATATAGTGGTCTTGTCGGAACCCTTACATAATTGAGGAAGGGACCCAAAAACTCACAAGGAAGCTCTGCAGCCTTTGGTTAGGTGAAAGTGCCGAAATATCCCCTCAAGCACTTTTGGTATCACTTTTCCTTCCACCATTACATACCCGAACCTCGCTTTCCGATGTGTCCATCAAGAGCAGGGATGTGTCTTCTCCATCCACAGTCAGTGTGCACTCGTACATCACTAAAGGAGAAGGTTAGAAGTCACACAGTAGCTCAGTTACTCTGTCACAAACACTACTGTCACTTTAATGCCTATCGTGTTTTTGGCTCGAACTGTGAGAATGAACACTTTCTAGCACTTCTCTCTCTCTGCAGTGTTTATCTTTGTAATCTGTTAAATCCTGTAATGTAAGTGAACAGATTTATTCCATGTCCCCTCAAGACAGGAAAATGAAACCTTGGAGTCATTTGTTAGCAGCAACCTAAACGTATGCTTCCTAGAATGTGTCTCTAACTCTGCTCTTAATCAGGGATGGTCTTCGACAAGGCTTATCGAAGAGCTTTAACGTCATTATATCCCTAATGGTGAGACACAGGGAATGGAGATAAATACAAACAAATAGCCCTTTTGCGACTGAACCAAACGTTTAACTCTAATTTCACCCCTTTTATAAATTTAAAAATACATTTTTGCCATAATGCTGTGAAAACCATAAAAACTGTGATAAAATTTATAGTAAGAATAGTTATTTATTTGAACCTAATATAGTGTGTGTAGCTGCTCAGAAATGTAAAACCTTAAACCATTAGAAGCCTCTCTCCTGTAATGCTGTGCGTACAGATTTCACTCTTCATTTAAACAGCCGAAGAATGGGCTGAAAGGTTGTGGCCAACAACTCCTGTATGTTAAAAAAAACATACAAAAGGCCAAATTCAAACGTTTTCAGGGTACAAGACTGCAGGGCAATTGCAGCCAAATCAAGTCCTTTAGGTCCCAATCTACTGTTCGCAAGGTCCCAAGACTTCTGTGATCCTCAGACTTGCTGAGTCCAATCAAGACAGGTAGGGATCACGAACGTCGAAGGTCAACAACAGCTTGTACAAAAACAAAAGGGTAGACAGACATGTATTGAGAAGTGGGAAAATAGAGTCCTCTCTTATTAGCCATTGCAGCAAAAGGCTGTGATAGTCAATTTTCCCAAGGGTCAAGTTATGGTTTGGAACAAAAGGATTATAGGCGTCAAAAGTAGTACACCACTTGTTTTCTTTCAGTAACATACTCAACATTTTGATGGCCAGGGTTTCGTTGAAAGGCTAAAATGCAGTCATAAAGCTGTCCTGTTTTCAACTGCGACTTTCATTAAGAAGACATCCATAACAAAGGATAGACATCCATGCAAAGGAACTTGTATTATCAATTAATGATCGTAGACTGTACTCATCAAAACATGGCACTCTCAATATTGTGTATAGTCCACCACTTGCCCCTTTTATCTTGGTAGGTTCAGACTCACTTGATATATTTTTCAAGTCACTTTTTACGTGGGACATTATCAGAATAAGATATTTCCAATAATATTACTCTGCCACATATCTAAAAAAATAAATCTCCATTACCCAATATGTACCAAACAGGTCCTGGTTGATTGGGTTCTCCAATTAAGAACCCATAATGTCATACTGGAGGTACCATCTCAATTATTTTCTGTTCCCTGGCCTATGCCCTTCTCACCTTGTTGCTGCTGCTCCTGGGTTTCTCGGTCCTGTTCTCTCCTGAAGATGCCAACCAGACTGGATTTGCCGACCCCAGGATCACCAAGCAAGACCACTCGGAAGGTGGCATCTCCTACACCTTCTGAGCCTACAGAATCGGAGGAGATGCTGCAGTGTGCACTGAGTGTTGGCCTGGGTGGCCTGGGTGCCAGTGCTTGCTGGGCAGCTTGCTGACGGTTCTGATGTGCAACCGGTAAGGGGGTGCTGGCTCTCCTCCTCAGTGGAGCCCGAGCACCGCTCATCTAAGAAGGCCCAAAGGGAGAAATGAAGGATAAAAGCAAAAATTACACTGTAACATCTTGCATAGTATTTAAAGACATTGAGCTCTTTTTAATTAATCTCACTGTAGATTAAAATGAGATGTTAGACCTAGCAATTGGAGCAGTTACAGCAGTTAGAGAGATATGTAGAACAGTGATGACTGGTTATAATGATAGGTCTTCTTGAGCAGCAGATATAGACATTTCTTAGAAAAAGATTAAATGATTTATTGTGCATTGGGTATAATGTTGGGGTTTTATTGTTTACAGAGGGTTCTAGGTGCTCTTTTAGCATTTACTCTACTGGCCAAGTTTACATTTTCAACATCTGCTTTACTCCTTCTAACGTTAGTGTTAGTAATTAGGCTTTGGGTTATGATTAGTGCTTGTTTTAGGGTTAAGGTTAGTGAAGAAGGTTAGGGTTAGTTTGTATGCTTGTTTTAGGGTTAAGGTTAGTAATTATAGTTAGGGTTAAAATTATTGCTGGTTTTAGTGTTAGGGTTACTAATTAGGATTATTTTTGTCATTGTTGTAGGGTTAGGGTTAGTAATTTGTTTCAGGATCACAATCTACATGTTTTAGAGTTACAGTGAGTAATTAGGTTAGATTTTGTGATTTTTTTAGGGTTAGGGTTCTTTTAGGTTTAGGGTTAGTAATTTGGATTAGGGGGTGCATGGCCGATTACCGAAGGGAGCAGACGTGTATCTGTGGAGCTCCGCATGTCTGCTGCTCTTGAGGTCCATCTGTAGCCTAATTAGCCGAGTATTTTTTGATTTGGGGACTCAGGTTGGCTGGCAATCGGAAGTGAGATGTCCGGAGGCTGTTCTGTTCCCCCTCCGGGCCAGAGAAGCTCGTTGCGGCCAACGGAGTGGAGAAAACACGAGGAGCTGGCAGCCATTTTGCGGCCTTCGTCCTGGCCCCTGCGGCCTTTCTGCCCAGCTGTCCTGCCACGTCGGCCCGGTATGACCCTGAGCTGGACGCTAGGGAGATGTTGGGCCCGCGTCTCCCGAATGCCGAAGATGGACTGTGGACCCAAGCGACTGACAGGCCGGTGTAACGTTGGGGGCTTCCAGCCCTACCTGTGTGCTTGAGGACAGCAAGTCTGATGCTGCTCGCTGACCACTGCCCGGTTTAAATGGAGACAGGCAGGGAGGTGATTGCATGAGGTGTGGCTTGAGTAGGGGGCGTGGTCTGGTGAAGGTCTTTATAAACCCTCAGTATAGTTTCAGAAGTGGCCAGATCGTGGTTATCCATATCCTGAGCTCCTTGTACCTGACTGCTATATTGATTTAACCTGTTACTGACCTCTGCTTGTGTTCTGACCATTCTGCCTTCTGTTGCCCTAGACTATTTGCTTGTACTACGCTACTGCTCTGATACCGACCCGGCTATTCCATTTGACCATTCTGAACTCTGTATTCCTGATTCTGGCTCGGCTGACTCCTCTCCGTATTGTTAACCCTTTTCTGTCTAGCTAGTTTACCTGGCCAATTCTAAGGACCAGACAGATAGGGATCATTCACAGCTACACTGTTGGTAGCTTCTGGGTTTTGTGGAGTGTTGGGGGTTAAGTACTGCGCGGTGGGATCCGGGAACCGTGACATTACGATCTGGCCAATATGGATCCCGCAGATTTAACACAGCACTTGGCTACCTTTGTATCCAGGCAGGATGAGCAGGATCATAGGATGGATCAGTTTGCCATTGCCTTACAAACTATCCTGAATCGTACTGCACACCTGGAACCAGTTGGGGTTGCACCCCCGCCTGCTATACCTGTGCCCCCTGTCATTCAGACATCCCAGGTACACATAATGAGGCAGCCAGTACATAGTGAGCAAGCAGTAATTCTAGAGGTGCTGGAGATCCTGAGAGGGGCTAACAAGCTCATTACTCAGCACCTGGATATCCTGTATGCAAGGTTGCTGCAACCTCCTAGGGACGTCATCCCAAAGGAGCCTGTTCCAGTTAAAGGTTCCAGAGGACCCCTGACCCTGGAGGAAAGGGTATGGAGGAAGACTCAGGGCTTATGCTTTTATTGCGGTTCTTTCCTGCATAAAAGAATGGACTGTCAATTGCGCCCCCAGAAGTTACCCTACATGTTCCAGCCTTACCAGGCCCCAGAGTCCACTGCCCTGCACGTCGCAGGACGTCCAAAATCCACTGCCCAACAGGGAGAGACTAGGTGTAATGCCCAGCAGTGGGAAGTCAAGAGTGCTGCCCTGCAGCATGAACAATCTAAGGTGGCTGCTCAGCAGCACAAAGAATCTGAGTCTGCTGTTTGTCAGCTTCAAGTCCTGTCCATGTCTACTGTGCCTAAGCTAGCAGTTCCAGTCAAGAGTGCTGTCCTGCAGCACGAACAAATCAAGTCCACTGCCTCACAGTGCGAGATCTGGTCCACCGTTAACCAGTTTGAGAGCCAGTCCACTGCACAGCAGTTCAAGAGACAGTGCCAAGCCAAGGTCACCACTCCACAGTGCCAAGCCAAGGTGGTTGCAAAGCACTGTGAGATCAAGATTGTTGCCGAGCCGGTAGCTGCCAAGCCACGCTCACCCGAGCCGGTAGCTGCCAAGCCACGCTCACCCGAGCCGGTAGCTGCCAAGCCACGCTCACCCGAGCCGGTAGCTGCCAAGCCACGATCACCCGAGCCGTAGCTGCCAAGCCACGCTCACCCGAGCCGGTAGCTGCCAAGCCACGCTCACCCGAGCCGGTAGCTGCCAAGCCACGCTCACCCGAGCCGGTAGCTGCCAAGCCACGCTCACCCGAGCCGGTAGCTGCCAAGCCACGCTCACCCGAGCCGGTAGCTGCCAAGCCACGCTCACCCGAGCCGGTAGCTGCCAAGCCACGCTCACCCGAGCTGGCTGTTGCCAAGCCACGCTCACCCGAGCTGGCTGTTACCAAGCCACGCTCACCCGAGCTGGCTGCTGCCGCCATGTCCGAGTCGCCGCAGAGCCGTGCTGTTGCTGCCATGTCCAAGTCACCACAGAGTTGTGCTAAAGGCGCTGCCCCTCCTGTCCTTGCCAAGGGTGCTACCCAACCGGTCCACACCAAGGGCGCTGCCCCACCGAGCCCAGCTGTCCCGGCGTCTTCGAGCCCAGCTGTCCCGGTGTCTTCGAGCCCAGTGGTTCCAGTCCAGTCGCCGCAGAGCCGTGCCAAGGTCCCTGACCCACAGATCCGTACCACTGGTGCCGTGTTCATGTTGCCGCAGTGCAGAGAGGACACTGTTGCTGTCCATTCCGCGTCCTGTACCAGGGGTAGGAGACGCAAAAGGACTGGTGCCAGTGCCTTCCAACCTGGACCCAGCTTTGGCTCCCAAGAGGTCTGTACCTCAGGCCCGCAAGCCCGAGAGTTGAGTCCTGTCCCTGCTGGATGTTTCCGAGCCTCTAACGGTGCTATTATATGCCTTGAGGACCGAGAGGTGTATGAGAGGGCTCTACGTATCTACAAGACCCATTGACTTTTTCCTTGTCATTTTTCTTGTCCTCTTTTGAGCATCCGGCGTCTGCTCGTGGAGAGGGGGGTACTGTAACGTTGGGGGCTTCCAGCCCTACCTGTGTGCTTGAGGACAGCAAGTCTGATGCTGCTCGCTGACCACTGCCCAGTTTAAATGGAGACAGGCAGGGAGGTGATTGCATGAGGTGTGGCTTGAGTAGGGGGCGTGGTCTGGTGAAGGTCTTTATAAACCCTCAGTATAGTTTCAGAAGTGGCCAGATCGTGGTTATCCATATCCTGAGCTCCTTGTACCTGACTGCTATATTGATTTAACCTGTTACTGACCTCTGCTTGTGTTCTGACCATTCTGCCTTCTGTTGCCCTAGACTATTTGCTTGTACTACGCTACTGCTCTGATACCGACCCGGCTATTCCATTTGACCATTCTGAACTCTGTATTCCTGATTCTGGCTCGGCTGACTCCTCTCCGTATTGTTAACCCTTTTCTGTCTAGCTAGTTTACCTGGCCAATTCTAAGGACCAGACAGATAGGGATCATTCACAGCTACACTGTTGGTAGCTTCTGGGTTTTGTGGAGTGTTGGGGGTTAAGTACTGCGTGGTGGGATCCGGGAACCGTGACAGCCGGCAGATGAGCGGCAGGTTAAACCGACTCCACCCGCAGGAGGTATGAACACCTTCCTAGCCGGCTTGGAGGCTTGCTTGCTGGTCCTGGACAGAGAGGACCTGGACGGTCCGCTCACCAGAGGAGTTTGGCGACGGATGACGCTTGCCTTGCGCCGCTGCCGAGGGGTGGCGGATCAGGGTTCGACAAGGGATGGAGCTGCATCGGCTGGACACTCTGCTGAGGCCTATATCATGGATGCTGTGGGGAGCCCGGACGAAGATGCTAAGAGAGGTGACAAGCCTGTGAAGCTCGACAGATGCATGGACTTATCGGACTCTGGCGGCCTGAGGAACGCGAGAGGTGCCTCGGAGACCTGGAGGCCGCTGGTCCCTGTGATCAACTCTGTGTTGGAGACCCGAGGAGCTGGCGCTCGGCTCGAGGAGCCCGGACTGCCAACACGCGCGGCATCGGGGGGAGCTCCGGTGAGACCTGGAGGCCGAGATCATGACTTGGAGGGAGTTGAGGGCCCCTCCTTGTCGACAGTGTGGGCAAAATCGCTTCGATGTGCTCCGGATTACATCCCGTGGCGGTCGGAGTCTCTCACCCAGGTGGCCGAGGTAGGAGCTTTCTGGGTGTCCTGAGGCATAACGCAGCTGTGGACCGTGCTCCTGGATGTAGAGCCAGCTTGGACACCGCGAACCAGCCACCTGTGTGACGATCTGCCTGCTGCACGAGCGGCCCTGTTTAGAGACGCGGGTTGAAATATTTTGTTGTTTTTCGATTGCTGACCCATTTTCTGATCTGGCCTTATTCTTTGACTTTTGATGACCCCTTTTTGTTGTACGAGGACGTTTTTGACTTTTTACTTTGCGGTCATGCCTTTTTTATTTGTTATATTTTATATTTTTTCAGCTGAGTTTTATGCAGATGTAACCCCCCATCCTTTTTATTTTATCGGCATATTCGGGATGTCTCGGGAGGTGCTGCAGTAGCCTGGTGCCCAGCTTGGCCCCCCGAGTGCCCGGGCCTGGTGCCATCATCCCCCTGGCCCCACCCGTGGTTTGTCACCGTACGGGAACCCGCCAGGGCAGGCACAATTTTGGCTTTGCCCATTCCCCCCCCAACCCTACCCCCTCATTTTTATGTTTGTTTAACACAGCAGTTCCTTTATACAGTTGTTTCTTTTTGCATACCTTTTTCTTTTTACAGCTGACTTTAATTATTGTTTTTCACAAGATGTGTTTGTGTTGCTGACTTTGTGCTTATTTTTAGATGAGACCCCCCTTCTGGGGAAGTTTTTTGCAGACTTATTAATACTCTTTGATGACTTCTTTATCTGTTTTCCCTAGAGGTTTATTTTCTGATGACATATCAATATAGTGGCCATTTTTGCTCGTATGCTTTAGCTTGGTCCTGCGAGGCCATCCATTATTTGTTGTTAAACTTACTTCTTTATTCAAAATAAAACAAATTTTGAATTAAAAAAGAAAGAAATCCAAAGTAATTTGGATTAGGATAATGATTTGTGCTTGTTTTAGAACTAGGGTTACTTTTAGGATTACACTTTAGGTAACTTTTGGTTTTAGGGTTAGGGTTACTATTTGAGCTTGTATTAAGGTTAGGGTTAACCCCGACCAACAGATTCTGCTCCATTTTCAGTTAATTTTTAGACAACAGATTAATCTCCTTCTTTTGGCTCGAGCACCCGATCTGAAAAGCATATTGGTAGAATGCAAAAGCCAGTATATCATACATTAAAAGAGAATCCAGAACTTGTAATCGTCATGTGCTAGGCTCAGATATATTGAATGTCAACATATCCCTTTGTGGTGTATATTGGAGCTGGAATATTTGTCTAGTTTGTGCCAGTTGGGAAATCTCTTTTGTGGTGTGGCCTGGATAAGATATATTGCATACTTTTATCTGTCAGTGACATACCGCAGATGGGACACATTGCGTTGGTTTATGCACTGAGTAATGTGTCTTTGTTGGAGTAGTCGGGGGTCTCTCAGTCTACATATGTTGTGACTTCTGATAGAGTTACATGGATGTTCGGTATTGGGTTTGTGATCTCTAGTCTCTCTGGGATGTGTCTAGATTGAGATATAATGGGGTTCAGATGTCTGTCTGTGAAGTGACCAGGCTAGGCTGTTTGGATTGGAGGACCCATATATCCTGTGTCAGACGGAGATCAAACATAAAGCAGTTATCATGAATATTTTAAATGTTGGAATTGGCACATCAGGGACTCTCTGAGATATCATAGGAACAAAACTATTGAATTGAAAATTTTGCATTGTGTTCTGCTGAGGTAAAGACTGTGAAAGCATAGTTGGACTAGCAGCACATGTCACAGGGCAACCTTGCAAAAGAGCGGAGGGCAGAGACAACAGTGTGTATTTTGTCAGTTTAACATGTGAAATGTTTCTGCTGCGCAATACACTCAGAGTTGGATCAATGTGTATGTTACTGAGACTCTTCACATACAAAGAGTTGAACCAATGTCACCAGCTGTGTATACCAATTTCTAGCTCTCTCTGAAGACACATAGTAACACAAAGGTCACTTGTTAGGTACCTGCTAGTGGGTCTTCGTACAAACAAAGTCACACTGATTACAGGTTTCTGTATACACATTGTTTCACCGCAATATAGGTTGAAAACAAGCCAACGTTCACCAAGCTCAACCTTCCAAATATCTCTATGCCTGCTGTTGATCCAAAAGAACGGAAAAAACCCTCTTGGTGAATTATCCACTTCTGCCCAAAGCTGACTTCTTTTTTCAAAATAAAACAAATTTTGAATAAAAAAAAAAAAAGAAATCCAAAGTAATTTGGATTAGGATAATGAATTGTGCTGGTTTTAGAACTAGGGTTACTTTTAGGTTTACACTTTAGGTAACTTTTGGTTTTAGGGTTAGGGTTACTATTTGAGCTTGTACTAGAACTAGGGTTACTTTTAGGTTTACACTTTAGGTAACTTTTGGTTTTATGGTTAGGGTTACTATTTGAGCTTGTACTAGAACTAGGGTTACTTTTAGGTTTACACTTTAGGTAACTTTTGGTTTTATGGTTAGGGTTACTATTTGAGCTTGTATTAGAACTAGGGTTACTTTTAGGTTTACACTTTAGGTAACCTTTGGTTTTAGGGTTAGGGGGGATCCTTCTCTGGTCCATAATGGAAATTTGATTTCTCCCTGGACCTGGAGCAATGTATTATCATTTTAATTCTTGTCTTTTATATCATAATTTACAAAGAAAACATCTAGACCTTTTATAAGGCATCAATTTAACTGGATAAAACAACATATTAAGGAAGAGAATATAGTCATGAAGATGTCACACATAAAGGATATCCATACCTGGAAATATATATATTAGTCACAGGAATATCACAGAATATTTATATTATTACCATATTGGCTACAGGTACTCTAGAATTTATCAGTTACCTTTGATTGCTGTTCCACTGCTCACGGAGAACCTCCCTGGCAGTGTCTGTGTCTCCAAAGCAGTATATTTCCCGCTACGGACACATATATCGATAGGTTATTCAGACTTTTTCCTAAGAGCGTTTTCAAAGAGATCTAGTTCAGTCTTTTAACGCCAGATGAAGTCTCATTTTCTTTCCTTGAGCACTCCCTTTGCCATCACCTGCGACATTGATGCTCTGAGGCAGTCTTCTCTTCTCACTTTGTAGCAGTCGCACCGTCACGTCGTCTCTCTCTATGTAATGGTCAGTCTTGTATGGCTATTGATTCTCTATCAACAGCGATTCTGCTCTCATTGGGGCTCTTAAATTGCAGATGTCTCATTGGCAGCTTGTTTCTCTAGGTACATCGGTCACTTTTCCAACCAGTCTCTTTCGTGATGACGTTGTCTAGCAGATCGTTTTTTTCTGCAGCGTTTGATATCTCGATGCAGTGGTCACTCTCTCTAGCTGTTGATATCTCAAGGCAGTAGTCACTGTCTCTAGCAGTTGATATCTTGATGCAGTGGTCACTCTTTATAACAGTTGATATCTCAATGCATTGGTCGCTTTCAAGGACCTGATATCTCAATGCAGTGGTGCCTCGTCTCCAGCAGTTGATATCTCAATTCAGTGGTCACTCTTGCTAGCAGTTGATTTCTCAATGTACTGTGGTCATTCTAGTTGCTGGTATCTCGGTGCAGTGGTCACTCTTAGAAGTTGATTTCTCAAAGCAAAGCGGTCATTCTCTCTAACAGTTGATTTCTCTATTCAATGGTTACTCTCTAGCAGTTAGTATCTTGATGCAGTGGTCACGCTCTAGCAGTTAGTATCTCGATGCAGTGGTCACTCTCTAGAAGTTAGTATCTTGATGCAGTGGTCACTCTCTAGAAGTTAGTATCTTGATGCAGTGGTCACTCTCTAGAAGTTAGTATCTTGATGCAGTGGTCACTCTCTAGCAGTTAGTATCTTGATGCAGTGGTCACTCTCTAGCAGTTAGTATCTTGATGCAGTGGTCACTCTCTAGCAGTTAGTATCTTGATGCAGTGGTCACTCTCTAGCAGTTAGTATCTTGATGCAGTGGTCACTCTCTAGCAGTTAGTATCTTGATGCAGTGGTCACTCTCTAGCAGTTAGTATCTCGAAGCAGTGGTCACTCTCTAGCACTTTCTTGCAGTTGCTATATCAATGTAGTAGTCACACTCACTAGCACTTCTTTTCGCAATGTACTGTTGTCACTCTACTAGCGGTTATCCTGGTGTATTAGTCACTCTCTCTAGCAGTTGATTTCTCAATGCAGTGGTCACTCTCTAGAAGTTGGTATCTTGATTCAGTGCTTCCCCTTTTAATCAGCTTATTTGTCGATGTTTCATTATCAGCATTTGTTCCTCAACTGGTCTTTAGTGATCAGTCAATCGCTCAGATTTCTTTTCCATATCCACTCTTTAAAAGTCTGTCTCTTTGTTGGTTTCTACAGCTGTCACTCTTTCAAGCATTTTCTTCATGTCTGTCTGTTTTGGTTATCCCATAAAGCAGCCTTTTCCTTCGTCTATAAGCTTTGATTGCCTTCTCAAGCTGTCTCTTTCTATTCTGCTACTGTCTGTACACTCAGCCAGATGTATTTTTTTATAATGTAGTCACATTGAGACCAGCGAAACGCCTCCCTGTGGGTTCACCCCCCCCCCCTGTAGTCATAAACCCTGCCCTTTGCATATAAACTCTCTCTGATGATCCATGCTTTATTTGGGAGGAAAAAGGTTCCACTACGCTCTTGCCGTCAGAAAAGCAGATGATAAAGAATAATAATAACTCGTGATAATTCGTGACTTTATCCTTTAAACATGGAACTGAGAGTTGAAAAGGGAGTCACTAAGTTTATGGTGAAATAACAACTTTGTGGAACATTAATGCCAATATTTCTTAATTATCATTTAAATAAATATACCCTCCATAGAGCATCTACTGCATGGGGTCAGTAACCTCGGCCCCCCAATGTTTTTGAACTACATCTACCATGATGCTTGGCTGATGATCATGGGGGTAGTGTTTAATTATCTGATTGATCAACAATCGTAAAAAGAATGCAAAAACAATGTCACTCGATCTCTAACAGGGTTATTTAAAGAGCCCTCTCATTCCCTGCGCTTCCCTGCACTTTGGGGAATCACAGTCCGCCACCCTGCGGTGTAGTCAGCATTCACCGCAGGTTTTCCGTAGTGCAGGGAAAAGTTGGCGCAAACCCACCGAACACTCACCGAACATTCACCAAACACCCACAGAAACCACAGCAAAACCCATACCGAACACGCCGGAAAAAGACGACGTGCAGCCGATCACAGCGCAGAGCAGCCGCCGGAGAAAGCCAACACACTGACGAACGGGGTAAAATAAAAAAAAATGCTTGAAAGTTTGAAAATTGAAACACTGTTTACAAACCAACTACTGAACGAAAATGTCTGGAATTTACATATAAGATCCTATAAATGATAAGAAAAAGGTTTGTTAAAGAAAAATGAAAAAAATGAAGAAAAAAAAAATAAACGGAAAAAAATGGTTTAAAATTTGGTTCAGTTTGACAGGTGTAAACAGGCGAATCCCTTTGGTTTCAATACAAATTCCATGTTTGTATTAAATTTTTATTCAACCGTTTATTCTTCTCATTTGCAGTAAAAAGTCTTTTTAAGAATTTTTAAAGAATTTTTTTAGCCATTTTTTAGGATTTTCAGCGATGTTTTTGATTACACCACAGTTTTTTTTCTGTAACAGACCGTTTTATTGTTATTCATAGAACCTTATATTTTATTTCCAAGCATTTTCATGCATTCGTTTTTTTAAAAATGCCTTTTAAAAGTTTTTTTTCCCCCCACTGTTCAGCGACTGGTCGGCTTAATCCTGCAGGGTTCGGCGGGTCATAGGCTGTGTTCGGTGATTTTTTTTGGATGCGCTTAGTGGTATTTCGACAATTTATTAGACACTTTCAGTGAATTTTTATTCGTTCAGTGTTTTTTGGCAGTTTGCAGCTGCGTTCGGCAGGTTTATCTGCTGCATTCAGTGGATCGATTTGGCACACTTCAGGGACCCTGCGGTGAATGCCGAATTCACCTCAGGGACGGCAAATTGAGGTCGCCGAAGGAGAGAGAGCAACAAAATTTTGCTGAAATTTCAGTGCTCTGAAAAACCCCTATATTTTTTTTCAAGCGATAATCCATAAAATTCCCTTATAACACAAATTCTTATCCTGCCATATTCTCACTTCCCTTTTTCATTTCCTAATCCTCAAACCCCCTTCCATGTCAAATTTTAGCTTAAATCCAAAATGTTAACTCATAGTGTAACTCCAGGACCCTTTGTTTTGTGTACTGTTCATATTTCATATATCCTTTCATACACTACGAGGGTAGGTCCAAATGTAAGGTTATGGGGGAATGGCCAGCTCTGCATGAGGGCAGACGTGTCTTCTTGGAGCTCTGAAGGACTCTCCTGTTATGGGGGGTTTGTAGCCTGACCTTTTCTGTGGATAATGCACCAGTGGAGACCCTGCACGGCTGGCCATTACAGGGATTGCTCCGGGGCCCGTTATTGCCCCCCTCGCCGGAGCACAGCTGAGTTTTATGTGAAAGCCTTCTGGTGACGCTGATCAGCCGTTGGCCATTTGAGGCCTTTGTTTTTGCCACCTAGACATTTCGCTCTTTGTTCCCCTGAGGCGCACCTCTGCTGGGAACTTGTCGGATGCAGACAGCAGGGATGGAGGGCCCCCATGCTCCGGCTGCACCTGCTGTCCCCCTGGCGAGGAACCCAGAGAAGCGACTGTAGCGGCGCGATTTGGAACACCTTCCGCCTGCTAGTGGAATGGAGGCTTGGTTTGATGCCCTCGAGGCCTGTCTTGATCAGACTCCGGGGGATGAATAGAGTCCACTTATCTGCGGTCCATGGCGGCGGCTGATGGCGTTGCTGGGAGCTGACCAGGAGCCTGAGGACCTGAAGGAAAAGACACCGGGGGATGCTGAACCTGATGATGGCTGGCTGGAGTTGCTGATCTGCGGAGTGGTGGGCCTGGAGGCCCATATCACGGACTGCGCCTGCCATCTGCATGTCGGAGGGGGAGCACAGCCGAGAGACAAGTGTATGAGGCTGCTGCTGCACCGACAGACGCGGGGACGTCGGCCCCGGGGCTTGCACGGGGGCGCCGACTGAGACTGGTGGGCTTTGCGCTGAAGGGAGGCAGTGTCGGCCTTAGTCTTGCGGCACGGCTGGTGTGTCCACTAGGCTGGCTTGGGGACTAGACGTCCGCAGTATCCACAACGTGGGCTTCTGGCCTTTGCGGATCTCACTCCTCGTGTTTGACAGTGCCTTTCCTGCCCGACCTGGCCTGCAAAGCGTGGCCCTGCCTGTCTTACGTCGGATGCCATTAAGAGACACTGGCTGAGGGTACTACTCCAGGAGCCATTCCTCCTTTTCGATGCTTCCACTTCTTTTTATTTTATATATTTTATATGATTTGCTATTTTTTCTGCGCAGACTTTCAGCCCTTTTTTCTCTTGCTCATTTTTTGTGACCTATATGTCCCCGCAGTAACTTTCTTGTTATTTTGTGGAATTTTTAATTCAGATCCCCCCCCCACCCATTTTCTGATATTTTGGGCTTACATATGGAGGCCCCCCCCTCATATTTTATGTGTTTCTTTTGATGATTTGAAGCTGGTTTATATTTTATATTTTAAATTCTATATGTGATTGAGCTGTTTGGCCCTGCAAGGCCAATTTTTACGGGTCGGTTTGTGACCTTATTTCTTTGCAAAATAAAAATCTTAAATACAAATGTAAGGTTAAAAACCTATGAAATAATGACGTTAATGCAATTTTTTTATTTTCAAAGATAGCCTAATCCTTTTAATAGCCCCACTGACGATCATAGAGACACGAGGTGATTCAAAAAATGACGGCGCAAAAATGGGCCATCATGCTCTACCAAATTCATTGTGGTTTCTCTGTAAAACAATGCATTGGAGACCTCTAAACCAATCATGGTGATGAAGCCCCTAGTCTCCAGAAGGTCCAAATTCAAGTCTGGACATTTTGATGTCTGTGACAAACCAAGAGACGGAGACCTTTGCATGTCCACAGATGAGACCATGGTGGCCAAGGTGCATGGATTTCTAGATCAGGACTCTCAAACATTATCAAAAAGTGAGGGTGGAGCTGACCATCGAAGAGTGTTGTTGCATTTTGGATGAGCTCTCTGAAACTTGCTATTTTAGCCTGATTTCTGAGACCCACTGTCGGCCGCTAGGTCTCTGCTGGAGGAGCAAGGGCCTGGCAGCCTGCTGACCCATGCCTGCGTCTACCTACTCTGTCTGGGCCTTGTGTCTGGGCCTTGTTTGGGACGTTTTAAGGCTTTGAGCCTATTCCTGTGGCCTACCACCGGCAGCCATCTTGGGCACCTGCCCGTGTAATCTAGAGTGCTGTCGACCCTCCGCATTCCTTTTTCAGCCTCCCTACTGTTGCGGATGGAGCCGGAGACGGTGGGATTCACGTACCTTTTTCCAGGCCGTTGCTGCGTTCCAGGTTGAAGGAGCGGATGGGAAGCGTGATGGAGGGCTGCTGGATGGTCAATCTCCCACTTCCGGGACTCCTGGGCTGTTATGTAGGACCTGGTTGGGAGCCTGGGGCTACCGGTGGAGGGCAACGAGCGCGTACTTACCAGAGATGACCTGCGTCGACTGCTTGCTGCTTTGCGGAGTTCCTGGAGTGCGGTGGCTCTGAGCGGGAATGATTTTGCTATTGATCTCCATTTGTCCGATGTGGCTGACTGCCTGGTGGGGGATAAGGAGTGGAGTGCCGCAGGAGACAATCCAGATGTCGCGCTGCCACAGCCACCTACACGACACCTGCACGGGAGACGGTTTCTGAGCCTCTGCCGACCCCTGCGGTTTTGAGCCGATGTGCAGGTTGCGGAGCTGCGTCCCCTAAAGGCTCCTTGCAGAACCTCTGCTGCTTGAGTGCTTTTTCACGGTCCTAGGAGTGTAGTGGTGTGGGATCTTGCCCCGCGGCATTTCTCGTGAAGATGGCAGCACTGCCCGCAGGCTTCCTGCCTCAGCGGCTTTCCATGTGGTGCCTTGCCAGTGAAGACCCTGGTCTCATTTTTAGATGCAGGCTGAGGAGATTCTTTTATAGTGCGTTGGCCCCGCGAACCACGTGTCAAAGCGTCTGCCCTCTAATATCCCTCCTCTCCTGTTTGATTGCACCCCCTCTCATGATGATACCCCCGCCATTTGTTTCTGCGCTCGAGACACTTCTTGGGGACATTTTAGATTTTCTGATAACCTTTGTTTTGTGACAATTTGTTTTTCTTCTGAGTGCTCTTGGTAACTGTTACCTTTTTGATGGATGCCATCCACCCTCCCTTTTTTGGGGCTGTTTCAGGGTGTGCCACTGTGGCAGCTACCATGACTCTGCCTGCCATTTTTGGCCCCCGAGTGCCCTGGCCTTGTGTCACTTTGCCTTCCATGGCCTCCCAATGTCTTTTGGACTCCTGGGATCGTGTCAAGAAAGTCACGGAATTGGTCACTGCCGGTTTCCTCCTCCCTTCCCTCTCCCCCTTCTTATTTTATGGCACCATTTTTCTTCTGTGATTCTTTTTGTTTTTCTACTGAGTTCAGTCACTTGGGCCTGCATGGCCATTCTTATGTGTTGTTAGTTGTACTGCTGACGTTTATTCATAATAAAATATTTTGAATATAAAAAAAACATTATCAAAAAGCTTGTGGAAGAGTTCAACATTCCAAAAACAAGCATGTTGAGGACTCTTCATGATGAGCTGGACTTCACAAAGAAGTGCGCCCACTGGATTCAGTGTTTGTTGAATACAAAAAAAGTTGAGTTTTCCAAAATGTTCCTCGGCGATGATGGAAAGTCTACCAAGTTTAAGGCAGTTGTCAATGGAGCAGTTGGCCACGTTAACAGAAGACGATTTTCCTGGGGGCTGTTTTGAGAAGTGGGTGCACTGCTTGAAAAAATGCATATTGTTTGGCGGCGATTTATGTTGTGAAATGCTGAATAAACAAGCTTTCTTTGAAAGAAAAAGTTTTGAAGTTAGCATCATTATTTATTTGATTTTAACCTTAGGTTTGGCCCTCCCCTTGTACACCCCTACTAACTTATGGAAACACTAAATCAAACCTCATCACAATAGTCCTACCTTACTGCACAGATATCATATGGAACAGTTGCCACCTTGGGGACACACCTATAAATGATGCTCCGAAAAAGCCAGAGATTTTTAAAAAAGTGTTGCATATTTGGACAATATGTCAAGGGGTTACGTTACCAAGGTTGGACCTCAATATGCAGGGTGGTAATTGGGGCGCGGTAACAGGTAGATCGGAAAGCAGTCTCGTAGTCATTATGCAGGCCAAGGGTCGGTGCAGGCAGCAAAAGTTCATAGACGATAAACGGAAAGGAGGGTCAAGCCAGGATACCAAGCAACAATGCTTGGTAGTGTCTATAGGACGGTCAGACAACAGCTGAGCAAGGAGGCTATGGTGATCCAGACTTTTATAGTTATAGTCCATCCTAGTGCTCCTTGCTCCACTCCCAGAGGCAGGGTGCAGCTAGGGAGGCAGGGAACCCCGGACAGTCAGTCTGAGGACATAGCCTCATTGGCCCAGCCCCCGGATGCTTTCACCACCTCCCTGCCCAATCCTTGCAGGGGAACTCCCCAAACAGAGGCGGGGCAAGTCCTGGCCACTGCACCGGGAGTACCACGTCGGGTCCACTCCCTCCTACTGGCACAGGAGCTGTGACCCCTGGTCAGAGTCACCCTTCTCCAAGTGAGCCTGGCTAGGGGTGGCCAGTGGCTGCCGGAGGTGGAACGTGTTCCCGCTGGTGTAAATTTTGAAAAATGGTAACAGAGGTGGGTCGTTCTTTACGTTCACTGCACTACAACATATTCTATATCTAGAATATCTAGGTCAGTGAAGTGCACCTAGCTTCTCCCTGTATCACCTCTTCCCATGATAGACTGCAGGATTTCTCACGTGCAGCCCCCATCCTTCGGAATGCTCTCCCTCGTACTCTCAGACTATCTCCTAGTTTCCCTTTCTTCAAACGCTCCCTCAAGACATTCCTAGTTAGCAAAGCCTACCACCCGACTCAGTGACACAACCAGTCCATCACTGACTTTGCGGTCCTCTCCTCCTGTTTCCACCACCAACCCTTCTAGATTGTAAGTTCCCACAGGAATAGGGCCCTCGTTTCCTCATGTACTGGTTTGTAAAATGTTGTTCAATGTATTGTAACCCTGTCTATGTTGTGTCCATGGTACAGCTCTGCAGAGTATGCTGGCGCTTTATAAATAAAAAGAATAAAGATTTAAAATAAAGGGCTATATTACAAAGTTGGTGCTAACTTAACCAGAGCTGTTGTTAACTTGTTACCGGCTGAGTGGAGTAGAGGTAATGTCACCGCTCTGCATGGAGAGAGCCTGTGGAGTCATGGGTTTGATCCCAGCGAGCAACCTCTCCAGTAAGTGTCCTTGGCAAGACACCTAACGGTACATACTCGACACCCAGGACATACTTGAAAACGAGAGAAATCTCAATGTATCCTTCCTGGTAAAATCCTTTCACAAAAAAAAACTTACCAGAGCCATTACAGCCTATGGAGGATTTAAGTTAACAACAGCTCTGGTTAAGTTAGCAACAACTATGTAATATAGCCCAAAGTCTTTAAAAAAAACCAACATATTTTTCTTCACATCTAAGGCTAGGGTCAGACTGAGGCAGTGCGAACGCGCGTTCTGGCGCACTTAATCACGGCCGTGCTAGCAGCAGATGCCGGGCAATGACGGCCAATATACGAAGTACGGTCGCACAAAAGTCCGGCCGTGCAACGCAAGTGGAAAATGAACGCATTTTTTCGAGAACGTTAAACCACTAGTACTGACGTACAGAGTGCGCTGCGTCCGCTAGCGGCGTGTTTGCGTGAATTGGAGACATCAGACGCTGCTAATGTCCGGCCAACATAACGTCCAGATGCAAGAAGTGTTTTATTGATGATCCGTACAAAATCACGGATGAAACTGCGCATAGTATGACCGCTATCGCGTATTCCGTGAAAAAATACGTCCATTCTTCGAACGCACATTTTCACGGACAACGTGAAAAATGCGTTAGTCTGACCCTAGCCTAAAAAGGTGCCCAACTTTTTTAATACAATCAGGGTTATTCAAAGAGATCCGAATTGTGGCCGAAAGGTAACCGAACAGTGAAATTCAGTGTTCGGTTACCTTTCCTGGCCATTTCGGCTATTCAGAGAGCAGGCAGTTTGCCAAATGCTGGTGAATTGCCTGCACATACGGTGCCTGGTCGGTGCCTGTTCAAGGGCAGTGACATCCCCATAGTGAAGCAATGCTTCGTCTATTCAGAGAACAAAAACCATCAGTGAAAAGTTGCTGAATTGCCCTGCTGTTCGGTGGTTTCATTTGACAGGTTTATTCAGGCGAATCCCATAGGCTTCAATGTTAAAAATATTCCCGTTTTAATTCAATATCTAATAAGCCGTTGATTATAATATTCTGCAGTAAAAAGTCTCTTTATGTATAGATTTTTTAGGATCTTTTAGGCACTTTTCAGGATTTTTTTGCGATTTTTTTTAAATCGTATTTTCTTTTTTCTGTAACAGCCCTTTTTATTATCATTCATTGGATCTTCTATGTAAATTTCAGACATTTTCGTTCTGTAGTTTATTTGCAAACAGCATTTCACTTTTCAAACATTCAAGCGTACTGCTTTCTTTTTCTTTCACTCCATTCGTCTGCGGTGTCGGGTTTTTCTGGCGGCTGCTCGGGTTTCTCCGGCATGTTCGGCGGGGTTAATCCAGATGTTTTTGCGGGTTTCGGTGTGCGTTCGCCGGGTTTTGCGGTGAGTGTTTGGCGGGTTTGCGGCTGCTTTTCCCTGCACTACGACGTTCCTGTGGTGCTTGCTGAATATACCGCAGGGTTGCCGAAATGGGATCACCAAATCCCACTGAATTGAAGAGAGTGAAAAGTCACCAACGTGTGGTGACTTTGATTCTCTTTGAATAACCCTGTGTGACTTTTTTGGAGTGTTGAACAAAAGATGGCAATTTACCACAGCACACCACATCCCACTCCTCTTCGTCCAGTACTGTTATTTGCTCCCAGCAATAAAACTATTTCTCCATCCCATGTATCTAAGCCCAACTCTGTTGGTATAATCTTTCTCCTATGGGGGGACCTTGTTACTGACAATTTGTCCAGAGACTGCATTTAAGAGGTGAGTGCCTAACTATGTACACATCTCTATTTTATGTAAACACTAGAACTGATCATCTCTACCATAACTAAGTTGCTTTCCTTCTTATTCTCCTCCACCCCAACACCTTTAGATTGTTAGCTCTTCTGAGCAGGGTCTTCAACACATCCAGTCTCTGGCTTTTAAGTTTGTTTGTAATTTTGTTAGTTTAATTCCCTGTTCTTTATTGTAAGACGCTTCGGAAACTGTAGCTGGTACATAAATGATTATAAAATTAATAACAATAATATTTTGGTGGAACAAGTCCAGACCAGAAGCAAGACGTGCGTGCCCTGCAGTCTCTGGAATATAAACCTCAGCACCGTGGCAGCCTTATGAGTATAACTAAGGAGATTTATAGCTTTATCTCCTTTCTGCATACTTTCCTGGAGAGAATATGTCCTCCGACCCCCTCATCCACCACAGATCCTACACCAATGTCTCCATTACACACTACCAGGGACAACTATCTTCTGCCTTTCCAAACACTACAAACTAAAATTCCCTTGTATCACATCTTCCTGCACGAATATCTGCGATTGTCTACCTACTCTATGGATAAAGGACTAATAGAAAGGCTCTGCACATGTGGTTTACCCACATAAGACAAGAATTCTTTATTCTGTTTATTTGGAAGATTTTGTCCTAGCATATTAGCAATGAACCAGAATGTTGTTGGTGCATTCAGGATAGCAAATATAACTGTGTAGTGTGCCATTAGGGCAATATATGGCACTTTGTATGTTCCAGATCTACGTTCACAATAAATAAAGCACCCTAGTCCCTATTTCTGGTCACGTTTGAGGCGCTAGATAGGGAGATCCTCATTCACTGGGATGTTGAGCACCACATCTTCCTCTGGAAAACAGCTACAACAAAAGGGAAGACTATATTAAGAAACAAGAATAAAAAAGTTAACATAAATTGCTATAGGGCTGTATAAGCAGCAGTTGGCAACGGCATTCTATAAAACACTGGTAAAGAATTAGACAAACATACATGCAAACCGTTATGGCACTGCTCAGATATTACATTTAGAGCATTACTAATATACATCTGGAGACAATCTCCCACAACAACTAGGTAACCAAATTTGATGAATCAAGAACAGCAATCTCCCATAATATTTATCCACACAATGAGGCTAGTCTTCAAGGCATATAAAATTCAGAAAAAGCAAACCCTGTGATTGCAGTGGCACATAAAATAAAAATAAATAACAAGTCAGCTGCTGCTGTAGTGGAAGGAGGCCATGCTCCCTATACGCTGAAGAAGTGATCCATACCCTCAAAGGCCTGTACTTTGCATGGTCTCTGCAGTAAATCAGAGGCCAAATGACTGGACCATATTCAAAGCAGCGCCAGTACACGTTGACACTTTTTCCTTTTTTTTGCTCTAGGTTACTGCCGTCTGCTTGAGGTGTACAGAAGGGGTCCTTCCACTACAGCAGTATCTGAGCCTCACCACTCAGTACCGGCGCCTCACCACCAGCCTGAACAAACAGGAGGGAGCATGATACTTCTCCCTCCTCCTGCAGTGGCAGGCAGAGAATCGGAAGCGCTCGGCAGCTCATATTGCTCCTAAACGCTTCCGATTGTCAGGAGTGTATGTAGGGACTGATAACCCCCCTCTTCTCCCAATAAGTGACAAGGGAGGGCTGGTTAAATAAAATCTCCCCTCTGTTTCTTCAATGCCCCAGCTCTGACAGATGTGTGTAAATATGCTGCACCCCCTCTCTCTGCAGAGCTGCGGATTGTCAGGCAAGCGTGTAATCAGAGGTGCTGGCACTGTAAGGCGGTACAGGTGGCCCCCTAAGAGCGCAAGACCAGGAGGGGGTGCACAAAAAATTTGAATCCCTGGTCACTTGCCTTGACAGGGATCCAAATTTTTAAACTATTTGCCTGGCGATGTGTCCCTGCTGCTCCTCCTCTAAGATGCAGCTGGTGCCCAGCGAGCTGCATTGTATCTGCCAGGTCAGAGAGCAGACTCCCCCGCGGTGCTGGAAATGGAAGCCTGCACTCTCTCTCCTCCTAGTCCCTTCCTCCTTGCTGGTGCCTGGCCCCCTCTGATGATGTCAAGAGGAGGGCATGCCAAAAGAAGTCTACACTGCCGCCTTACCCCCAGCCTTCCCTAGCAGTTCCAGACAGTGTGTGGTGCACCCTGGAAGGTGAGAAATTTAAGCCCTGGCTGCATTGCTCTGCAGGGACTCAGGGACAGGCAGGCCTCAGAACAAAGAAAAAACTACTGCTGCTTCCAAATACACTTCAAAACAGCATTTAAAAATATCAGCTCTGTCAACACAGGTATGTTCACCTGGTCCTGCTGTTACCACCATGTGAGGGTGTTCAAGGTCAAACACCCTCTCATTGGAGTCCCCCAATATTATTCAAACAGTACTTGGTGGATAGTGGAGTTTTATTGCTGTGGAGCTCATACACACTGTGCATTACTGTGTTTCATTGCTGTGGAGCTCATACACACCGCATTACTGTGAGTTTCATTGCTGTGGAGCTGGATTTTTACCAGTTAAACACCTAATACTTTATTAACGCCAAATATATATATATATATATATATAGGGAATTGTGTGCGATGGTGTGTACATTCCCCCTGTGTTTTTGAGAGGGCAGTGGGCTGTTTAAAGCCAGAAGGAAAAGATGTGTTTTAAACGTGCAAGGAACACACTTTTTTTCTTTGCAGCAACACAGTGCTGATTAAGCCTTCAGCTGTTCACCACACGGTTTCACCAGGCACTTTTCAAACTTCTATGCCCATAGACCTGTTGGCGCTTGCCCGCATCCTCCACCATATGTCACGGGGGGCACTATATCGCGGTCCTCTAGGGCAATTATGGCACGGAAACAGTCTCTTTCTATAGCTGAGTTTTATTGTGGCACTCCAGCATACAAACAAAATATAACAGAAATCAAAACCTAACTCGTCCGAGTGCTGACTAAACAATAAAGCGTCCCACACTACCTTAGGAAAATAATCAAAAGAAAATACCAGCTTTTTGAAGTCCTCGTTCCAAGCTGCCGAACCAGAGCTCCACCGTTCTGTGTGTTTTTGTCTGTCTCTCTTTCTCACTGTTTCTCACACCCAGGAAACATTTAAGGGCATTTAATTAGCAGGTGTGTAGACCTTGCAGCACAGGGGAACAATTTAAAACACATTTTTTCCTTCTGGGTTTAACCCTTTCGCTGCTGAGGCTTTTCCCGTCCCTGTGCTGAGGTCATTTTTACCTGTTTTGCGCATCATGTTTAAACGTGTTTTGAAGGCTTATTTTAGTATATGACCCAGACATATTATATATCGTTCTTTCCGTCAGACTCGGTAGATTCATAATATGTCATTATTATATGTATACGTTATGTCATGTCTGTATATTATAACAAAAAATGCAATAAAATATGTATTTTCAATAATTTACAATGTGTAAAGTGTTTTTTTTCCCATTTTAACATGCGAGCAATTGCGGTTATATTTTGTATGGGGTGCGCTTGTTAAAAAAATTAGAGATGGGGTCTCGTTACATTTTTTTTTGGGGAAAATTACACTATTTTTAACAAACGCACCGCATACAAAAATCGTTAGTGCAGCATCATTGGTCACATTATAATTGAAATGGGAACAATATTGCTACACTAACAAACCAAAAAAAATAAAAAAAAAGTGTTTTGTTTTTTTTTTATAATTTTTTTTTTCATTTTTTTTTTTTTTATTTTTCATTTTTTTTTTTCTACACCTTTTTTCACTTTCATGTTTGGTATCGTTGGAACGGCCATGCTCTGGCCGATCGAACCATACCAAAATTTAACCCCTAACTGCCACGGATCGGGAGATAGGGAGTTCATTGGAACTCCCTATCTCCACCGTTGGTGGCAGTTAAGGGTTAACTCTAGGACTGGCGTCATCGGGCTACGCACGATGACGCCAGTCCTCAGGGGGAGTTCCCGGAGGCTTGGCCGACATCCAAGATGTCGGCCAGCTCCGGGAAAGGATCGCGTACCGGCGCTTTTCAGCGCCGATTCGCGATCCAGCTCCCCAGGGGTTAATGCCAGACATCATTTGGAAGGGCAGGCTGTGCCCTTCCAAATGATTCCTGGGTTAACCCCCGCAGAGCCGCCGATCGGGAGGGAGAGAGGTCCGAAGGACCTCCCCCCTCCCTTTCAGGCGCCTCCTCCGCACATGCGGGGGGGGCGCCTGAATTTGGTGTCATCGCGCTGCCGCGATGACACCAAATTCCGGCGGCTGCTGTTCCGGATGCCGGGCTGACATCCAGGATGTCAGCCCGCACCGGAGGGGCCAGCGATGGGCCGGAACCCGGCCGAACGCTGACCCCAATGGGAGGACGCGCTCAGCGCGTCCTCCGCATACCAGCGGGAATGCTGAGGACGCGCTGAGCGCGTCCTCAGCATCGAAGTGGTTAAACAGCCCACTGCCCTCTCAAAAACACAGGGGGAATGTACACACCATCGCACACAATTCCCCTCACCTTATCACAATATGTATGTATGTATATATATATATATATATAAAAATCACGAGTATAGCAGTCTCTAGTGATACCTTTTTTAATGGACTAACGTTACATTTAAAGTACAAGCTTTCGAGAGGATTCCTCCCTTCGTCAGGTATAGAAGCTAACTGATCAGAATAATAGAATTAAACATAGGGACAGTCATAGGGCTCACAGTTGGGGGTGTTAGATGTTGTACATTGCCAAATGGCATGGTCAGAGGGGGAATAAAAAAAAAAAAAAAGAAACATTAATTGTCTCAGGCAAGATGCAATCATGTCCACTTCAAAGGGAATGTGAAAGGACATTTCGAAAGAAATAAGAAAAAAAAAGAAGACACAAAAGAAAAACACAACACCGTGAGTATGGGGAAGACACAAAAATAGGAATTATGAATATTACGTGGCGTTATTATAGTGGGTTAAAAAACCCAAATCTATATTAAGTCCTTGTTTTATATTGTTGAAATATGTGATCATTTTCATTTCATATGTTTTGCGTTCCCGGTGATCTTTAAAATGTCCTTTGAGGATTTTGATTCTGAGGTTTTGGATGGAGTGGCCTGCTAGATTGAAGTGATGTCCCACTGGGGTACAATATGTGTTTTCCTGGTGGTTCCTGATGGAGTGTCTGTGCTGGTTCATCCTGAGATTTAGTTTAAGGCTGGTTTCAGGACCCTGCGCTCAAAGAAATATTCCCACAGCCCCCCTTACTGGCATTCAAGCAACCCCCCCAACTTGAGGCAAAAACCGGTCCACAGCAAACTCACTCAGGAACAGGATGATATACAGAATGGGACCAAACGCTGCAACAAATCCCGCTGCAAACTGTGCCAACACATATGTGACAGCAGCACTGCACGACACCGCAACGCCATACGCAACATCAAAGGCTCGTACCTTTTTCATGTCTGCCAATGAGGTATACATGATCCAGTGCACGGCATGTGATAAGGGCTGCTATATTGGTGAAACCAGCCGTAAACTAAATCTCAGGATGAACCAGCATAGACACTCCATCAAGAACCACCAGGAAAATACATAATGTACCCCGGTGGGACATCACTTCAATCTAACAGGCCACTCCTTCCAAAACCTCAAAATTAAAATCCTCAAAGGACATTTTAAAGACCACCGTGAATGCAAAACATATGAAATGAAAATGATCACATATTTTAACACTATAAATGCTGGACTCAATGTCGATTCTGGGTTTTTAACTCATCATAACGTCACAAAACATTGTAAATTTTGGCTGATGTTTTGTTTTTTCTTGGTTTCCTTTGCTTTTTCCTTTTTTCATTCTAGGTTGTATGATCTTATCTCTGTTGTTTTATTATGGGCCCAAGATCCCTCACGCGTTTATTTTCCCATTTTGAACATACCATTTGACCTCATTTGACCTCATTTTTTACGACATCCAATACCCCCACCCATGTGACCCTTATGTCCTAATGTTCAATTCTAGTAAGCATCCAGACCTGAGGAAGAGCGGTATTCTCTCAAAAGCTTGTCTTTAAATGTAACGTTAGTCCAATAAAAAAGGTATTACTACGTACTGCTATACTCATGATTTTATATATATATATATATATATATATTGCTTTGCATTATATAATTATAGCTTTAAGGCTGAGGTTAGATGAACGCAGTGTGAACGTGCGTTTAGCCGCACTTTATTATTTTTTTGGAGAAAGGATTTTACCAGGAAGGATACATTGAGATTTCTCTCGTTTTCAGGTGTGTCCTGGGTGGCGAGTGTGTGCCGTTGGGTGTCTTGCCGGGGGCGCTTGCTGGGGGGGTTGCTCGCTGGGATTGAGCCCATGGCTCCACGGGCTCTCTCCATGCAGGGCGGTGACATTGCCTCTACTCCACCCAGCCGGTACGGCTGTGGTAGCAGCAAATGACATCCAACGCAGGCCCACACACAAAGTACGGCCGCACGAAGGTTTGGCCGCGCAACGCAAGCGGCAAACGAACGCATTTTTGCAAGAACGTCAAACCACTAGTACTGACGTACAGAGTGCGCTGCGTCCACATAGCGGCATGTGTGTATGATTAGGAGACGTCAGACGCTGCTCATGTCCGGCCAATATAATGTCCAGACACCCAAAGTTTCCTGGTTTGGATCCGTAAAAAGTCACGGACGAAATTGCGCATCGTATGACTGCTATCGCGTCTTCTGTGAAATAATGCGTTCGGAAGCGTCAACGCACTTTTTGACGGTAGACATGAAAAATGCGTTCGTCTGACCCTAGCCGAATATGTTTTGGTAAATACCTGAAAGAACTAAAATTATGCCCTTGTCCAAATATATATGGACCCAACTGTAAACACAACACAAGCTAGACATCATGCAAGTTCCGGCTGGGTGGAGTAGAGGTAATATCACTGCTCTGCATGGAGACAGCCTGTGGAGTCATGGGTTCAATCCCAGCAAGCAACCTCTCCTGGGATAATGAGATAATGCACCTGGGATGTAAAAACCCAAGGGCTGAATATAGAATATTTGATACAGTCCTAACCTCAACATCTGAGGAAAGGGATTTAGGGGTTATTATTTCAGAGGATCTAAGGGTAAGCAGTCAATGTAATAGAGCAGCAGGAAATGCTAGCAGAATGCTTGGTTGTGTAGGGAGAGGTATTAGCAGTAGGAAAAGGGAAGTGCTCATGCCACTGTACAGAGCACTGGTGAGACCTCACTTGGAGTACTGTGTGCAGTACTGGAGACCGTATCTCCAGAAGGATATAGACATCTTAGAGAGAGTTCAGAGAAGGGCTACTAAAATGGTGTACGGCTTGAAGGAGAAAAGTTACCAGGAAAGGCTTAATGACCTTAACATGTACAGCTTGGAAAAAGGACGAGACAGAGGAGATATGATAGAAACATTTAAATACGTAAAGGGAATCCACAAGGTAGAGGAAGGGAGTATATTTAAAAGGAAACAAAATAGCAAAACAAGAGGACATAGTCTTAGATTAGAGGGGCAAAGGTTTAAAAGTAACATCAGGAAGCATTATTTTACTGAGAGGGTGGTGGATACATGGAACAGTCTTCCAGTAGAAGTGGTAGAGGCCAAAACAGTAATTGAATTTAAGCAAGCATGGGATAGGCATAAGGCTATCCTAAACAAAAGATAAATCCAGGTTAAGTATCCATGTAATTGGGCAGACTAGATGGGCCGAAAGGTTCTTATCTGCCGACATTTTTCTATGTTTCTATGTTTCCTTGGAAAGACACCTAACGGTACATACTTGCCACCCAGGACATACTTGAAAACGAGAGAAATCTCAATGTATCCTTCCTGGTAAAATCCTTTCTCAAAAAAAAAAAAAAAAGTTCAGTCACAGAAGCCACAAAACATACCGGGATCCTTGAAGCAGGAGGCCATGGCACATCTTGTCAATCTCTTCTCTTGCTGACGTTTGCAGGGATTTTCTTGACGCCCGCAAATTTACAAGCTGCTTTTTGATCTCCCCAATGACCTGGAGGAAGAGACTGATAAATGGCAGCTGTGACATCCATAGACCATACTGTGAACTCTAGTAAATGCTAAAATTATATAGGCATTTTCCAAGATGTTTGAGGTCTGACGCCAAAGCTTTGGACGCCCTGCATGGTGGAAGATAATGGATAAAATAAAGTGCTTGCATTTTCCGGTGTCACAACTGTTGAGAAAATCTTTCATTGTGCAAAATCTCCCAGGAGACCTGGAGATCATTTCTGTTTTACATCTGATCTGGTGGTTTACGATAAAACAACTCTCACCTCGTCTTCACCCCAAAACACTATCAGGGTTATTCAAAGAGAATCGAAAAGTCACCGCAAGTTCGTTGACTTTTCGTTCGCCGCTCTTCGGGGCGATTCGGCCATCCTAGTTCGCCGACCCTGCAGTGTATTCAGCAAGCACCGCAGGGCCCCCTGTAGTGCAGGGAAACCCTGCCGAACACTCACCGCAATACCCGTCGAACACTCATCGAAACCCGCAGAAACAGCTGGATTAACCATGCTGAACACGCCAGAGAAACCCGACTAGCTGCCGTTCACAGCGCAGAGCAGCCGCCGGAAAAAGCCGACACGCAGACGAACGAGGTGAGAAAAAAAAAAAAGAAGAGTTTGCTTGAAAGTTTGAAAATTGAAACGCTGTTTGCAAAAAGCTACTGAACGAAAATGTCTGAAATTTACATATAAGGTCCTATGAATGATAATAAAGAGGTCTGTTACAGAAAAAAGAAAAAAACAAAAAAAAATGGAAAAAATAGTTTGACAAAAAAATCCCAAAAAATGCCTAAAAGATCCTAAAAAAATCTATGACTGAAGAGACTTTTTACTGCATAATAAAATAATAAATGGTTTATTAGATATTGAATTAAAACGGGAATATTTTTAACATTGAAGCCTACGGGATTCTCCTGAATAAACCTGTCGAATGAAACCACCGAATGGCAGGACATTTCGGCAACATTTCTCAGCTGTTCGGTGTTCTCTGAATAGACGAACCATTGCTTCTCTATGGGGGATTTCACTGCCCTCGAACAGGCACCATACGTGCAGCCAATTCGTCACAATTTGACGAAACGCCTGCTCTCAGAATAGCCGAATGGCCTCAAAATGTCCCCATTCGCTGAATTTCAGTGTACGGTTACATTTCGGGGCCAGATCGACTCTCTTTGAATAACCCTGTATATGAAAGAGAGACTATATGCACTGCAAGAATATAAACACTGATTGTGTAATATTGTATCGGAATGAATGTGTCACGGATCCCTCTGATTACCAAAAGTGTGGTCCCTTTACGCAGACCGCTCTCTACCCTTCCGATCCTTGAATGGTCGGCAATACTAGACAGACAATTTACCAGACAATATATAAACAAGGGGTAACACCAGACAGAGGTATGGAATAGAGTATTGTCACAAATCTTTCTGACTACCAAGATATTGATCTCTTTATGTAGCTCCCTTTCTACTCTTCCGATCCTTGAATGGTCGGCAAAGCTATATAGACAATGAAGCAGGTAACAGGTAAAGAAAGGGAAACACCAGACAGGGGTACAGACCAGATCACAAGTCCTCCCTAGGACTTTAGTAATAGCAGAGGTAGTCTGATGCGTGCTTAGGGTGCCACATAGACTGACCTCGGTACCAACGTTAAGGGCAGAACCTAGCGCAGAGTAAATGCCAATGCCAGGAGTCATACACAGGAGGGTTCGTTTGCCAATGCCAAGGGTCATACACAGGAGGGTTCGTTTGCCAATGCCAAGGGTCATACACAGGAGGGTTCGTTTGCCAATGCCAAGGGTCATACACAGGAGGGTTCGTTTGCCAATGCCAAGGGTCATACACAGGAGGGTTCGTTTGCCAATGCCAAGGGTTATACACAGGAGGATTCGTTTGCCAATGCCAAGGGTCATACACAGGAGGTAGCCAAAATAACACAAGAGCTCTGCGGGAGGTGAATACCACGTCAGGGCACCGGTGTATGGAGAGACTGGGTTTTAAAGCCGGCGGGTCCGCGTCATAACGCCAGGCCCCGCCCCTCGGCGTCCCACGTGAGCGCCCCCGGAAGCGTTTACATTCGGCGCCTGGCCAGCGAGCAGCGAGGAAGCTGCTGCCAGGCGCCCCATCCCCTGAGCCACCGTGACAGAACCCCCCCTCCAGGGGCGGCCACTGGACGACCCCCAGGGGCACGGGGGTGCGCCAAATAGAAGGCCTTCACTAGCCTAGGAGCATGAACTTCCGCAGCTGGTACCCAAGAACGATCCTCCGGACCGTAGCCCACCCAATCAACCAAATACTGCAAAGACCCCCTAGACATCCTGGCACCCAGAATGGCCTTAACTTCGAACTCCTCCTCGCCCTCCACAGAGACAGGAGGCGGTGGAGCATGGACTTTGGTGTACCGATTACATAATAACGGCTTCAAAAGGTTAACATGGAATACATTGTGTATCTTAAAATGGGGGGGTACCGCCAAAGCATAGGAGACAGGGTTGAGTCGCCGTAGAATCTTATAGGGACCGATGTACCTAGGAGCCAACTTCATGGAAGGCACTAAGAGCTTGATGTTACGTGAAGACAGCCAAACCCTGTCCCCAACTTGATACACGGGTGCCTGCCTCCTGCGTCTGTCGGCCTTGGTTTTCTGGATGGCACTACTCTCCTCCAGTGCCCGTCTCACTCTCCCCCAAGTCTCTTTCAATGATGCCAGTTGCTCATCTAAAGCAGGAATCGTGGTATCAGGAAACGTGGCGGGGAGCACGGGAGGATCAAAGCCATAGACAGCGAAGAAAGGAGAATGACCTGTGGATTCGCTTACTGCGCTGTTAATAGCATATTCTGCCCATGGTAGCAGGTCTGACCAGTTATCTTGTTGTTCTGAGATAAAGCACCTGAGATATTTCTCTATATTTTGGTTTGCTCGTTCTGCTGCTCCGTTGGTCTGGGGGTGATAAGCCGAAGAGAAAGAGAGGTCTATCCCTACGTTCTTGCAAAACCCTCTCCAGAATCCGGAGATGAATTGGGTCCCCCTATCAGAGACTATCTCCCGAGGGACACCGTGAATGCGGACCACATTAGCAATGAATATGGGCACCAGTTCAGCTGCCGAAGGTAGTTTCCGAAGAGGAACATAGTGACCCATCTTGGAAAATCGATCTATGATCGTAAGTATCACTGTATTCCCTCTTGACTCAGGTAACTCTACTATAAAATCCATGGCTACATGTGACCAGGGTCGTTCGGGGATCGGCAAAGGCTGGAGTAAGCCAATGGGTGCTGTTTTGGGACTTTTCTGTCTTGAGCACACGTCGCACACGGCAATGTAATCTTTGACATCTCGGCGCAACGTGGGCCACCAGAGGAGTTTACTGATACTAGACACAGTCTTGGTGATACCCATATGCCCGGAAGTTTTATTATCATGATAGATGTTAAGTACTTCCTCTCTTTCGTTCTCAGGTACAAAGAGTCTCGCAGGAGGTTTTCCCCCAGGAGCTGCGCCCTGGACGGTCTGCAGCCTTTTCATTAGAGGAGACGAAACACTAATCGTGGTAGCGGCTATAATCCTTTCCTGGGGTACAATGGGATGCTGATCTTGGATATTATGTTCATAAGACTCATACTGTCTCGACAATGCGTCTGCTTTAATGTTTCTGGACCCAGGTCTATAGGTAAGCACGAAATTAAAACTTGAAAGAAACAATGACCATCTCGCTTGTCTGGAATTTAAACGTTTGGCATCTCCAATGTACGTGAGATTCTTATGGTCGGTTATGATAACAATGGGGTCCTTAGACCCTTCTAATAAATATCTCCATTCGGCCAAGGCCGCGATGACTGCTAACAATTCTCTATTTCCAATGTCATAGTTCTTCTCTGCCGGGGACAACTTCCGAGAATAGAAGCCGCATGGATGCAAGGGTTTGTCAGGAGCCTCCCTTTGGGACAAGACTGCACCAAGACCTAGTTCGGAGGCGTCAACTTCTACTTGGAAAGGCAGAGCCGGATCTGGATGTCGGAGAACAGGGGCAGTAGTAAAAGCTTGCTTTAGTGCCTCAAAGGCTTGAGTGGCTTGAGGTGTCCATTTCTGATTTCCCACCCCTTTCTTTGTCATAGCCGTGAGGGGGGCCACCAAGGCCGAAAAATCTTTAATGAACCTTCGGTAATAGTTCGTAAACCCCAGAAACCTCTGAATGGCTTTAAGTCCTTGGGGTAGAGGCCAGTCAAGAATAGCTGAGAGCTTCTTAGGATCCATTTGAAAACCCCCCGGAGTTATTATATAACCAAGGAATTGCACAGTCACTATGTCGAATAGACATTTTTCTAGCTTACAGTACAATCCAGCCTTCAATAGTTTTTTCAACACTTGTTTCACGTGGACATGATGAGTGTCTACATCAGGAGAGTATATCAGGATATCGTCTAGATATACTATGACGAATTCTTGCAGGAATTCCCTTAGAGTGTCGTTTATGAGGTCCTGGAAGACGGCTGGCGCATTACACAACCCAAAAGGCATCACCAGGTATTCATAATGCCCGCTACGTGTATTAAAAGCCGTTTTCCATTCGTCTCCCTTTTTAACCCTGACCAGGTTGTACGCTCCGCGTAAATCAAGCTTCGTATAGATCCGAGCCCCTTTTAATCGGTCGAACAATTCTGTTATGAGGGGTATGGGATATGCATTTCTTATAGTGATCCTATTCAAACCCCTATAATCGATGCAAGGTCGCAGGTCTCCCTCTTTCTTGGAAACAAAAAAGAAACCTGCTCCTGCTGGAGAGGAGGACCGTCTAATGAATCCTCGTTCCAGATTCTCCCTTATGTATTCCTCCATAATGTCGTTCTCTCTTTGTGATAAAGGGTATACATGACCCCTAGGAGGCATCGTACCAGGGAGTAAATCAATGGCACAGTCATATGGACGATGTGGTGGTAGGACCTCAGTCCTGGCTTTAGAGAATACCTCCTTTAATGCCAGGTAACTTTCAGGAACCTCTGTGGACAAAGGAGGGGCTGTGGCAATATTGAGGCTACCAATCACATGAACTCTGCTTAGGCACTTAGACTGACAACTCTGATCCCAACATTTTATGTCTCTCTGGACCCAATCGACAACTGGGTTGTGCTCTGTTAGCCATGGAAACCCAAGAACGACAGGACATGAGGGTGATTCAATGATTTGAAATCTTATAGTTTCCTGGTGCAAAACTCCTGTTTTCATACATACATCGACTGTATCGTGAGTGATATATGGACATGACAGGGGTTTACCATCTATGGCCTCCACCCTTAGAGGTCTTCCCTGAGCACCAGAGGTATGAGGTTTTTGACAGCAAAATTCTTATCCATAAAATTGCCTGAGGCCCCAGAGTCTAAGAACGCCTCAGTCTTGAGGTGAACCCCCTCCCAGGTTAGGGAGACCGGTAACAGAATCCTGGATTTTTTTTTCTCATTATCCACAAAGGAAAGGCACACAGAGAACCGACAACCTGGGTGTCTCCTGTTCTGAATCCCACTCTGCTATGTTCAGCCCTGCTAACCCTGGGTCTCTGAGGACATCGAAGGCGGAAGTGATCTGCCCCTGCACAATAGAAGCAGAGCCCCTTTTCTCTTCTGTGCGCTCTTTCTGCTTCTGAAATACCTGTCTTCCCTATTTGCATGGGTTCAACGACTGGTAAATCTGTTTTCACATTCTCCGAACCACCTGACGTACTGGTGCGTCTGGGTAACGAGGGTAAAGGAGGCAAGACCCTTCTGGGTCTATCTCTGGGGTGTCTCCTTTCCCTGATTTGATCGTCCATGGCTATACAGAAATCTATCAGGTGGTCCAGACTTTCTGGTAATTTTAAGGGAGCCAGTTCAAACATAAAAGCCTCGTTCAAGCCTTCGGTAAAGGCTAAGGTTAAAACGTCGTTCGGCCAAAGTACCTCAGAAGTCAAAGTTTTAACTCTATGGCATAATCGGCGACCCTCTTATTACCTTGTTTGATGTGAAACAAGGACCTACCCGCATTGGTAGCCCTCCTAGAGGGATCAAAGGTACGTTTTAACTCAGAGGTGAAACCCTCATAGTCATAAATGATGGGTTTCTTATTTTCCCACAACGGCGTAGCCCACAATAAAGCTTTTTCTGTTAAATGATTAATCAGATATCCTACTTTGGCTTTATCAGACATACAAGAACCTGGATTGTTCTCAAACAAGATCTCGAGTTGAGTCAAAAAACCCCGACATAGGCTTGGTGTACCATCATAGCGTAGGGGTGCCTTCATACTAAGCCTATGTCCCTCAGGGGGGACGGAACTGACCCTAGGCAACACTGGATCTGGAGGGTTTGTGGTACCTGTATTGGACCGATTTAACAGGGTTTGCAGAGCGAGAGAAATCTGGTCCATCCTATGGTCCTGTTCCTCTTGTCTGGCTGCGATACGTGCCAGCTGGTTAGAGAGGTCTGCGGGATCCATTGGCCCTGACGTAATGTCACGGATCCCTCTGATTACCAAAAGTGTGGTCCCTTTACGCAGACCGCTCTCTACCCTTCCGATCCTTGAATGGTCGGCAATACTAGACAGACAATTTACCAGACAATATATAAACAAGGGGTAACACCAGACAGAGGTATGGAATAGAGTATTGTCACAAATCTTTCTGACTACCAAGATATTGATCTCTTTATGTAGCTCCTTTCTACTCTTCCGATCCTTGAATGGTCGGCAAAGCTATATAGACAATGAAGCAGGTAACAGGTAAAGAAAGGGAAACACCAGACAGGGGTACAGACCAGATCACAAGTCCTCCCTAGGACTTTAGTAATAGCAGAGGTAGTCTGATGCGTGCTTAGGGTGCCACATAGACTGACCTCGGTACCAACGTTAAGGGCAGAACCTAGCGCAGAGTAAATGCCAATGCCAGGAGTCATACACAGGAGGGTTCGTTTGCCAATGCCAAGGGTCATACACAGGAGGGTTCGTTTGCCAATGCCAAGGGTCATACACAGGAGGGTTCGTTTGCCAATGCCAAGGGTCATACACAGGAGGGTTCGTTTGCCAATGCCAAGGGTCATACACAGGAGGGTTCGTTTGCCAATGCCAAGGGTTATACACAGGAGGATTCGTTTGCCAATGCCAAGGGTCATACACAGGAGGTAGCCAAAATAACACAAGAGCTCTGCGGGAGGTGAATACCACGTCAGGGCACCGGTGTATTGGAGAGACTGGGTTTTAAAGCCGGCGGGTCCGCGTCATAACGCCAGGCCCCGCCCCTCGGCGTCCCACGTGAGCGCCCCCGGAAGCGTTTACATTCGGCGCCTGGCCAGCGAGCAGCGAGGAAGCTGCTGCCAGGCGCCCCATCCCCTGAGCCACCGTGACAGAATGACAATAGTAACTTGTAAACTCACAGGGTTCCAAACAGAAACAAAAGCTCCTTATTCCCCTCAAATATCTCCTCAAGACTCCACCACCGCATAGGCTCGAAAAATTCAGGCAGCCAGATGGTTAAAAGATAGAGATATTTATTGCCAATAAAAAACACCCAACGCATTTCGTCCGATAAGGACTTCTTCCAAGGGCACAAATCAAAAATCAATACAGAATATCCACAAATCCCACAATCCATAAATAGTCCCTGTATTCCTCCTATTGGGCACGTCTTAATTGATCCGCATTTTTCAAATATGGGCATCTCGTTGCTCCGGCAGATTTCAATGGTGTGTCCCTGATGATGCACAAGGAAGGCGGTCTCCTGGACTCCATATCCGGTTTTCCTTCCCGTAACGTCACATCCGGTCTTTCAAAGCAAAACTGAAACAGGGTTGTAGCTCAGCGTCTGACGCTGTGAGCAGACCCTGTAGCTGAATTCCAGGCAATGAGTCTCATTTACATTTCGGAGGCAAATTTCAGTCCATCAGTAAGAAATGCCGATGGAGGACATAAAAATAAATTAAAACCACAGTTACTGCACATATTAAAACAAACTACTTAACCCCTTAAGGACGGGAGTAATTTTACAAGTTTGGAACACTTTTGAACACTTCTAAAAGTAGAATTTCAGCTATTCAACCATAATTTACCTCTTACATATTAAGTGTACCCACCCTTATTATATATCATTTTGTTCAGGAGAAATAGGGCTTTCATTTTCCATCAAAGATTTATATATAAAATATATTATAGTATGAAAAAAAACCTAAAAACTATGAGAAAAAAGGAAATTTTGCTATTTTCAAAGTTCTCCATTGTATTTTTAGTGTGAATGACATTGTACGCTTAGCATTAAATGAAATAAAATACATATATTTCTGGTCGGCAATGTCTTACGACTTCAACGGTACCCCCCATGTAGAGGTTTTATGAGGTTTTGGAAAGTTACAGGGTCAAATATAGAGTTTGCCCATTTCACGTTTTACAACTTGAAATTTGCCAGATTGGTTTACTGGCCCTATGTTGACTTTGAGAGGTTATGGCAGCCCAGGTATGTAAAGTACCCCAACATGTCATACAATTTTGAAAAGTAGACAACCCAGGCTATTCAAAATGGTGTACGTTTCGTTTTTTTATAGTAGTCACTTAGTCGCAAACTTGGTCTTCATGTTTGTGTTTTGCATTTTTCACACAAAAACTGTTATATTACTGATGATATCATGCTCCCTCGACATTTTACTGGCCTAAAAAACTCATATTTCTGGTCGGCAATGTCTTACGAGTTCAACGGTACCCCTCATGTAGAGGTTTTATGAGGTTTTGGAAAGTTACAGGGTCAAATATAGAGTTTGCCCATTTCAGGTTTTACAACTTGAAATTTGCCAGATTGGTTTCCTGGCCCTATGTTGACTTTGAGAGGTTATGGCAGCCCAGGTATGAAAAGTACCCCATCATGGCATATCATTTTGAGAAGTAGACAACCCAGAGTGTTGAAAATGGGGTATGTCCAGTTTTGTATTGTAGCCACTTAGTCACAAACCCTGGCCACACTTAGTCGTAGAGCTGAAGAGGAGCCTCTACTTTTTTTGCCTGCTGTCAGGATTTTGGGAAAACCTCTGCGATTCTTCCGCACTGTGCCACACGCAAAGGTCTCGAAACAATATAAATTTTTAAATAGGTCGATACTGGTCTAATAGTTATCGACCCATAAATGATAGCCCTTGTTGAATAGGGGATAGACCAGATCCCACACAATTTTTCCACTGGTGCCAATACAATCGGGGCATCCTGGGGGGTCAAGGTGGCTATCTTTCCCTTCGTATATTCTAAACGCCCTTGTGTAGCCTGTTGTGGACTCACACAATTTATAAAATTTGACGCCATACTGGGATTGCTTGCTTGGGATATACTGCTTGAAGAGCAGTCTGCCTTTAAATTTCATAAGGGACTCGTCTACAGATATATTTTGGTCGGGAACATAATTATCAGTGAATTTGGCAGACATAAGTCTGATAAGGGGCTGAATTTTATAGAGGCGGTCATGCATTGGGTCGTTTCTTGGTGGGCACAGTGCGTTATCATTAAAATGGAGGAATCGCATGAGATTTTCGTACCTCTCCCTCTTCATAACTCTTGGGAATAGTGGTGTAGCCAGGATGGGGTTTTTGTGCCAGTAAGACCGGATACTTGGCTTCTTCACTATTCCCATTACAAGGGTTAGAGCCCAATTTTTTTTAACTCTATCACATCCGTTGGGTGCCACTTGTTACGCCTGTGGCGATGTGAATCCAGATGCACATCAAGATACTGGTTGGCAAACAGGTTGGTTTGCTCAACCACCATCTCGAATACATTGTCCGACATAAAGAGATTAAAAAAGCTCACTGGCTCACAGTCCTCTACCCTTACTGTGATGCCAGGAGTCGCTATAAATGGGGGTATTTCTGGGGCAGCCATATTTGGGGGTACCCAATTGCTTTTGCGCCTCCCAGTAGATGGTGGGGGGTCACCATCACTGGAGGGTTCACTACGGGGCTCTATATCAGAGGCTGTGAGGGTGTCACTGTCGGCGAGAGCGTCGCTCTCAGAGGCGGCCAGGATCTCATATGCCTCTTCTGGGGAATAAAAGCGGGAAGACATTTTTATGGGGATCTTGTTATAACTAACTAAATGGGAGGTCGGGGAACTGATGGGGTCAAGTATTAGAACACCTAAACTAAGCCCTTCCGGTCCTTGTAGTGGCCGGTACTTCTATCTATCTAGACAAGGTAAGAATATTCCAAGGGGGGTCGTATGCCAATGCGGGTAGTCAGGAATGCCACGGGGTCGTATGGCAATGCGGGTAGTCAGAAATGCCAGGGGTCATATGCCAATGCGGGTAGTCAGAAATGCCAGGGGTTGTATGCCAATGCGGGTAGTCAGAAATGCCAGGGGGTCATATGCCAATGCGGGTAGTCAGAAATGCCAAAGGGTCGTATGCCAATGCGGGTTCTCAATCGGGGGTACACTGCCAGGGGGTACACTGCCAATCAGGGGTACACTACAGGCCAGGGGGTACTGTGCCTGGGTTTTTTTTCCAGGTTTTTTTTGTTTCTTTTCAGCCAGGGGGTACAGTGCCTGCCAGGGGGTACTGTGCCAGGAGGGTACAGTGCCTGGGGTTTTTTTTTTTCTTTTTCAGCCAGGGGATACAGTGCCTACCAGGGGGTACTGTGCCTGGGTTTTCTTTTTCCTTTTCAGCCAGGGGATACAGTGCCTGCCAGGGGGTACTGTGCCTGGAGGGTACAGTGCCTGCCAGGGGGTACTGTGCCAGGGGGTACTGTGCCTGGGTTTTTTTTCCAGCCAGGGGGTACAGTGCCTGCCAGGGGGTACTGTGCCAGGAGGGTACAGTGCGCGCCAGGGGGTACTTTGCCAGGGGTGCTGTGCCTTTTTTTTTTCTTTTTCAGCCAGGGGGTACTGTGCCAGGAGGGTACAGTGCCTACCAGGGGGTACAGTGCCAGGGGGTACTGTGCCTGGGTTTTTTTTTCAGGGTTTTTTTCAGCCAGGGGGTACTGTGCCAGGAGGGTACAATGCCTGTCAGGGGGTACAGTGCCTGCCAGGGGGTACTGTGCCTGCCAGGGGGTACTGTGCCTAGGTTTTTTTTTTCTGCTCCTCTCTGCCTCTCTCTCTCGCTCCTCAGATCGCAATGAGGAACAGGAGAAAGGGGCAGAGACAATGTCTCAGCCAATGCAACAATCATTGGCCGAGACATTCTGACAGTTGCAGAGGTGACAGCTTGTCACCGCTGCAACTGTCAGCTCCAAGTGCCGGATTGGCGGCCTTGCTATTTCCACGAGGGAAACGGCGCGCCTCCCTTCCCACAATGCCGATCGCCAGCTGGGAGGGTCTGCCCGGTTGTCAGGCAGACCCCCAGCCGGCGATCAGCATTGTGGGAAGGGAGGCGGGCCGTTTTTCGTCACGCAGAGGCAGCAAACGTCGCGGGGCATGGTACGCCCGCGTCGTTAAAGGGTTAAAACATGAATAGTAATCCTTGGTCTCTCTGGGATTATTTTTAAAAGAACTCAAAATTTAAAGTCAATTATGGCGCCAAGTGCTACTTTTGGGGGGACAATGGAGAAATTGAACCAACCATCGGGTTTTTTTAAATGTGCAAAATGTAAGCCGTGTAAATTCCTACAGAAAATAAAATTACATCCTTCCACAGTACAACAACAAGGGAAACATTTGAAACCAGGGACCATATTACTTGTGACAGTGATTTTGTGGTGTATCTTTTGAGCTGTAACTGTTGGAAACAGTATATTGGGAAGACTGTTAGAAAACTGAAGGAGAAGGGGGTACTAGAGCACTTACCAGGTATTAGGAGGAAGAACCTTAAACATTCAGTTTCCATTCATTGTGTAGAATGTGCCTCCTTCAGCCTTTCCACGTTTAAATATTTATGATTAGAACAAGTTAAAGCTCAATGGGGGGGAGGTGATAGAAAAAAGAGGATACTCCAGAGAATTATACTGGATCTATAGGTTAAAAATATTAGTGCCGCAGCGTCTTGATGAAGATCTGGATTATTCATGTTTTAATTAGTTTGTTTAATATGTGCAATAATTGTGGTTTTAATTTATTTTTATGTCTTCTATCGGTATTTCTTACTGATGGACTGAAATTTGCCTCCGAAATGTGAATGCGACTCATTGCCTGGAATTCAGCAATAAGGCCTGCCACACAGCGTCAGATGCTGAGCTATAGCTATGTTTCAGTTTCACTTTGAAGGACCAGATGTGACGTTACGGAAAGGAAAACCGAATATGGAGTCAGAGAAATCGCCTTCATTGTGTGTCATCGGGGACACACCATTGAAATCCGCCGGAGCAACGAGATGCCCATATTTGGAAGACGCGGATCAATTAAGCAGTGCCCAATAGGAGGAATACAGGGACTATTTATGGATTGTGGGATTTGGGGATATTTTGTATTAATTTTTGATTTGTGCCCTTGGAAGAAGTCCTTATTGAACAAAATGCCTTGGGCGTTTTTTATTGTCAATAAATATCTCTATCTTTTAACCATCTGACTGCCTGAATTTTTCGAGAATCTGCGGTGGTGGAGTCTTGGAGGAGAAATTCTGAGATATTCCAGAGAAATAAGGAGCTTAAGTTTCTGTTTGGAACCCTGTGAGTTTATACAAGTTACTATCTATACACTAGCTGGATACCCGTGCTTCGCGATGAAACGTCAGGCTATGCAGGAGATATTAGGTGCACAATCCATTGGCTTAGTGGTGGTTGGTGATTGAAACACATAAGGATGAGAATAATAATATATAAAATAGAAAGGTTTAAGGCCTTTAATCCAACCAGCAACCCTGGGTTTTTTGTCTATGTAGCCGAGCTAATTAGTTGCATAGCACAAACTTTCAATTTGTCCCTCAGATGATTTGTTCAGGACCGCCCTGTAAACAATATTCCTGGTTTTACGCTCTGGCTGGAGGATGACCAGGCTGTCAGGTGACCTGACTCTGGAGCACGCCACATACAACTGGCCATGGGAGAAACAGTCACCCGTCAGATGCAGCCACTTTCAAAGTCTGTCCCTGTGCCTTATTGATGGTGATGGCGTAGCACACCTTAACAGGAAATTGTAGACGTTTGAACCTGAAGTGGTAGTTTGATGGGATCAGATGAATTCTGGCCATGAAAACGGTTTCTCCCGAATTTACTCCTGTGAAAATCGTGGCTTCGTCCTGAGTGACGGAGAGCAACGTCTGCCAGTTTGAACTGAGATAACGGCATGTGAGGCAAGTGGCAGTTGGAACAGATTTATTTTCAGGTGGGGGAGGGGGGAACATAACTCCTTAGCATCAGGGCGTGTTAATAACTGATGCTCTGATGGACATTTTGAAAAATCCTTTCTTAGTGAGCAGCTAGAAGCCGAGAGGAGCATACGTGCCGGATTTCAAGTTTGTAGGCTTTATGGTTCTGGAGATATTGTGATGTTGCGCGAGCGGCTTTTCACTTTTATATATATTGATTCTCATATGATATTACACAATCAGTGTTTATATTCTTGCAGTGCATACAGTCTCTCTTTGCTGTTCATATGCTGTTATGGAGGACTAGCAGCTACCTCCTGGAGACTGTCTGCATCCAATCTGTTTAGTTAAGTATTTTTTGCCTATTCATCTCTGTGTGTATACCCTCCCCCCAATCACTAATACAGAAACTGTCCTTCCCTTGACAGGGAAATACTTTCAACACTGGCAATCTCACATCAAATGATTATCCCTCCTCAAGTTGACCAGATCGAAACTTAAAACCACTTTTTAATTTACCATCCGGTATCTTACCAGAGTAGTTGCTGGCCTAGCTCCCAATGGGATACCTATACCTCCCTTCCCTTTCCCATACTGGGAGAACCTGTGCTGACATGCTAATTTCACAATCCTTCTCTCCTGCACCATGATGGCCATTTTTAGAGTTTGTTTCAATCTTTGTTTTCCTCATATTATTGCACAAAAGTGTCATTTTACTTAGGTTAATATTGTACTTTTAACGTACTTGTACCGCACTTTTAAATGTGTCTTAGAGCTTAATCAGACTCTTGTACATGTATATTAATAATGCGTATGACAATAAAAAAAATATTAAGCCTAACTTCCATTTACAATATCTGTTCTTTAAGTTCCATTGCATATATATTTCAGTATAGAAAGGTATCTGATCATTTCCCAACCTGATCAATGTATATGAAGAGTGATTACGCACATATTTTCTGTGTGTGTAAGGACTCCTTCTGAAACAATGGCCACCCTTCAAACTGACTGGGAGCTCCCAAGGCCACCATAACAGAGGTGACAGCCAATGATATGTGCATGGGCTCAGTTTCTCCAGGCTGAACACTGCGGAGCTTGTCTAAATGCCATAGATATAAAGGCCACCCAGGCCTGGCCCACCGGTGTACCAAGAACTTTCCCGGTGGGCCACAGCATCTAGGGCTTGTCAGAGTACTCTGAACTAGCACTTTGGGAGTGATTAGTGTGATCTGCACCAGGCACAGCTCTCCCAACAGACCAAGAGGGAACACTTTTTATTCCATTGAGGGACCAAAGATTTAGCCCACGATCTGTAAAATAAGGTAAGAAGGAGTTAAAATGTTTTATTTTAAATAGGATTACTGGAATGGGCAGCTGAGGGAAGGGGGAACCTGGCCATTGGTTCCGTATGGTGCCCAAGATATCTGACGCAAGCACTCTGTGTATAGACAGTTATCCCTTCAGTTGCCTCACTTGAGAGGGTGGGAGGGAGCAAAATAAGGAGAGAGTGTGTGTGTACATGTGCATGTATGTACAGGCGGATTTTCTCCAAACTGACCTTTTGATGCACAGCGATGTCTTTTCTCATCTGCTGGTTTTCAAGGCATATTCGTTTAATGGAGGGAGGCAGCAAGTCTATATGATGCTAAACAGAGAAACCGTTTAACTACACATGCGTCCATCATTAAAGTGATCAGACGAATGCTGCAGTGTGGGAGAACCTACAGATTCATCCTTTCTACTATACACCTGGAGATATTTTCAGTAATATGCAAAACTTGGCAAACGTGTGTCTTAAATACACCCAAATGAACCCAGTGACACATGTTCATGTTAAAACATAACAAGGAGAAAAATGTCATTTGCGCTATCTTCATGTTAGGCATTTCAGGTCTGGTAAGTTTACTAACCCCAAAAATACAAAGAAGTGTGTACAATCAAATGTGCATTACTTGTACACATTGCCCTGTATGGTCCCACGCCTATCACTTCACTACAAGCCAGTAAGCTAGGACATGCTAAACAAAACCAAGTTTATAAGTGCCCTGCCCTTCGGTGAGTCCCCAGTCAGGTCTCATATTTATTTATTTAATTTATTTATTTATTTATAAAGGATTTTACCAGGAAGGATACATTGAGATTTCTCTCGTTTTCAAGTATGTCCTGGGTTCAAGAACATTGAATGGTTACAGAAATACAAAATAGTAAAATGCAAGATATTAACACAAAACCAAATATACAGATTAACAGAAAAATAAATATGTAGGAAATAAAGTCATTATGTTACATGTTTACAGGTGTATTCCGTATTGAGGTATGTTAATAGGGAGCTCTTAAGGGACTATAGACTGGGGGAAGATTCATATGGTTTTAGCTTGATGACGACATCACAGAGAAGACATTACCAAATGCCAAGGAGGTTTCCTCTGCACAAGAGATACAGCAACCTCCACATTGTTTCAGCCTTGTGACGAGGGTATAGATTTACATCTCCAGGCACCACCAGCAAGGAGTCCATGTCTGGATTACCCTCTAGACCAGGGATCTAAAACTCTGGCCCCCCAGATGTTTCTGAACTACACCTCCCATGATTCTCCAGCCATTTATTACATTCACACAATTCTGGGAATTTTAGGCAAAAAAAAACAAAACGGGGGAGCTGGAGTTTGAGATCCCTCCGCTAGACTCATGGCGTCCTATTCCCTTCCTATCACTAAAATGGGGATGCTAATGGGGAAAACCTGCGCCTGCATGTTTCCCTGTAGCCTCCCCATTTTAGCGTTAGATTCCAGGGCAGGTGCTACCTTGTCACCTTGCCCCAGAACGCAGCGCTACCTTCAGTGATACTTGTGGTAGCGCTTCCGCTACCAGGCTTGCACTTCCGGGCTGCGAGTCCTGCACAATCTGCGAGATCAACTCTACAATCAACACTAATTTACATTTTCCAGCATTGCCCAGGCCTCGTTCATGTTGTTCTATCGCAAACAACAGAATTAGAGCTCAGGGACCAATTGGGTGAGATCTCTGGCTCCTTTTTTGGCCTGCTGCTGGAAGATTTACGTTAGTGAAGAATGCAGTCGAAAGCAGACTCCGCACCACTCAAGCTATATGCATGCCTAACATAGCACAGCACAGAGGTGCCCCCACCGCATGAATCGCAGGGACCAAGGAGACATGAACTATTTCCTGCTTGAGCCTTTCTAACATTTAAGGATTATGAATGTTATTCCTCCTCTTTTTTCCCCTGACTTTCCAACCCGAACAGATTTTTATCTTAGCAATCCGTGCATTAATGATAGTCTTCTATTTTCCTGGAATCCAGTATTGGCTTTTTTATGTAAAACAAAGGATATATTATTTCATGGCAGAGAACATAACAGATATATATTATTTCATAACAGAGAAATGTATTTATTAAAGTCTTCTCACAAGACTTTAATTTTAATAACGAGAAGGAGGAAACATACTGTACCTCCAAAACCATAGGATCAAGCTTACATTTTCCTTTTCGTCATCCCTTCCCTCCACCCCAGTCCCTTTTACTGATATACACTGACAATGCTTATGGCCTTTGCTGGCAGCAGATATCCTCCATATCTACACTAAATTCTGGTGCGTTTGTGGGCCAATTTTGCCATGAAGTTCTGAATATACAGTATTTTGTGTGTTTTGGATTCTCTATCTTGTTTTTTTAGAGTTCTGTCCAGAGAGTTTGGCAAGTGTACCTATGTAAACAATTTATCATAGTCTAACACTCATAATTTTAAAAGGCAACAGGTCCAGACAGGCCAGCAGGCAACCATGGCAAATGCCCAGTAGGCCACAGGAAACCTATTGTAGCGCTGTTTAAAACTGTGTTGCTGCAATTGCTCGTTTTTGCCCACCAGAGGGAGACAAAAGCCATATGGACTATGCGGGACTTAAACGAACTACAATATCCATCAGGCTTTGCGGCGTAAACAGGAAGTGGGTGGGACAGAGGGGAAGGACGTAAGCAGCCTCTTACGGAGGAGCACCAGTGTGAGCAGAGCGGCGAAAGACAGAGGACGCAAGTGAGATTGCCAGGGATCGAGACCAGGCCGGAATGCAGACGCTGCCTCAAGTGCGCTGGAGATCGGGACAGTAACTTGCGGAGGCATACTCATTTACCGCTGAGAGGTTTGCGCTGAACTTCAGTTCCAGTTGGACCCCCTGTAAGGACACCGCGATGATCCATGGGGAGTGCAGGCGGTAGGCCGTAGTTTCTTGTGTTGGAGATCGGACAAGCAAGAGAGCGGATCCGGTGGCACAGAGTTCCAGAGGACAAGCGGAGAGACATCCTTGATCGGGCAGTGGGACAGATTGTCTAACGGATGGGTGAGAGGCCTTACAGGCCGCAAGTCCGAGTATAACCAAGCACGCTGCATTATTGTTCAAATCTACAGGGCCCCAACTTGACTAGTCGAAGATTTCCTTATTCCATTCACTGGCCAGTTGAATACGGTACCCGGGTAAACGAATCAATACATGTTCACCTTTTTGAGACATTACATTCACGGGACTTACACTCCAGAACTGAGGGGGTTAATCCTTTTTCTTTTGCCGTCGCGTGTTTTTCCCGCATTACGAAATCCTGTCGTTCATATACTGTATTTACATTACTGATCCCAATAAAGTGGCATATATAAAGTATATAATCTATAAAATCCACAACAGTGCTGGTGTATATTTATTCCCTAGTGCGGTGAGACTAACCCGAGGTTAATTCAGCGGCTCCTCCGGGAGTGAGCACTACACTATAAAAAAAAAAAATCAAAGGTTCGGCTGGCTGCTGAAGAGAGAGGACGAGTGTCTCTGGAGCTCTGACCCGGTATCTTTTAGACACCTTTTTTCTGCTGGGAATCACACGCTGGGAGTCCTGAGTAGCTGGCCATCGGGGGTGTGTTGTCTGGGGCTTGTTCTGCCCCCCTACCACCGGACCCAAAACAGCTGATCGCCAGGCGTTTCTTTGATGAAGGTTGCTGATGGCGGCCATCTTGAGGCTTACCCCTCGGCCCCAACACTTACTTTGCTGTGCCCCCTTGTGGATGCATCCCTATCTGGGCCAGTGGGCCCCGTCTCCCATACACTGCTCGGGACGGATCGCTGAGAAGACGAGGCTGGTGAGTCTGGGCACCAGGTGGCCCCCCTCCCCATACTGCGGTGAAAATGGGCATGCTTGAAGGCCTAGAGGCCTGTTTGGTGCTGCTGGAGGGGGACAACCTGATCCCCGCTCACGAAGGGGACCTGGCACCAGATGATGGCCGTGCTGAGAGAATGCAGAGTGCTGCTGTCCTCCTGCCTGTGCACGTCAGAAGAGGACTTGCCCACACCCGATGTCGGGGATCTGACGGCCATTGCTGAGGGAGTGGATTGCAGAGCTGGGATCTTGAGTATCATGCCGCTGGTCGACCGTCCCCCCAGAGAGCAGCCCCGGAGCGACACATTGGAGAACTGCTGCTGCCTGTTGGGACTAGACGGGAAGCGATGGATCCCGCGTGGTTGCCCTGACACCCCCCCAGCCGTCGGCACTGGGACCGCGACGGATCTCTGGGATGTTGCCTGCCGGCAAGCTAGAGCGCCGACTCTGGTCCTGCGACATGGCCCCTGCCGTGGTGAAACTGACCCGAAGGATGCCTGTTTGCCACACCCTGAGTGAGATACCTCAGCATAACGGGGCTGTCTATGCTGTCTTTCCGCTGGACATGGGCTGAGGCGGACTATCCTGCTCCGTTTTTTTGTTTTCTTTTTTGTTGCAGGCCTGCACCTCCACGCGGCGTCCCCCACTCGCAGACTTTCTCTTTTCCCCCCCTCGCTGACAATTTTTCTCTTTCTTTTTTACCCCACGATGACACTTTTATTTTATTTACTTTGGCTGAGTTTGCCTGATGGCACTTGATTTCTCCCCCACCCCACTATCTGTCTGATGCGATATGGCTGTTCTTTCTGATCCCCCTTTTTGGGGCCTTTTCCTGAGGACACTCACTTGTTTTTTTGTGGTTTTTTTTGCTTTTATTGCCACCTGAGGACTTTTCCTGAGACAGTTTGTTTTTTTATCGTAGCCATCTGATGACTTTTAGGTGAGACCCCACCATTCGGGGATGTCCCCCCCCCCTTGATTTTTCTGAGACATCTCTTACGTTGACTTTTGCTTTTATTTTCATTTGCTGTCTCCTTGCTGACTTGTTTTGGCCCTGCACGGCCATATTTGTTTGTTTAAAGCTTCTCCTATTATTGTATCTGCAAAATTCAAAAATAAAGATTTAAAAAAAAAAAAACAAAGGTTCATAGAAGGCCGGTGTAGGTGCAGAGGGAGCATGCCTAAAGCAGTTGTAGATGGGACAGGTTCAAAACTGTCCCAAGATCTTGACCTGCTCATGTGTTCTTAACAGCTTCTTCAGACAGCCATCAGGAAGATGACAGGGGTAGCTCAAAGACTGCAAACACTAAGTAAACATTTACAATACAGTATAAAAAGCAAAAAACAGTTACATCCCATGTGTAGGTTTAACATTCTTTTCTACATTAAGGGCCACATTACACTCTTAACGCTAACGTTAACACTCACCTGCGTGAGCATTAACGTTAGCCGCGGTGTCTACCGCATATTACAGTCCAAACGCACCTTGCCTTTTCAGTGCGAGGTTACTGTACTTTGCGCTCCCTATACTTAACATGGGTAGGGATGAGCTGTTCGGTTCGGACGGTTCGGAGTTCGGACCGAACTTAGCCTGTGAGGTCTGCTCGTGAACTCCGAACATTTCTGGGTGTTCGCCGCATGTTCGACCACAATGCACCACAATGGCCCACAATGCACTTTTACACTGGCCTGAAGCTCGTAATTGGCTACAGCCTTGCACCTGACCACAGGTCTGGTGCAAGACAGGTTCAACAGTATGCCAATCACGGCTCAGAGTCCTGATTGGGTAAATTTTGCTCAATCATGGGCTCACAGAGCAAAGTCCCGCAGCACACATATAAGGTTTCCACGCACCGCTTCAGCATGCATTTGAGAGGAGATTTCATAGGAGATTGTTGTTGTGTGTTCTTACTGACGGTCTGCCACGCTACTGGGGGGGGTCTCATTTCTACCAAATATCTGGGAATTGAGGTGATGTATGTCTTGTCACTGCCAGCAAGTATTTTGGGGATCACAAATTTCTACAAAATATCTGGGAATTGAGGTGATGTGTGTCTTGTCACCGCCAGCAAGTATTTTCGGGGTCACAAATTTCCACAAAACATTTGGGAATTGAGGTGATCTGTGTCTTGTCACTGGCTGCCAGCAAGTATTTTGGGGATCACAAATTTCTACAAAACATTTGGGAATTGAGGTGATCTGTGTCTTGTCACTGGCTGCCAGCAAGTATTTTGGGGATCACAAATTTCTACAAAACATTTGGGAATTGAGGTGATCTGTGTCTTGTCACTGGCTGCCAGCAAGTATTTTGGGGGTCACTAATTTTTACAAAACATTTGGGAATTGAGGTGATCTTCTGTGTCTTGTCACACAGCGAATGCCACGCAGTATTTTGGGGGTCACAAATTTCTACAAAACATTTGGGAATTGAGGTGATCTGTGTCTTGTCACTGGCTGCCAGCAAGTATTTTGTGGATCACAAATTTCTACAAAACATTTGGGAATTGAGGTGATCTTCTGTGTCTTGTCACTGCCAGCAAGTATTTTGGGGGTCACTAATACCTACAAAACATTTGGGAATTGAGGTGATCTTCTGTGTCTTGTCACTGCCAGCAAGTATTTTGGGGGTCACTAATTTCTACAAAACATTTGGGAATTGAGGTGATCTGTGTTTTGTCACTACCAGCAAGTATTTTGGGGGTCACAAATTTCTACAAAACATTTGGAATTGAGGTGATCTGTGTCTTGTCACTGGCTGCCAGCAAGTATTTTGTGGATCACAAATTTCTACAAAACATTTGGGAATTGAGGTGATCTTCTGTGTCTTGTCACTGCCAGCAAGTATTTTGGGGGTCACTAATACCTACAAAACATTTGGGAATTGAGGTGATCTTCTGTGTCTTGTCACTGCCAGCAAGTATTTTGGGGGTCACTAATTTCTACAAAACATTTGGGAATTGAGGTGATCTGTGTTTTGTCACTACCAGCAAGTATTTTGGGGGTCACAAATTTCTACAAAACATTTGGGAATTGAGGTGATCTGTGTCTTGTCACTGACTGCCAGCAAGTATTTTGGGGATCACAAATTTCTACAAAACATTTGGGAATTGAGGTGATCTGTGTCTTGTCACACAGCCAGTACCACGCAGTATTTTGGGGGTCACTAATTTATACAAAACATTTGGGAATTGAGGTGATCTTCTGTGTCTTGTCAATGCCAGCAAGTATTTTGGGGGTCACTAATTTGTACAAAACATTTGGGAATTGAGGTGATCTGTGTCTTGTCACACAGCCAGTGCGACGCAGTATTTTGGGGGTCACATTTCTACAAAATATTTGGGAATTGTTATAATCCGTGTGTTCTCACTGGCTGCCACCCATCAGGGGGTCTCTCTGATTTATAGGAGGTTTCTGACACTTGTAATCTGTGGCTTCTCACTGCCACCCATCAGGGGGTCCCGCATACTTCTAGCAGATTTATGCTAATTGTAATCTGTGGCTTCTCACTGCCACCCATCAAGGGGTCCCACATACTTCTAGCAGATTTATGCGAGTTGTAGTCTGTGGCTTCTCACTGGCTGCCAGCTTTCAGGGTGTCTCACTGAGTTATACCAGAGTTCTGTAAATCTTTAATCTTTATACCAGAGTTGAATCAGAGTTCTGTATATATTTAATCTATATATCACTCACCATGTCTGAAAGAACAAAAAGGACAGGCAGACGCTCCCAGACACAGATAAGAGGGCAAGCAGCCCCTGTGTCAGGAGGCTGTGCCTCTGGTCGTGGTGGATGTGGTGCATCCTCTGCAGGGGCACGCTTGTCCTTTCTAACTGGTGCTGGCCGTCTTCTTAAGCAGCAGCAACATACAGAGGATTCGGTGGATTGGCTAACCAGGCCATCCTCATCCTCCTCACCCTCTGCCAGCAAGGCTTGTAGTGCTTTACAGTCCACCTCAGCTGCCAAAGCATCTAATGCAACCTCCATGTCCACAGCTACTCCTGCCGTAGCCTCGCTATCACACACGGAGGAGTCAGCTGAATTGTTTGACTACAATGACAGTGACATGCTGCTTGAGGATGCGCAGCAAGTACAGTGCTCTGATTCAATCTCTGAGGTTGAGGAAGGGAGTATAATCAACCTAGAGGAAGGGGTGCCAGTGATGACACACAAATAACTGGCACTCATGTTGCCCCAGCAGCTGCAGCATACTGCCAAGTTGGCTCCAGTGACGAGGAGATAGGGGGTGAAGATGACATTGATGATGAGGTCACTGACTCCACTTGGGTGCCAGATCGAACAGAGGAATCAAGTGAGGAGGAGGGGGAGGAGGAGTCACAGCAAACACAAGGCACAACATCCTCTATGACCAACCGTAGCACTAGCCAGTCCAAGGCATCAGATGTCAGAGCTGCTCCGGTGCAGAGCGCTGTTGTCTCAAAGCACACCTGCAGGAACTCTGCTGTCTGGGAGTTCTTTAAGAAATGTGCAGCAGAGCGCACTGTTGCTATTTGTAATCTATGTCAGATGAGGCTGAAGCGTGGGAAAGACACCGGACACTTGGGTACCACGTGCTTGAGGCGACATATGAACACCTGCCACACATCCCGTTGGCGCAAAACTTTGCGTAGGTCCTCCTCCTCCTCATCTGTCTCTACCCCACTGTATGTCCTGCTATGTCATTGCCTACAACCTCCACTGACAGGGATGATGCTACAGTAATGGATGTAGCAGCTCCTTCCTCACAATGTGACATCATCCCATCATCTGAAGATTTACGCAGATTACGTTGCTGCAGCAGTCCCAACCATCCCCAAGCACAGCGTCTAAATGCCAGTTTAGCAAAATTACTCGCATTGCAGCTGCTGCCTTTCCAGCTGGTGGACTCTGCTCCCTTCCGTGAATTTGCTGAATGTGCTGTACCACAGTGGCAGGTTCCAAAACGCCATTACTTTTCACGCAAGGCCATTCCAGCACTATACCAGCACGTGGAAGACAATGTTATCCAGTCATTGGGAAAGGCAGTCAGCAACAAGGTGCATGTGACTTTAGACACGTGGTCCAGCAAGCATGGACAGGGTCGTTACATTTCCTTCACGGCACACTGGGTAACTCTGATTGCAGATGGGAGGGATCCAAGACGGGGCTCTGTGCTGGAGCTTGTTCATCCACCACGCCTCCAGAAAGCTACTTGTATGAGGTCTGTCTGCTCCACCACCACCTCTCCCTCTTCCTCCTCCTCCTTCTGTGTCTCTGGCGAAGTGGCAGTTAAATCGACGCCTGACAGGGTCTACGCAATGGCTCAAACAAAAAGAAGCCATACTGTGCTTGAGCTGGTTTGTTTAGGGGACAGGAGCCACACCGGGCCAGAAATTCTGTCAGCTCTGCACGGCCAGGTGCAGAGATGGTTAACACCACGCCAGCTTCAGCTGGAAATGATCGTCTGTGATAATGGCAGCAACCTTCTCTCCGCCCTACGCAAGGGTGAATTGAAGCATGTAGCATGCCTAGCACACGTCCTAAATCTAGTGGTACAGCATTTCCTAACCAAGTACCCAGGGCTGCCAGAGGTTCTCAGCCAGGCCAGAAAAGTCTGCAGACGGTCATTCCCAGCAAGCGTTCGCCTGGCAGAAAGTCAAAGAGAATTCTACCTTCCCACAAACCGTCTGATCTGTGACATGCCCACCAGGTGGAACTCGACATTAGCAATGCTGCAGCGTCTGCACAAGCAGCAGAGGGCCATCAACGAGTACCTGTGTGAGTATGGCACAAGGACAGGTTCAGGTCAACTTGGTTCCCCCCCCCGCAGTGGCTGATGATCAAGGATGCATGCACTGTACTGTCACCATTTGAGGAGGCAACGAGGATGGTGAGCAGGGACAGTGCATGCATCAGTGACACAATTCCTTTAGTGTTCCTGCTGGAGCACACTCTGCGGGGAATTATAGATGTGGCTCTAGAGGCAGAGCAGCGGGAGGAAGAGGAGGCCTTCCCTATCTCTGAAGGCCCCAGTCTTTCCGAAGACAGCATTCCAGCAGGTCCTACTCAGATCAGACAGGAGGAGGAGGAGGAGGAATATTTAAGTAGTGGGGGCATTGAAGGTGGGGATTCCTCAAGGGAGGGTTTTGTGTGCCCAGAAACACAAGGGCTAGTGCGTGGCTGGGAGGAGGAAGTGCACGATGGGGTCATCCTCATTGACCAGGAAGACTCGGAAGCTAATGCCACCTCCAACCTACGCTGCATGGGCTCCCTTATAATGCAAAGCCTGCTAAAGGACCCCAGGATTCGTGCTATCAAGGAGAGGGATCATTACTGGTTGGCAACCCTTCTTGAACCACGATACAAGGGTAAAGTTGCGGAGCTCATCCTGCCCGCACAGAGGGAGCACAGGATGAAAAAACTTGAGGACGCTCTAAAAAGACACTTGTGGAACACCTTTCCAGGCACTGGTAGGTTACCAAGTGATGACACACGTGCTTCTGAGGCTGCGGATGATCAGAGGAATAGTGGTGAAGGCCAGGGCCGCTTGACTGATGCATTTTTTAATTTTTTTTAGTCCACGACGCCCAGGGACGTCAAATGTAGGCACCCATTGCCAGCATCTTCACCATATGGTGCAGGACTACCTAGGGGCAAGGGCAGACTTGGATACCTTTCCAGCAGATGATCCACTGGCTTACTGGGTGTTGAGATTGGATCACTGGCCAGAATTTAGCCAATATGCTATGCAGCTACTAGGTTGCCCTTCATCCAGCGTGCTTTCTGAAAGGATGTTCAGTGCCGCTGGAGGTTTTGTCACAGACAAAAGAGTGCGTCTGTCCACCGACTCTGTAGACCGGCTGACATCTATAAAAATGAATCAGTCCTGGATCAGCAGTTATCAATCCCCTGATGCTGACGTAACGGAATAGATCGGGGATGTCTTCTGCATTCACAAAACCTCCAGCACTGAACTCTTCCACAATACCACAAAAGGGTTACGGTGTGAAGGCACTTGCTGCCATGAAAGGCGCAATATTTGGCTGCAACAACGTCTGTGCCACATCTATATCATTTTAATTTTTTGAACCGCAGGGTCCAACCCTGCACTCTTCCACAATACTACAGAGGGGTTACTGTATGATAGTACTTGCTGGCCTGGCAGTCTGGCACCAAAAGCACAATATCTGGGTGCACTGACGCCTTTACCAGATTCATATCTTTTTAATATAGGACTGCAAGGTCCACCCCTGCATTCTTCCACAATACTACAGAGGGGATACTGTATGATAGTACTTGCAGGCCTGGCACCAAAAGCACAATATTTGGGTGCACTGCCACTGACGCCTGTATCAGATTCATATCCTCAGAGGGGTTACGGTGTGACGGCACTGTTGCCGACGCTAAAGGCCCAATTTTAAAGCACCTATTGTTACTTTCATCCAGAGCCTGCATAAGTTTCACAATAATTTAGCCAAAAAAAATCACTAAACTTTTTCTGCGTGTCCGAAAATGTCTCCTCTTTTCATACAGACTGCCGCCCCAAGCAGTTGTTTATGGATAGATTAAAGGAAAAGCATTTACCGTCATTTGAAACTTAATTTTTTTGTTTTTAAGTGTTTCTATACATCCTAGAAATCTGCCACTTCACGGGCAGGTTATGGGGACCTCCTAGGCACGATATTTGAAGGAATTTTTCGTTTTTATTTTTAACCCTTATTTCATGGAAAACTCACTGTCCCTTTAAAAACTTTTTTTAAACTTTTTGTCCTTGTTTCCTGTCCCCCAGGGCACTACCCGGACCCCCATACACCTTTTATGGCAAATAACTAGCATATATATGCACTCTAAAAACCGAATTTTCAGCCTGAAAAAACAAAAAACATTGACTTGTATTGAGTTCGAGTTCGGGTTCGAACATTTGGAAAGTTCGGGTTCGGATACGAACCGAACTCGGGCGTGTTCGGCTCATCCCTAAACATGGGGAGCGCAAAGTGTTAATCAGCGTTCGGATTACAAAGTTTTAACGCTGATTAACGTCCTGCTCTGGTTAGCGGAAAGTTAACCAGAGCCAGGAGTTGGTGTTAACGGATTCCGCTTCTGCAGAATCTGTTAACACCAGCCTAAAAATAAAACAGAATCCTATACTCACCTCCTGTCCCGCGGCGAGGATCGCGGCTCTGTCTGCCTCCTCCGGCCGACGGGAGCAGGAAAAGACTGGGAGAAAAAAAGTCCCCCCAGTCTCTCCTTGCGTATCACTACGCTAACCGGCCAGATCTCGCGAGGCGAGATCCGGCAGGTCATGTGACCGCCGGCGTCCAGCTCAATTGAGTCCTAGTGACTCTATCGAGTGGATGCTCGTGGCTGCACTCAGCGCTGCCGCGAGTATCACGGGGCCGTAGTGCGGGCTAATAAAGAATCCCCTGGACCTATCAGGAAGGGGAGCATGACTGATGGCCAGTGCCTGTCAATCAAGTAAAGATCTGGATAGGCATTGGTGGAGGTTGGCAACAATGTTTCTCTTACCTGGCGTTATATTCATCTGTTGGGGGAGTGTTTTTTCTCTTGTTTCCTGACAGCGTGAGAGGTGCAGTAAAAAGATGCCCACCCACCCTACCGTTGGATTTCGTTGATGTCGTGTCACAGCTATGGATTGGCGGTTTCCTGGACAGCGGTGCTTTAAGGACAGATAAGCCGCCTTCGGGTGAGCTCTTGGTTAATATACTGGTGGAACTGCCTAATGCATGGGGCAATAGGGCAGAGGTAATATACAAAGCACTGCAAGTTAGAAGTTATATTTAATTCAATAAAGCTGTGGCCCATGCCCATTCCAATTTATATAGGTTTGGTGTCATTATTATAGTCCGGTTAAAGGGTATGGGCTAGGAAGGTCACAGGCCTAAGCAGTCATGCAGGCAGCATTTTAAGCGCCTGCATTGTAATTCCAATTTTTTTCTTCCTACGCCCCCATTTTAGTGTGGAGATTGTAATTTAGTTTAATAATAAGGCTAATGGCCTTTACCACTACCAAATGTTTTTTTATCATTGGAATTAATATTTGGAACACATAATGATGGACAGCTGCCCCATAGTTACCATTTTGACAAATCTCCACTGCTCCTGAATGTAATGCAGAGCTGTTACTGGACTATCTGTGCTCAAACAAGAGCAGCTGGATCACTGGAGGATTCAATGCTGGCAACCTGCAGGAGGAGTGCACCATGAACACTGTCCTCTGTCTCTACCGACCAGGGGCTACATTACGCTTATCGTGTTAAACGGGGACACAAAGGAGAAAAACCTGCGCCTGCAGGATTCTCCTTTGCGCCCCCGTTTTAGCGCGATATTACAATGCAGGTGCTTAAAAAGCTGTCTGCATTGTTATCGGGCACTAAGCCCTGGGATGCGCGTGGCAGCGCTAAGTGCCGCCGCACGTATCCTCTCCATGGAGTCCATAGGACTCCATTGAGGCAGACCCTGGCGGTCACATGCGAGATCCGGCAGGTCTCACTTTTCCCCCCAGTCTCTCCTTGCTCCTGCCGGACGGAGGAGGCGGTTGGAGCCAAGGTCCTCGTCGCGGGATAGAAGGTGAGTATCTGTTTCTTTTAGGGGGGTTTTGGCTGGTGCTAACGGATTCTGCAGCAGCAGAATCCATGTTAGCACAAAGTCCAGGCTGTGGTTAACTTTTTGCTATCCGCAGCCGGACATTAATTAGCGTTAGTATATTGTAATACTAACGCTAATTAACACTTTGCGCTCACCCTTTTTAAGTATAGAGAGCGCAAAGTACAGTAAGCTCGGGCAGTACAGTGCAAGATTCCAAATGGTAACAGGTTTCTTAACCCGTTAGCGTTTGGATTGTAATATGGGTGGCCCGCGTCAGGGCCACCAGGGCTATTGTTAACGCTCACGCTGGTGGGCGCTAATGTTAGCAACAAGAATGTAATGTAGCCCCAGATCTGCAACTTGGCTATCACCAACGTGTGCTTACAGTAATGATATGTTAAGGGTAAATCTCTCCAACTTTCACCCATATTCTACTAGCTGTTGATTGTTCTGTGATCTGCACCACACACCCTAAAAGATACAGAGAATTAATAAATATCAGGAAAAATATATGTAATATACCTGTGTTATCTTTTGCAGAATGATGTCCTTTTGATTTTCAGAGTTTTTCAACAGATTCTGCAAGTCTGCTTTAGCCAATGCTTCTACATCTGAGAGATGATCCTGACAACCAGGGAAAATGTAAATGTTAGGTAGTGGATCGAGATAGACCCAGTTCAGCTTTACAACCTTTTCATCTCACAGCACACTGGTAAGCAACAAAAAACTGCCAAGGCACACCAGCAGAGGAAGGATATATTTTATCATTATGATTATCATGTATTATTATTTAAGATGTTAAAGGGACACTCTAGGCACAAAGACGATTACATGTGATATGAATGGTCATGTTGACCTACTGTAACTATCTGATCACAGGTGTGCTGGAGGGACGACTAGCCAATGGTTATCAATCGCTGCTTTGTCACCCAGCTGTTACTGGAAGTAACAGAAGCTGATAGCTCAATGCAGTGGGAGCATGGTGCCGTAATGAAGGGATACTCTAAGGCAGTGATCTCAAACTCCAGGCCTACAGATGTTTATGGCCTACAATTCCCAGAATTATTTGAATGCATTCCATTGCCAGGGAATCATGGGAGTTTTAGTTTAGCAACATCTGAAAAGCTGGAGATTGACATCCCTGCTCTAAAGTTAAAATGTGCAGGAGTGGTTAAAATTTAACATCTCAGTTTTTCTTCGTAATTAACAAGACAATGGACTAAGGGAGAGAGAGACATAGGGTGAAGAAAAGAACAAGACTTGACAAATTACAAAATAGTGTGGCCAGATGTCCATACCATAGGTATTTACTTAGGGCCCTATTACATTCTTCACGCAAAAATGCACGCGCAACGCCTGAATTTTTGCGTGAAGCGTTAAACGTTAACGCGTGTACATTAACGCTGGTATTACAATCCTCGTGCATTTTTTCATCTGTCAAAAAATAACACGCGTAAAAAAGCCACGCAAAAACATGCGCACATTAACGTTGCGCGCAGAAATCGGTGTGCGGACTGTTTTTCCACGCGATTCAGCCAATCAGAATTAAGAACCACAATTGTCTCCCGTTAAGTTTTTGCGCCTGCCAAAGTCAATCTGAGTATATATGCTGCAGCAATAATAAAAACACGCACAGCTTCTCAATTTTATTGTTTGGGTATGCATAGAATGTGTAACTATACTTTGCTGTAATTTTTTTTTCAGGCTGGTGTATTTGGATTTGGCCAGGACATTCAGATTTGCCATTAACACCAGGTTTTAGAAGTCGTTAAAATAATGCGCGCAAATGCTGTGCGTGAAAAACTGCGCATAGATTTTAATACCATCCGCGTACCAGCGCACAAACGCATTTGCTCTCACAATGTTAAGTATAGGACGCGCGCAGTACATTACGCTCACAAAGGGTTCGCGCAGGTTCACCAGCGGTAGACGTTAACGTTAATTTTTTGCGCAGACATTGTAATACGATGTTCAGCGCAAAGGGTTTTGCCCCTCGCGTTAATGCGTTTTTGCGCGAAGAATGTAATAGGGCCCTTAGTATTTCAATCTAATTGTGCTTATCTATCAAATACAGTCAAATGTGGAGACGATAGAAGCCTTGGTACAGGGACCTATCGCACTCAGGTATAGTGCATGTTGTTCTGAAGACCTTGGTGATTTCCCTGCTTTGGATGCATAATGGAGATATATATACCTGTGTATATATATATATATATATATATATATATATATATATATATATATATATATATAAATCAGAGTATAGCAGTACTAGTGCTAACTTGTTTATTGGACTTACGTTACATTTAAAAGACACGCTTTCAGGAGTATACCTCTCTATCTCAGGTCTTGTTGCTAAACTGACCAACATCATAGAATTGAACAATAAAGAGCCAAGCAGAAGGGGGGGGGCAGTGCTGTAAATGCTAATAGTGTAATCGTATGGTCAACGTAAACAAACAGAGGACAGATCACAGGCTCATAAAGGAGAGCAAGATGGCCGCCTGATCTTGTTGCTCCATGCACACGCACAGCTCCCTTGCAGCCCTCACAGCGACCTACTCTACCACTGACTTTCCAGACTGGCAGGAAGCCTCCCTGACGTGCCCTGGACCAAATCTGACCGCACTCCAGGACATTCGGCCATTTCATGGTACTTTCCTCCCATCCAATCTGCAGCCGGCACACCTCCCAAGATGATGGCGCCCTCCTGGGACCCAACGACCCCAGATGACCCCTGCACACGCCGCAACATTCAGGATCTCCGCCAGCTCCTCCTGACTATAAAGAACGACTTGCAGGCTGATCTCTGGGCCGGCATCGATGGCCTGCGCACGGACATGGGAGTTCTTGGAACGAACACTGCGGCCCTCGAGGTGAGAGCGGAAGAGCGCAGGCGGCGGCAGCGGCAACCCGTGCTGAAGTGGAAGTGCTGCAGGACAAGTACAAGGCCTTGCAGGAGGCGGTTGAGGACCTGATAACCAGTCCCGCCGCTAGAATCTCAGACTCTGCGACATCCGAGACGGTGGTGAACTTGCAGGATTTTCTCCACAGGTAGGTGGTGCTTAACTGCCACTACTACACCACTAAGGAGGCGATCCTCAGCGCAGTACGTAACACTGCCCCGACCCTCGATGGGGTGACTCCTCACTTCTACAGTGACCTCTGAAACCTCTCACCGACCTACTCCAGAGGAATGTCAGGTACCGCTGGGAATTCCCCTTCCGCCTTCTCATTGCCAACAATGGCTCGTTCCTCTCTCTCCGCTCCCCGTCGGATAGCTCCGTGGCTCTGGAGGCGCTGGGTATCCCAGAACCCCCTGACCTCTTTGAGCGACATGTGCCGGTGTTCTGCCCATCGAGCGAACTTGCCATAATGGCGTACCCGCGCCACTTCCGGTGCACCTACGTCACCAAAACTGATGAAAATCAGCTGTGTACAGCATCCGGAGGTAGGACTCTTGAAACGGCCCGTCCCAGCACCTCTCCTCCCCCCCTATCATACACGCTGGGAGACAGGGAGTCTTTTAAATGACACCTCAACCAGCCCGCTGCGATGCTCAGGGATGGAGATCCAGGGCTCCAAAGGAGCCCTGGGTCCTCCTGCAATGCAAGGTTCCCCCAGGGGAGAAAGCAGCAATCCCCTCCCTAGTAGTCTGTGACCCTCGATGCGGGGAGAAGTGGTGGGACTGGGGGCTGATTCACTGCCTTTCTGTTTGAGGGGGCGGGGACTGGCTGGGGGAGACGCTGGGATGGTTGTTTCCTTCTCCCTCTCTCCCAGCGTGTATGATGATGGGGGGTTGCTGGGATGGGCCGTTTCAAGAGTCCTACCTCCGGATGCTGTACACAGCTGATTTTCGTCACTTTTGGTGGTGTATGTGCACCGGAAGTGACGCAGGTTCGCCATTGTGGCAAGTTCGCTTGAAGGGCAGAACACTGGGCTTGGGCGGAGCAGTTGGAGGCAGGCCCGGTAGGCTGGACCATAGTCGCTCCCCACCTCGATAGCCACCTGGGTGTAGTATCTACTGTCCCCCCCCACGGCCCCGCTGACTCCCCAGCATCGTGGCGCGCCCTTGCCGTGACTCCCCCCTGCGGCGCTCACAACCTGGAACTGCCATGCCCTATTGGGAACTCTTCTGATGCCACAGAACTGACCAATGCGTTGAGTGGCAAGGCTACTGGACAGTGGGGGGCTCTCATTTGTCTGGCCCTTCCTGGCTCGCCTCCGGGGGCCCCCCATTTTATGCTCTTTCATATTTCCCTGCTGAAGCGGTTTTTCTGATGCCCTCAGACTCGGGTTCTTGCAGGCAGGGGGATGAGACGCAGTGGGACTGTTGCAGCTGGATTTTGGTTACTATTGCTGCTTCCGACTTGCATTTATATCTGTGTTTTTGATTGCATTTTAGTGTGTGTTCTTGGTCACTTTTCGTGTACTGGGGGTTTCGGGCCGGTGGCCCTCTCCTAGTCGTCGCTCTCACCCCCAAGTGCATCCCCCTATGGATGGTACAATCCACCACCGGACAATTTTTTTTGTCGTTGATCCTCCTTCCCTTTACCTCTCTCCCTCCCGACCCCCACCTTTGCAGCCTACTGTCGCCTACTGTCCCCCCCGTCCTTACTAGGGATGAGCCGAACACCCACGAGATCGGTTCGCATTCGAACTTTCCAAATGTTCGAATTCGAACTCGAACTCAATGCAAGTCAATGGGACTCAAAATTCGATTTTTAGAGTGCCGTCTAAGAGGGCATATATGCTAGATATTTGCCATAAAAGGTGTATGGGGGTGTGGGTAGTGCCGTGGGGGACAGGAAACAAGGACAAAAAGTTTAAAAAAAAACGTTTTTAAAGGGACAGTGAGTTTTCCATGAAATAAGGGTTAAAAATAAAAACGAAAAATTCCTTCAAATATCGTGCCTAGGAGGTCCCCATAACCTGCCCGTGAAGTGGCGGATTTCTAGGATGTATAGAAACATTTAAAAACAAAAAAATTACGTTTAAAATGACGGTAAATGCTTTTCCTTTAATCTATTCATAAACAACTGCTTGGGGCGGCAGCCTGTATGAAAAGACATTTTAGGATGCGCAGAAAAAGTTTAGTGATCTTTTGGGCTAAATTATGGTGCAGGGTTTGGATGAAAGTAACAATAGGTGCTTTGAAATTGGGCCTTTAGCGTCGGCAACAGTGCCGTCACACAGTAACCCCTCTGAGGATATGAATCTGGTAAAGGCGTCAGTGGCAGTGCACCCAAATATTGTGCTTTTGGTGCCAGGCCAGCAAGTGCATTCATACAGTAACCCCTCTGTGGTATTGTGGAAGAGTGCAGGGGTGGACCATGCGGTCCTATATTAAAAGATATGAATCTGTTAAAGGCGTCAGTGCACCCAGATATTGTGCTTTTGGTGCCAGGCCAGCAAGTGCATTCATACAGTAACCCCTCTGTGGTATTGTGGAAGAGTGCAGGGGTGGACCCTGCGGTTCAAAAAATGAAAATGATATAAATGTGGCACAGGCGTCAGTGCAGCCAAATATTGTGCCTTTCATGGCAGTAAGTGCCTTCACACCGTAACCCTTTTGTCGGATTGTGGAAGAATGCAGGGTTGGACCCTGCGGTTCAAAAAATTAAAATGATATAGATGTGGCACAGGCGTCAGTGCAGCCAAATATTGCGCCTTTCATGGCAGCAAGTGCCTGTCAGACCTTTTCAGATATGAAATTTCTATAACGCATTATATTTCGCAGGACTGTTTAAATTTGGTGCCAGCAATTGCTTCACACAGACAACTCGTCTGTGTGGTTAATATATAACAAGAAAATGCGTCCTAAAGACAATGGATAAGCTAAACTCGTTATTGTTACGCATACAAGGGAAGACATTTTCCATTGATCAAAGACGGTCTAATGGACTCTGGTTGTAAAAAGATAAACAAGCAGATGTTAGATCAAATTGTTTAAAAGTAAGGGAACACAATGACAACTGATCTTACCCTAGGATATGTGACGGGGGGCCTGACCCGACATGGCACAGAAAGGGTGTGAGCTACTTGAGCAGTTAACAGACATGACCCATGGAAGTATAAACAAAACAAGGGATTTATTTACAACAGTACTATATACAGCAAGGGACCAGAACACCACAATGAAACAAAAAACCTGAGCACTAGAATAAAACCATAGACCTGAACTAAATAAATAAACAGATGAACAACCAAGGACCTGGGAAACTATAGGCAGAAAGACATAAGAGAACTAAACACTAGAGTAACATGAGTGAAAACATAAACCTGTTTAAACCTAGAGAATAAACATGAAATGCAAACATAAATACAAAACAGGAACCATATGAACAAAACAGAATGAATAACCAAGGACCTGGGAGATTATAAACAGATGTAAATACAGAACTGGCGGAGGAGTAAACCCAAAACCTGAAAGTAAAGTAATAAAGGGTAACTTGAACACATACAGGAGAACCTGAGTAACAGATCCCTACCAGAACTGCAAGGTATGTGAATAAGGATCAAGGAGATCAAGGCTTGGAACAAAGCAGACTGAAAAATCAGAATGAGGCAGCGCCCTTCTTAGGGCGATGCCTGCCTATATAGGCCATGACTAAATGAGAACAATAGGTCCAGGTGAGGTCCAGCCTTGGACTTGAACCAAATGTCCAGAACTAAATACAACTTCCATGGAAGCCAGAGGGGGCGCCAGAGACCCAGGACGTGACAGGATAGGTATCTCAGTATTGTGTTTATTTTGTCAGATCGAAACTCTGAAAGCCAGGTAAGCATTGAACAATGGGTTGCCCAATAAAAAATAAAAAAAAACAGAAAAGGTTAAATGGCTTGGATAAACCAGCTTGTAATGCTATGCTATTCGACGATATGATCTAACACTATATGGTATTTGGATATTTAATTTATGTGGTCAGATAGAATAGATAATCTTGGCGTCTTATAAAAAACAGAGGCCATACCACATTCAGTTGATTATTACATAACAAATGTCTTGTGTAACTAACATTTATAAAACAGATTAAGTCTGGTAATTGTGAATGTTAAAGACAATATCACGAATGAATGAATTAATGTATGTCTGCAGGATCCTCTCATATACACACACCTGTGGATTTAAGTAAAGGGGGTATGAAATGCACACATGCCGTGTCAAAGTATGCCAGCGATGCCACAATAGAAATAAATTTTGATTTGTTAATAAAATCTATGGAGTCCCGGGATATAGGAATAAAATGACCCCAAACCAGTAAAAGATTGGCCAAACACATAAATTAATTCCTACAGAAGGTTGATGGTTGATATGAGAGCGCCATCTGCTGGCCAGGTAATATAACACCTGGACAGACCCCTGGAGTTGATGAATATATATATCCTCCAATCAAATGAGGCCACATAGTGATGGGCTAGATCTAAAACTGGGCGGAAGACCACTATATAGAGGGGACAATCCAGAGCAGAAGGATCAACACACTGAGAAAAGCTTGGGGAGAGACCTGAGGGACGCTTGGAGGGGAGAAAGGGCAAATATCATCAGCCCCCCTTAAAACGTGACCACACCCTAATCTTCCACCACTCTATCTTCACTAACCGGATGGTAAAGTATGCCTGAATAACTTGATATCTATTTTCTAATTGCATAGTCCTTACTTTAGATGTCCATCACAAACTAAAGGAATATAAATGAATTATTTTGCTGTTTAAGCCTAATCAGTAGACTAGTAATCAGCCTTTCCACTCCCCTGCAGAGGATTGCTAAGGAAGAAACTATTCCCGGCTAAATACTTGAGCCCTAATTTTAGTGAAATTATTTATATTCCAAGAATACTGGTTGTGGACATCTAAAGATCAATTGTATACCCATAGTGAGATACGCTGGGATCGTGAAATAGCTTTTATATGTCAAGTGCCGTCAGCCCCATTCGTAAAACTAGCATAACTTCTTCCATATCCATCTTGCAGCCCTTTCGATTGAATGCATGTAAGTCAATAAGAAGCTTTGGGTTAACGTATATTGAATGAAGTGCTGTGATTGATCTGTGGAAGAGATAGTCTACCTATCGAGTGTGTTATGTATCTCCCTGAAGGAAGTTGCATTTAGTGAATAGGCCCCCACAATAATAAAATTGTGCTGCAGGTGATGCCCAGTAACTGAGTGTTTATTTTAGCCAGGTGGAGGATTGGTTTATAATGGGAAAGGTTTAAGTGAATAGAATAGAGCTTGGTGTTTAAGAACTGAGGCGTGTATATCTGTGGTGCGGTCTATAATCCTAAAATATTTGTCCATTAGATTATTGCGTGTCGCAGTATCGCTACTAATCACAATCTATAATCACTTGTGAAATTGTATCTTGCTAATCCGTTGATAACATATGATTGTATGAAACTTGACGTGTGAATAAATTTTGGTTTGAATTGTTTTACCGTTACGCAGTCTCATATCATCTTTATTGATTTTATTGTGTTTAAAAATATCTAGATAGCATCAAAAGAACTCGGGATAACGCGCCATATATTTGTTAAGACGTATATTCATTGATTGGTTATTATCTTATTTTCTTAAGGGTAAAATACCAATTTATACCACTGGTATTGGAGGCACTGTCAATAATATATATATATCTATATATATCTACAATAAGAAAAATATACGTCATAATTAATATATCCCTGACCTATTAAAGAAATCAATAATCTCTAACATGCCTTCACACCGTAACCCTTTAGTGGTATTGTGGAAGAGTGCAGGGTTGGACCCTGCGGTTCAAAAAATTAAAATCATATAAATGTGGCACAGGCGTCAGTGCAGCCAAATATTGTGCCTTTCATGGCAGCAAGTGCCTTCACCCCGTAACCCTTTCATGGTATTGTGGAAGAGTTCAGTGCTGGAGGTTTTGTGAATGCAGAAGACATCCCCGATCTATTCCGTTACGTCAGCATCATGGGATTGATAGCTGCTGATCCAGGACTGATTCATTTTTATAAAGCCGGTCTACAGTGTCGGTGGACAGACACACTCTTTTGTCTGTGACAAATCCTCCAGCGGCACTGAACGTCCTTTCAGAAAGCACGCTAGATGAAGGGCAACATAGTAGCTGCATAGCATATTGGCTAAATTCTGGCCAGTGATCCAATCTCAACACCCAGTAAGCCAGTGGATCATCTGCTGGAAAGTTATCCAGGTCTGCCTTTGCCCCTAGGTAGTCCTGCACCATATGGTGAAGACACTGGCAATGGGTGCCTACATTTGACGTCCCTGGGCGTCATGGACTAAAAAAAAGCTGACAGAATTTCTGGCCCGGTGTGGCTCCTGTCCCCTAAACAAACCAGCTCAAGCACAGTATGGCATCTTTTTGCTTGAGCCATTGCATAGACCCTGTCAGGCGTCGGTTTAACTGCCACTTCATCATAGACAGAGAAGGAGGAGGAGGAGGAAGAGGGAGAGGTGGTGGTGGAGCAGACAGACCTCATACAAGCTGCTTTCTGGAGGCGTGGTGGATGAACAAGCTCCAGCACAGAGCCCCGTCTTGGATCCCTCACAGCTGCAATCAGAGTTACCCAGTGTGCCGTGAAGGAAATGTAACGACCCTGTCCATGCTTGCTGGACCAAGTGTCTAAAGTCACATGCACCTTGCTGCTGACTGCCTTTCCCAATGACTGGATAACATTGTCTTCCACGTGCTGGTATAGTGCTGGAATGGCCTTCCGTGAAAAGTAATGGCGTTTTGGAACCTGCCACTGTGGTACAGCACATTCAGCAAATTCACGGAAGGGAGCAGAGTCCACCAGCTGGAAAGGCAGCAGCTGCAATGCAAGTAATTTTTCTAACCTGGCATTTAGACGCTGTGCTTGGGGATGGTTGGGACTATATTTTTTCTTACGCTGCAGCAGCTGCGGCAACATAATCTGACTGCGTAAATCTTCAGCTGATGGGATGCTGTCACATTGTGAGGAAAGAGCTGGTACATCCATTACTGTAGCATCATCCCTGTCAGTGGAGGTTGTAGCAGGCAATGACATGGCAGGACATACAGTGGGGGTAGAGACAGATGAGGAGGAGGAGGACCTACGCAAAGTTTTGCGCCAACGGGATGTGTGGCAGGAGGTCATATGTCGCCTCAAGCACGTGGTACCCAAGCGTCCGGTGTCTTTCCCATGCTTGAGCCTCACCTGACATAGATTACAAATAGCAACAGTGGGGTCTGCTGCACATTTCTAAAAGAACTCCCAGATAGCAGAGTTCCTGCATGTGTGCTTTGAGACAACAGCGCTCTGCACCTGAGCAGCTCTGACATCTGATGCCTTGGACTGGCTAGTGCTACGGTTGGTCATAGAGGATGTTGTGCCTCGTGTTTGCTGTGCCTCCTCCTCCTCACTTGATTCCTCTGTTCGATCAGGCACCCAGGTGGAGTCAGTGACCTCATCATCATTGTCATCATCACCCCCTATCTCCTCCTCACTGGTGCCAACTTGGCAGTTGTCATGGAGCTGATGTAACGCTCCATGCTTCAAACCCCAAGAGACTTTATGTTCAATTTTTATAGTGTGTTATTAAATATATATTACATCGTTAGGTTTTAGTTTAAATTAGTTTAGTGTAAAATGGCGTAACTTTAGTTTTAAATATACTTATATTCCTGTAGGTAAATGTGTTTCTGTATAGCCAGTAAACAAGCTTTACTGCTGTGTAATTTATACAACAGGGCTTTTCCCCTTATCTGGCTGCATGTTTAATTCAAGGGATCTGTGATAGTGTTTGTCTTTAATCTGATGTGTTAGAACAATGGATTATGCAAATGTTGTGTGAGCTAAAGGCTAAAGAATATAAAGAATGTTTATTGTAAATATCTAACTGACATAATGTAATTAGCATATTGGTAGGACGAGGTGCGTCATTTATGCAAATTATGACTGTTGGATTTCAGCATAAATGGTGGCGTTTTTGTTCATTAAAAGGTCAGAACTCTCAGAGCTCAGAGAGAATCCTGTTTTAAAGCATACAGCCGCGTCTGGTGTTTTATTTCAAACTACGCTACACTATACACTCAATCTCAGAAGGCACCGAGCGGCCTTCTGGAAATTCCTAACGGCTCCAGGGCAGAGGAACAGAAGCAGGCGGGTCAAGCTGCTCGAGGCGCTGAGGACAGCGCTCCCAGTAGCCGGGCTGACCGCAACGAAGGGGTGTCTGGAGAGTCAGGACAGACGGAAGAGAACGGTTCCGTCACAGCAGTATGCTGCAGCTGCTGGGGCAACATGAGTGCCAGTTATTTGTGTGTCATCACTGGCACCCCCTTCCTCTAGGTTGATTATACTCCCTTCCTCAACCTCAGAGATTGAATCAGAGCACTGTACTTGCTGCACATCCTCAAGCAGAATGTCACTGTCATTGTAGTCAAACAATTCAGCTGACTCCTCCGTGTCGGATAGCGAGGCTACGGCAGGAGTAGCTGTGGACATGGAGGCTGCATTAGATGCTTTGGCAGCTGAGGTGGACTGTAAAGCACTACAAGCCTGGCTGGCAGAGGACTCGGAGGATGAGGATGGCCTGGTTAGCCAATCCACCAAATCCTCTGTATGTTGCTGCTGCTTAAGACGGCCAGCACCAGTTAGAAAGGACAAGCGGCCCCTGCAGAGGATGCACCACGTCCACCATGACCAGAGGCACAGCCTCCCGACACAGGGGCTGCTTGCCCTCTTATCTGTGTCTGGGAGCGTCTGCCTGTCCTTTTTGTTCTTTCAGACATGGTGAGTGATATATAGATTAATATATACAGAACTCTGATTCAACTCTGGTATAAAGATTTAAAGAACTCTGGTATAACTCAGTGAGACACCCTGATAGTTGGCAGCCAGTGACAAGACACAGATTACAATTCCCAGAAACCTCCTATAAAATCAGTGAGACCTCCTGATAGCTGGCAATAGTGACAAAACACAGATTACAATTCCCAGAAGTCAGTGAGACCCCCTGATGGGTGGCAGTGAGAAGACACAAATTACAATTTGCATAAATCTGCTAGAAGTATGTGGGACCCCCTGATGGGTGGCAGTGAGAAGACACAAATTACAATTCGCATAAATCTGCTAGAAGTATGTGGGACCCCCTGATGGGTGGCAGTGAGAAGACACAAATTACAATTCGCATAAATCTGCTAAAAGTATGTGGGACCCCCTGATGGGTGGCAGTGAGAAGACACAAATTATAATTCGCATAAATCTGCTAAAAGTATGTTGGACCCCCTGATGGGTGGCAGTGAGAAGACACAAATTACAATTCACATAAATCTGCTAGAAGTATGTGGGACCCCTTGATGGGTGGCAGTGAGAAGACACAGATTACAAGTCTCAGAAACCTCCTATAAATCAGTGAGACGCCCTGATGGGTGGCAGCCAGTGAGAACACACGGATTATAACAATTCCCAAATATTTTGTAGAAATTACTGACGCCCAAAATACTGCGTGGCACTGGCTGTGTGACAAGACACAGATCACCTCAATTCCCAGATATTTTGTAGAAATTAGTGACCCCCAAAATACTGCATGGTACCGGCAGTGAGTCACAAGACACAGATCACTTCAATTCCCAGATATTTTGTAGAAATTAGTGACCCCCAAAATACTGCGTGGCACTGGCTGTGTGACAAGACACAGATCACCTCAATTCCCAGATATTTTGTAGAAATTAGTTACCCCCAAAATACTGTGTGGCACTGGCAGTGAGTCACAAGACACAGATCACTTCAATTCCCAAATATTTTGTAGAAATTAGTGACCCCCAAAATACTTGCTGGCAGTGACAAGACACAGATCACCTCAATTCCCAAATATTTTGCAGAAATTACTGAGCCCCCAAAATAGTTGCTGGGAGTGAGCACAAAGATTACCTCAATTCCCAAATATTTTGCTGAAATTACTGAGCGCCCAAAATAGTTGCTGGGACTGAGCACAATGATTACAACAATTCTCAGATATTTGGTAGAAATGAGACCCCGCCAGTAGCTGGTGGCAGACTGGCAGTAAGAACACACTAACACAACAACAATCTCCTATGAAATCTCCTCTGAAATGCGTGCAGAAGCGCTGTGTGGAAACCTTACAGTATATAGTGTGCTGCGGGACTTAGCTCTGTGAGCCCATGATTGGGCAAAATTTGCCCAATCAGGACTCTGAGCCGTGATTGGCATAGTGTTGAACCTGTCTTGCACCTGACCTGTGGTCAGGTGCAAGGCTGTAGCCAATTACAAGCTTCAGGCCAGTGGAAAAGTGCATTGTGGTCCATTGTGGTGCATTGTGGGCGAACACGCGGTGAACACCCGGAAATGTTCGTAGTTCGAGAACAAACGAACAGGCTATGTTCGAAGCAAACTCCGAACCGATCGAACCGAACAGCTCATCCATAGTCCTTACCTCTGCTTTCAGATGGCGAAGCGGCTGGGTGAGGCGCGGTCCGTCTTAAGGTGGTCACCCACAATGTCAAGGGCCTCCTCTCCTCGCAAAAAAGATGAAAGGCAACAAGGTATTTTAAAAAACTGCGAGCTGATGTGGTCCTCCTGCAGGAGACTCCCTTCACCCGCGGCAAGGTCCCGGTGTACTGGGGTGACAGTTACACCACAAATTACCACTCTGCTGGCTGTTCCCGCAAAACGGGAGTTTCAATCCTGATGCGTGGTAACCTCCATTTCCACCTTACCTATCAGGAGTTGGCCCTTGATGGTAGATTCTTGTGGGTCACTGGAACGAATGGGGTCAGACTGGTCACCTTTGTAAGCGTCTACGCCCCTTCACCCCCGGATGGACCATTTTGGAGAGCCCTAGAGGATCGCCTTGCACAGCTACTGGGCAGGGGGGTTTTTGTAGGGGGGGAATTTTAACGCTGCAATGGACCCCTACTTCGATCGCAACTGTGTAGCAGCTGGCATCGTCCAGTCTCGCCTCTCCAAGAGCTTTTGTGGTGCAGTCCAATCAGCCAACCTTTTCAACTCCTGGCGCTTGCTCCACCCTAGAGACCGAGATTACTCCTACTCACACCCCCACGACTCGTACTCTAGTTTGGACTACATTTTTTGTAGCAGAGATATCATTACGGCAATTGTCTCCTCCACAATTGACAAAATCTCATGGTCTGACCATGCTGCGGTTGAGACTGCTCTGCTGGGGTAGGAGAGACAGGTCAGCTAGTGTCTGGCGTTTTAATGCCTCCCTCCTCCTTGACCCAGGTCTGAAGGATGTCCTGACTCAAGACTTGACCAACTTCTTTACTCGCAATTTCACCCCAGAAGTTACCACTACCACGGTGTGGGAGGCGCACAAGGCGTATATGCTCGGTAGGCTTATTGCCATAGCTTCCCGCCGCAAACGGGAACGGGCGGCGGAGGCCCTCAAGGCCTGGGTGGGTGACTTGAAGCACGTGCATAAACGGACTGGGGACCCCTCCTTGCTTCGGCAGCTCCTGGAGCCCAGGGGGAACCTCAACCTGCTCCTGTCTCGTTGGGTCCAGGCGGCTCTACAGTGGACGGGCCAGAAGCTTTTTGAGAAGAGTGACAAACCTGATACACTTCTGGCCCATCGACTGAAGCAGTAGACTCGGGAGCGCATGGTATGCCTTTGATCGTGTGTGTCACGGATCCCCCTGATAATCAACAGTGTGGTCCCTTTACGCAGACCGCTCTCTACCCTTCCGATCCTTGAATGGTCGGTGATACTAAACAGACAAATAACCAGACAGTATATGAATAAGGGGTAACACCAGACAGAGGTATGGAATAGGGTATTGTCACGAATCTTTCTGACTGCTAAGATATAAATCTCTTTATGCAACTCCCTTTCTACTCTTCCGATCCTTGAATGGTCGGTAAAGCTATAAAGGCAACGAAACAAGTAACAGACAAAGAAAGGGAAATACCAGACAGGGGTACAGACCAGATCACAAGTCCTCCCTAGGACTTTAGTAATAGCAGAGGTAGGCTGATGTGTGCTTAGGATGCCACACAAACTGACCTCGGTACCAACGTTAAGGGCAGAACCTAGAACAGAGTATATGCAAACGCCAGGAGTCATACACAGAGGGGTACGTTTGCCAATGCCAGGAGTCATACACAAGGAGGTTCGTTTGCCAATGCCAGGGGTCGATACACAGGAGGGTTCGTTTGCCAATGCCAAGGGTCGGTACACAGGAGGGTTCGTTTGCCAATGCCAGGGGTCGGTACACAGGAGGGTTCGTTTGCCAATGCCAGGGGTCGGTACACAGGAGGGTTCGTTTGCCAATGCCAGGGGTCGGTACACAGGAGGGTTCGTTTGCCAATGCCAGGGGTCAATACACAGAGGACACGTTCAGGAAAATAACACAAGAGCTCTGCGGGATGTGAATACCACGTCAGGGCACCGGTGTATGGGAGAGACTGGGATTTAAACCCGGCGGGTCCGCGTCACAGCGCCAGGCCCGCCCCTCGGCATCCCACGTGAGCGGGCCCGGAAGCGCTTACATTCGGCGCCTGGCCAGCGAGCAGCGAGGAAGCTGCTGCCAGGCGCCCCATCCCCTGGATCCCCGTGACAGAACCCCCCCCTCCAGGGGCGGCCACTGGACGACCCCCAGGGGCACGGGGGTGTGCGGAATAGAAGGCCCTCACCAGCCTAGGAGCATGGACTTCCGCAGCCGGTACCCAAGAACGATCCTCTGGGCCGTACCCCACCCAATCCACCAAATACTGCAAGGACCCCCTAGACAGCCTGGCACCCAGAATGGCCTTAACTTCGAATTCCTCCTCGCCCTCCACAGAGACAGGAGGCGGTGGAGCATGGACTTTGGTGTACCGGTTACATAACAGTGGCTTCAAAAGGTTTACATGGAACACATTGTGTATTTTAAAATGGGGGGTAACGCCAAAGCATAGGAGACAGGGTTGAGTCGCCGTAGAATCTTATAGGGGCCGATATACCTAGGAGCCAACTTCATGGAAGGCACTAAGAGCTTAATGTTACGTGAAGACAGCCAAACCCTGTCCCCAACTTGATACACGGGTGCCTGCCTCCTGTGTCTGTCGGCCTTAGTTTTCTGAATGGTACTACTTTCCTCCAGTGCCCGTCTCACTCTTCCCCAAGTCTCCTTCAATGATGCCAGTTGTTTATCTAAAGCAGGAATCGTGGAATCAGGAAACATGGCGGGGAGCACGGGAGGATCAAAGCCATAAACAGTAAAGAAAGGAGAATGACCTGAGGATTCACTCACTGCGCTGTTAATAGCATATTCTGCCCACGGTAGCAGATCTGACCAGTTATCTTGCTGTTCTGAGATGAAGCACCTGAGATATTTCTCTACGTTTTGGTTTGCTCGTTCTGCTGCTCCATTGGTCTGCGGGTGATAAGCCGAAGAGAAAGAGAGGTCTATCCCCACGTTCTTACAAAATCCCCTCCAGAATCCGGAGATGAATTGGGTCCCCCTATCAGAGACTATCTCCTGAGGGACACCGTGAATGCGGACCACATTGGCAATGAATATGGGCACCAGTTCAGCTGCCGAAGGTAGTTTCTGAAGAGGAACATAGTGACCCATCTTGGAAAATCGATCTATGATCGTAAGTATCACTGTATTCCCTCTTGACTCAGGTAGCTCTACTATAAAATCCATGGCTATATGTGACCAGGGTCGTTCGGGGATCGGCAAAGGCTGGAGTAAGCCAATGGGTGCTGTCTTGGGACTTTTCTGCCTTGTGCACACTTCGCACACGGCAATGTAATCTTTGACGTCTCGGCGCAACGTGGGCCACCAGAGGAGTTTACTGATACTAGACACAGTCTTGGTGATACCCATATGCCCGGAAGTTTTATTGTCATGATAGATGCTGAGTACCTCTTCTCTTTCGTTCTCAGGTACAAAGAGTCTCGCGGGAGGTTTTCCCCAGGAGCTGCACCCTGGACGGTCTGCAACCTTTTCATTAGAGGAGACGAAACACTAATCGTGGTAGCGGCTATAATCCTCTCCTGGGGAACAATGGGATGCTGATCTTGGATATTATGTTCATAAGACTCATATTGTCTCGACAATGCGTCTGCTTTAATGTTTCTGGACCCAGGTCTATAGGTAAGCACGTAATTAAAACTTGAAAGAAACAATGACCATCTCGCTTGTCTGGAGTTTAAACGTTTGGCATCTCCAATGTACGTGAGATTCTTATGGTCGGTTATGATAACAATGGGGTCCTTAGACCCTTCTAATAAGTATCTCCATTCTGCCAAGGCCGCGATGACTGCTAATAACTCTCTATTTCCAATGTCATAGTTCTTCTCTGCTGGAGACAACTTTCGAGAATAGAAGCCGCATGGATGCAAGGGTTTGTCAGGAGCCTCCCTTTGGGACAAGACTGCACCAAGGCCTAGTTCGGAGGCGTCAACTTCTACTTGGAAAGGCAGAGCCGGATCTGGATGCCGGAGAACAGGGGCAGTAGTAAAGGCTTGCTTTAGTGTTCAAAGGCTTGAGTGGCTTGAGGTGTCCATTTCTGATTTCCCACCCCTTTCTTTGTCATAGCCGTGAGAGGGGCCACCAAGGCCGAAAAATCTTTAATGAACCTTCTGTAATAATTCGTAAACCCCAGAAACCTCTGAATGGCTTTAAGTCCTTGGGGTAGAGGCCAGTCGAGAATAGCTGAGAGCTTCTTAGGGTCCATTTGAAACCCTCCAGGGGTTATAATATAACCAAGGAATTGCACGGTTACTATGTCGAATAGACATTTTTCTAGCTTACAGTACAATCCAGCCTTCAATAGTTTAGTCAAGACTTGTTTTACGTGGACATGATGAGTGTCCACATCAGGAGAGTATATCAGGATATCATCCAGATATACTATGACGAATTCTTGCAGAAATTCCCTTAGAGTGTCATTTATCAGGTCCTGAAAGACGGCTGGCGCATTACATAACCAAAAGGCATCACCAGGTATTCGTAATGCCCGCTACGTGTATTAAAAGCCGTTTTCCATTCGTCTCCCTTTTTAACCCTGACCAGGTTGTACGCTCCGCGTAAATCAAGCTTAGTATAGACACGAGCCCCTTCAATCGGTCAAACAATTCTGTTATGAGAGGTATGGGATATGCATTTCTTATAGTGATCCTATTTAAACCCCTATAGTCGATGCAAGGTCGCAGATCTCCCTCTTTCTTGGAAACAAAGAAGAAACCTGCTCCTGCTGGAGAGGAGGACCGTCTAATGAATCCTCGTTCCAGATTCTCCCTTATATATTCCTCCATAATGTCGTTCTCCCTTTGTGACAAAGGGTATACGTGACCCCTAGGAGGCATCGTACCGGGGAGCAAGTCAATAGCACAGTCATATGGACGATGTGGTGGTAGAACCTCAGTCCTGGCTTTAGAGAATACCTCCTTCAATGCCCTGTAACATTCAGGGACCTCTGTGGACAAAGGAGGGGCTGTGGCAATATTGAGGCTACCAATCACATTAACTGTGCCTAGGCACTTGAACTGACAACTCTGACCCCAACATTTTATGTCTCTCTGGACCCAATCGACTACTGGGTTGTGCTCTATTAGCCATGGAAACCAAGGACGATAGGACATGAGGGTGATTCAATGATTTGAAATCTTATTGTCTCTTGGTGCAAAACTCCTATTTTCATACATACATCGACTGTATCGTGAGTGATATGTGGACATGCCAGGGGGTTACCATCTATGGCCTCCACCCTTAGAGGCCTTTCTCTGAGAACTAGTGGTATGAGGCTTTTGGCAGCAAAATTCTTATCCATAAAATTGCCTGAGGCCCCAGAGTCCAAAAACGCCTCAGTCTTGAGGTGAACCCCCCGCAGGATAGGGAGACCGGTAACAGAATCCTGGATTTTTTTTTTCATTATCCACAAAGGAGGCACACAGAGAACCGACAACCTGGGTGTCTCCTGTTCTGAATCCCATTCTGCTATGTTCAACCTGCCAACCCTGGGTCTCTGAGGACATTGAAGGCGGAAGTGATCTGCCCCTGCACAATAAAAGCAGAGCCCCTTTTCTTTTCTGTGAGCTTTTTCTGCTTCTGAAATACCAGTCCTCCCTATTTGCATGGGTTCAACAACCGGTAAATCTGTTTTTACATTCTCCGAACCACCTGATGTACTGGGGTGTCTGGGTAACGAGGGTAAAGGAGGCAAGACCCTTCTGGGTCTATCTCTGGGGTGTCTCCTTTCCCTGATTTGATCGTCCATGGCTATACAGAAATCTATCAGGTGGTCCAGACTTTCTGGTAATTTTAAGGGAGCCAGTTCAAACATAAAAGCCTCGTTCAAGCCTTCGGTAAAGGCTAAGGTTAAAACGTCGTTCGGCCAAAGTACTTCAGAAACCAATGTCTTAAACTCTATGGCATAATCGGCAACCCTCTTATTTCCTTGTTTGATATGAAACAAGGACCTACCCGCATTGGTAGCCCTTCTAGAGGGATCAAAGGTACGTTTTAACTCAGAGGTGAAACCCTCATAGTCATAAATGATGGGTTTCTTATTTTCCCACAACGGCGTAGCCCACAATAAAGCTTTTTCTGTTAAATGATTAATCAGATATCCTACTTTGGCTTTATCAGACATACAAGAACCTGGATTGTTCTCAAACAGAATCTCGAGTTGAGTCAAAAACCCCCGACATAGGCTTGGTGTACCATCGTAGCGTAGGGGTGCTTTCATACTCAGCCTATGTCCTTCAGGGGGGACCGGACTGACCCTAGGTAACACTGGATCTGGAGGGTTTGTGGTACCTGTATTGGACCGATTTAACAGGGTTTGCAGAGCGAGAGAAATCTGGTCCATCCTATGGTCCTGTTCCTCTTGTCTGGCTGCGATACGTGCCAGCTGGTTAGAGAGGTCTGCGGGATCCATTGGCCCTGACGTAATGTCACGGATCCCCCTGATAATCAACAGTGTGGTCCCTTTACGCAGACCGCTCTCTACCCTTCCGATCCTTGAATGGTCGGTGATACTAAACAGACAAATAACCAGACAGTAATGAATAAGGGGTAACACCAGACAGAGGTATGGAATAGGTATCGTCACGAATCTTTCTGACTGCTAAGATATAAATCTCTTTATGCAACTCCCTTTCTACTCTTCCGATCCTTGAATGGTCGGTAAAGCTATAAAGGCAACGAAACAGGTAACAGACAAAGAAAGGGAAATACCAGACAGGGGTACAGACCAGATCACAAGTCCTCCCTAGGACTTTAGTAATAGCAGAGGTAGGCTGATGTGTGCTTAGGATGCCACACAAACTGACCTCGGTACCAACGTTAAGGGCAGAACCTAGAACAGAGTATATGCAAACGCCAGGAGTCATACACAGAGGGGTACGTTTGCCAATGCCAGGAGTCATACACAAGGAGGTTCGTTTGCCAATGCCAGGGGTCGATACACAGGAGGGTTCGTTTGCCAATGCCAGGGGTCGGTACACAGGAGGGTTCGTTTGCCAATGCCAGGGGTCGGTACACAGGAGGTTCGTTTGCCAATGCCAGGGGTCGGTACACAGGAGGGTTCGTTTGCCAATGCCAGGGGTCGGTACACAGGAGGGTTCGTTTGCCAATGCCAGGGGTCAATACACAAGAGGACACGTTCAGGAAAATAACACAAGAGCTCTGCGGGATGTGAATACCACGTCAGGGCACCGGTGTATGGGAGAGACTGGGATTTAAACCCGGCGGGTCCGCGTCACAGCGCCAGGCCCGCCCCTCGGCGTCCCACGTGAGCGGGCCCGGAAGCGCTTACATTCGGCGCCTGGCCAGCGAGCAGCGAGGAAGCTGCTGCCAGGCGCCCCATCCCCTGGATCCCCGTGACAGTGTGGCCCGACCGATGACCCTCGTGAAATCTCCAAGGCCATTCACTCATACTACGCCTCTCTATATAAAACGGTACTACGGCGGCACCCGGGGGGTCTTCTACGGGACTTCCTCTCTCAGACCCCCTTGCCTTCCTTCAGCAGGCTGCAGCGTATATCTTTGGCTGCCTCTATATTGGTGGACAAGGTGCTGGAGGTCATTAAAAGCTTGCACACATCTAAAATCCCTGGCCCGGACGGGTTCTCCGCTGCCTTCTTCAAGGGCTTACGCCCAGTCTTGCTCCGACCCCTGGTCTGACTGTTCAACACTTACATGACGTGGACAGAGGTCCCATCTTCTGACATGCTCCTGGCCCGCATAGTAGCCATCCCCAAGCCGGGTAAAGACCCTGCTGTTTGCCCCAGCTACAGACCCATCTTCCTGATGAAGATCTATGCCAAAAGTATAGCTGAATGCCTCGGCTGCAGCATTTCAGACGTAGTTCACCCTGACCAGGTGGTTGTCCCGGGCAGGGAGGCACCTGACAACATCAGACGGGCCCTCAACCTGATCCATGTCGCTAGGTCCTCTGGTAGTGGCTCCTTCCTCCTCTCCCTATACGCCGAATAGGCCTTCGACCGGATCGACTGGAGTTACCTTTTGGCGACGCTGGACTCCTTTGGGATTCAGGGGGACTTCTTGACAGCGATTCGGGCTCTGTATGCCAGCCCCAGGGCACGGGTTAACACTGGAGGCTTCCTCTCGGACCCCTTCCCAATCCTGAACATGACCCAGCAGGAATGCCCCTTGTTGCCGCTCCTGTTTGCCCTCTCCATTGAGCCCCTTGCGGTGTACATTAGGGCTCACCCCGACATCCAAGGGGTGGAGGTTGGGGGCGACAATATAAGCTAGCCCTTTTCGCAGATGATGCCCTCCTCTCCCTGGCTTCCCCAATCACTAGTCTTCCGAACCTGCTGTCGGTATTGTGGGACTTTTTCAGGGTCTCGGGATACAGGCTTTATGCGGACAAGAGCGAGGTCCTCAACCTCACTTTGACCACTTAGTCCACGACCAGTTTCCTTTCTGTTGGTGCCAGTCCTCCTTGGGCTCTCTGGGGACCCAGTTGACCCCCTGCTGAGATCAATTATACACAGCAAATTATGGGGCCCTGTGGGGACATTAGACACGATTTACCACAGGCCCTACTTCCCACTCTTCATGCTCTGCTGTCTGCCTGGTCTCATCTGCGCCTCGCTCTTTTTGGCCGCATTTACACAGTTAAAATGACCCTACTCCCAAAGTTGCTGTACTTTTTCTGGACACTGTTGATCCCTGTATTAAGAGCGGACCTGACGGGGCGCAAGGGCAGACGGTCCAAAAGTCTACGCATCAGTCTAGACAGAAGGGGGGTATGGGGGTCCCACACCTCTTGTCAGGGCTGCACCAGGCGTGGGCCATGGTGGGACCCAATTGCAGGGGTTATTGAGCCCACTAAGCAGGGTAACTCACAGTACAGTACCTTGATGTAAGTGGATACTGGGTTATGCCAGAGCGCAGTACAAATGGAGTAGGCAGAAGAGTGGTCAATAGGAGGTCCGAGGTCAGAGGATATCACAAGGCGGTGGTCGGTAGGCAAAGCAGAGAGGTCTGGTACACGGTGGATAGAGAGCATATAGAATGTCTGAACAGATCAAGATGTGAACCAATACTGAGGTGTTTTCACAGAGGAAGGAAAGGTCCTTTATGGACAAACAGGGGGGTGTGGTTGTGTGAGTGTTTGGTGCTTGACTTAACCCCTATCACTGCTGGAGGTTACTGCAGATCTGAGGGCAGCACCTTTCCTGTAGCTGCTCCAGCAGCGGACATGAGTTCTGATGAGCAGGCATGGTTCCTGACACCTCTACTCTTACTATAAGGCAGCCCAATTTGCGATGCTTTCTGTGATTAATCTGCGTCATGGAGCCCCGCTATGGTCTCTTCTCGAACAAGCAATGGAGGGACCCAGACGTTTTCGCGCAGTCCTATGGGCCCCCAGGGGCACCCCCTGGCTTCGTCACAATAGCCCCACTTTATAACACTCCCTGCGTCTCTGGAATCTTTACCGGGAAAGTGACGGCCTGTCTCCCCCGGGATCGGGCCTGTCGTCTCTCTTTCATAATCCTCAGTTCCCAGAGGGGGACCCCCCCGAATGTGTTTGGCTGGTGGATCCGGGCAGACATTACTGAGGTCTGTGATTTGCTGCTCCAGGGTTGTCTCGTCACCCTCGGATACCTCCGGGAGTCGAGGGCGCTCCCCACCCTTCAGAGACGTTCAGGGCCCTTTAATTACTGCACGATATTTGCGCATGAGGCACCTTACATTGTGCGGTGGGAGGCTGACTTGGGGGATTCTCTGGCCGAGGATACATGGTTAGACATTGTTGACTGGGCCTCTCTGGTCACAGTATGCAAGACAGTCCGTGAAAACTGCTACAAGGTCCTGGCGAGGTGATACATTCACCCGTGCCGCCTTGCTAAGATGTGCCCAGGGGTGCTGTTGACTTGTTTTTGGGCGTGTGGGGCTGACGGAATGCACCTACATGCCTTGTGGGACTGCGGTATGGTCAGACCTATTTGGGCGGAAGTGTTTGGTGATTTGAGCAGGGTGCTAGGGGTGGATTTGCCCCCTAATCCATGGAGGGCACTCCTTAACCGCCCGCATCCGGGCGCGGTGAGCATTCTCTGGTCTCTAGGGTGTGCGCGGCTGTGCGCATCTGCTTAGCTAGGACATGGAAGGGCCCCCCCCGCGTCATTTGATGGAAGCTAAAATATGGCACATGATCACCATGGAATGCCTGACAGTGATTTTAGACCGTATGGCACACTTCAAGAGGATCTGGTCCCCGTGGTTGGCGACGTTTGCCTCCCCAGCCTTTGCCCGCCTGGCCTTCTCAGGTTAGTGGGTGACTCCACCTGATGGGGCTCGCTCCCTCCTTGACGGCACACCGGGGACTGGCTCAGTGATGGTGGACTGCTCGGCTCCCTCTTTCTTACCTCGCTGGGGGGTGTCGGTGGGAGTGCTGGCTCTGGGCGGCCCCCTGTCCCCTCCTCAAGGGTGGCGGAGGGGGGTGCTGTACCCAAGAAAATGGGATGCCCCCCCCATTTTCCTTTTTTGCTTCTCTTTCCTCCTCTTTTTTCCCTTTTCCCTCTGCTCTTCTTCCCCCTGCTCCCCCCCCCCGGTGTGATGACTTCTGCAACGCTCCAACTGGCTTCCAATAGTTTCCCCCCTTAGCAGTACTTACTGAGCTTCCCTTGTAGTTCAAGCCCCAGTTCTAGGTACCACTGAGAAAAGCCTGATATCCATGGTGGCCTTGACCCATTCTTTTGAGTGCTGTTGCCCCCCTTTGCACTCTGTGAAGGTAATCTGAAGGTCTTTCCCGTTGTCAAGCCGTCACGTTTCTATACGTTGGAGGTTTATTTCTTACGAGACTGTGATGTACCGGAATTGTGACCTTGCTGCTTCTTCTATTCTGTAATGAATACTGCCCTTCAATAAAATCTGTTGAATTATAAAAAAAAATATTTGATCATTCGCATTTCGAATGTATTACATTCACGAGAATCTTTAAAATTTCCTTTGAGGATTTTAATCCTGAGGTTTTGGATGGAGTGGCCTGTCAGATTAAAGTGATGTCCCACCAGGGTACAATATTTTTCTGATGGTTCTTGATGGAGTGTCTGTGCAGGTTTATCCTGAGATTCAGTTCGAGGCCAGTTTCCTCAATATAGCAGTCCTTTTTACAGGCCGTGCACTGGATCATGTACACCACATTAGCAGACGTGCAGAGGTACGAGCCCTTGATGTTGTATGTGGTGTTGTTGTGCCGGACAGTGCTGCTATCACATATATGTTGGCATAGTTTGCAGCTGGACTTGTTGCAGCATTTGGTCCTATTTTGTAGGTCTTCCTGTTCCTGGGTGAGTTTGCTGCGGACCAGTCTTTGCCTCAGGTTTGGGGGTTGCTTGAATGCCAGTAAGAGTTGCTGTGGGAATATTTCTTTGAGCGCTGGGTCCTCTGTGACCAGTGGCTGCAGATCTGTGATGATTTTGCGAATTCTCTCTAGAGTTGGGTTATAGGATACAACTAGAGGGATCCGTGTGGTGTTTCTCTTTTCCTTGTGGAGCAACAGCTGTTTTATTTTCTTGGAAATTGTCCTTTCCTTATAGCCCTTACGCTTAAATGATGCAGACAGTTTGCTCAGGTGTTCATCCCTGTCCCAGTGTCAGAGCAGATTCAGTGGTATCTGATTGCCTGGCTGTAGATGATGCCTTGTTCTGTGAGTTTGGGATGAAAGGTGGACTGTCTGTGGGTTTCCTGTACACAGATGAGTGCAGCTGAAATGGTACAGTCCAGGAAGCTCACACTGTGCTTGAAAAAATCCATCTCGAGTTTGATCGATAGGTGGAACATATTGAATGCGTTGTGGAAGTCTAGAAGGCGTTCCTCTCCTTCTGTCCATATGATGAAAATATCATCAATGTATCACAGATATTTGTGTGGTTTGTGAGGGTGAGTGTTCAGAAACCTCTGTTCCAGATCAGCCATGAAAAGATTGGCATATTGTGGCGACATTTTACTACCCACAGCAGTCCCGGTCATTTGTAAATAGCAGTTATTGTCAAAGGTGAACTAGTTGTGTGTGAGCATAATCAATAAGCTTGGTAATTATTCCGCCATCATATTTATGTGGAGTAATGTGGGAGGAGAGAAATCTGAGACAGGCATTGATTCCATCTTTATGTGGCATGTTGCTGTATAGGGATTCTACATCCATAGTAACCAATATAGTAGTCTGTAGATTACAGGTGATCACCCACATCTTTTTCTATCATTGGCATTGTATGTTTTTTATGTTGGAGTCCATAATATTTCATTAAGGTTCCATGAGCGCGCACCTTCTTGGGTTGTGTATGTATGTATGTAAATAACAACTGTCCGATGAGAACTATTACCAAAAATTGGCTCAAGACCCCACAACTGAATACAAAACCCAACTTGTCAAACTTATCAGTTTCTTCCCCAAACATCTACAACAAGTATTGGAGAATCTTGTGCCATCAAATCCTTGCATGGGCACTTTCTACATGCTGCCCAAAATCCACAAGCCCAGGAACCCAGGACGACCGATTATCACAGGTATGGACACACTTACTGAACAAATTTCTGGACTTATAGAGGGTATCCTGAAACCCTTAGTACCAACACTGTCAGCTATATACAGGACACCACAGACTTTCTAAACAAACTCCGAGATATCCAGACACTACCGGCTATAGTGATAGAAGCAGATGTCAGTCAGCATGGTTGGGGGGCTCATTGCAGGGACGTTTCTACAGGCGGCCTATGGTCACCGCAGGAACGTCTTCTACACATAAATTGTCTAGAGCTTCTAGCAGGATCTTTTGCGATTCGCAGTTTCTACAAGACCAATTCAAATTGTTGCATACTGCTCCAGATAGACAACATATCCACTATCCAGTACGTCAACAAGCTAGGGGGTGCTCGATCTCAGCCTCTAGCCCTGCTAGCCAAAACGTTTTGGGATTTCTGCCTAGAACGAAATATCCAGGTACAGGCGGAATACCTTCCAGGGCTACACGATGTAGTAGCCGATTGGCATTCTCGATTCCTGAAGGATGGCAGCGATTGGCGTTTAGATATGCAGATTTTCTTAAAAATTCAGGATCTTTGGGGACCTTTTTCCATAGATTTGACACTCGGCTCAACACACAGCTGCCCAGGTTTTACAGCTGGCGTCCGGATCCAAAAGTTCTGGCAACGGACGCCATGCTACAGACATGGACAGGAGGACGACTGTATGCATTTCCGCCCTTTGCTCTGCTGGAACGGACATTGCTGCACATTCGTCGGGACAAAGCTACAGTGGTGTTAATAACCCCGTGGTGGCCAGCTCAGCCGTGGTACCCCTATCTATTGGCAATGACGACGGATTATCCTAGTCTTCTACCGTCTCCTCCGTTTCTCTAAACGAACTCGAACAGAGAACTTCATCCCCTAGTGCAGGCGGACCATCTTCAGCTGATGGCGTGGTTGCTCTCAGGGGACCCGTCTCTTTCCCAAACCTTTTGCAGGGAGTTAATAGCCTCCTCGATGCCTCAAAGGCTCCCAGTACTTTCCGTGCTTACCAGAGTGCCTAGTCAGTCTGGCCTAGCTGATGCTTGGGACGAGACGTGGATCCCGTTTCAATTACTGTAGAGAATGTCCTTCAGTTTCTATCTGAGGAATTTGATAAAGGAAAGGCTTTTTGAACGCTTAATCTATATCGTTCCGCTATTTCAGCGTGACATGTTGGTTTTCAGGGCATTTCTGCAGGAAAACATCCTTTGGTTTGTAAGTTATTGCGGGGGGCACGCTTATGGAGACCTCCTCAACCGAAATATTCTTCAACTTGGGATGTCTCAACAGTTTTCACTCACTCAGAGTGGGGCCCTAACCAAAATCTTTCCCTGCAGCAATTATCTAGCAAACTGGTAATGCTACTCTGTCTGATATCCTGTTGCAGAGTATCGGATGTGAGGGCTCTAGATGTCCACGCGAGATCTTTTCACCCGGAGGGTGTCAAGTTCTCTATAACTTGTAGAACTAAAACGACCTCTACCTTGGTGTTCTACCCAGAATTTCCAGATCATCCGGATCTTTGCCCGGTTGGTTGTTTGAGGGAGTATGAACTTCGTACAGCTCCCTTACGCACTCAACCTGTTGGACCGCTATTTATTTCATATTGCCATCCCTTCCGTCCGGTGTCTATGTCTTTAGCAAGATGGATGAAATGGGTTATGTCCCAAGCTAGTATCGATATGTCTATGTTTGGAGCGTATTCCGCAAGGGGTGCGATGGCTTCTAAGGCCTTTTCCGCAGGTTGTCGCTTAGAGGACATCATGAAGGCGGTGGATTGGTACAGAGAATCCACGTGTTCAAACAATTCTATTTTAGACCTATGGATCACTGGTCCACCAAAACTATTGCGCTGCTTTGAACTGGCATTAAATATGAGCCTCCGTGTCTTGTAATAAAATTTAAGATTTTGTTAAGTCATGACATAAAGTCATGATTTTATTAAAGACAGGGAGGTGAGTATTTCCCGCCCATTTCATTAACCCACCCAAACTGGTGCTGTATTTCTGTCTGTTACTGCTGATATGGTTATCTTCATATTTGTTCATTAACAATGAGGGCTGCTTGTCTGGTGTTCTTGCCACATGGTCCTGGCGTTCTTCACATTCTTCCTTCTTTTTCAGCTTTCTAAAGGGTGGATTCCATCTGCTGCATGATTCCTGTTCCAATGTTTCTTCTTTCCTGTTTGTTGACCAGTTCGGAATTCTGTGTCTGTAACGGGCGCTGTAGCGCTCACACAAGAGTAGCGAGGTTGAGATCTTGTTGGACAGAGATATCTGCTTGATGGTTGCAAAACACACAGTATTTTCAGACTTGTACTCCAAAGCCAAGGAGTGTAACAGGACAACTGATCTGCTACTAAGTTCCAAAGGTTTTCGACACCAACGGACAACTTAGAGTACAAAACAATACAGATGGCTTCAATACTTGAGTGGGTGAACCGAGGTAGTTTGTTTGACAATCAACATATTGTGCAGACTGCAGGGCAGTCACCGACCTGACAGACTTAACATTTTCTGATAAGCTCAAACGGGTATGTTGTACCTTGTAAGCACCAGGGTCTACTGATACACAAAGCTTTACAGCTGGTACAAACCCGGGTATACTTGGCAAGCTGAGCACGCCAATCACATGCAGAAAACAAACAGGGTCTCGCTATTGCGGTTTGTACAGAAATATACAACCTTAAATCATGAACCTTGGGCCTGGAGTAGAACCCCGATAAGGCTGTAGATAGTACACCAGAGTGAGATGGGGTATATCCCCATGAATTGAGTAAAACCCCAAGCGGTCTGCATAGGGTTAAACCCACGACGCACAGGACTAGCAACCGCTATAGTACGTAGTATAAGAATGGTCAAAACAAGCCGGGTCAAAATCAGGAGCAGGGATCGTAGATGTAAACGGGTCGGCAACTGGAATACCAATGAAAGCAATGGTAAGCGATGCGGGAACATAACTCCTTGTCAGGGTGACGAGGCAACTCCTTTCGCCCTGCTTTAAACCCGGCGGCTCCTTGCGACCACGCCAGGCCCCGCCCCCTCAGATGCCGCATCCAGACCATGTCTAGACCCCCTAGGAAGCAAAGCAGGGGCTGAGGATGTAACAGTGTCGTTGGATCATGTTTTTCCAGATTCCGTTCGATTCAAGAAAGAGGAAGTTATGAGGCAGCGCTGTCCGTATATGGGCATGGACTATACTAATGTACTACGGGGATACCCGCAGATACCATTATTTTTTTGTTAAACTCTTACTGCAGTGAAGTAGTAATAAAGAGATTTGGCATTAAATACTTTAATAAAATCATGACTTTATGTCATAACTTAACAAAATCTTAAATTATAAATCCTAGTACTTAAACTTACAATAAACACATAACCCAACATGAATTGGTCATAACCATACCAGGCCATAGGGCATAGAAGAATAGAATATCACTGATCATGCACCCACTGCAGATTGGTATCTGACCCTAAATTCGTAATATATATGGTTTAACTGCTAGTGATAAACTAGAGTAGACATCCAAATAGAGGGTCATATAAAAATAAACCTTGTCCTTACAGGATGCAGCAGTAAAAAAAATCTTAAATTAAACCATTTCTGCTGCTTGGTCAGTATGTATAGAAATGCCAAAATTGCTGCCAGTAACCTCCTTGTAGATTTAATAGTGCTCAATTTCCCTACTGTACTTACACATACAGTCAGGTCCAGAAATATTGGGACGGCGACACAATTCTAACATCTTTGGCTCTATACACCACCACAATGGAGTTGGAATGAAACAAACACAATGTGCTTTAACTGCAGACTGTCACCTTTAATTTGAGGGTATGTACATCCAACTCAGGTGAACGAACAGAATATTTAGCCAGTAGTGCTATGGAACATCCAGGTGCTCTTTTGCAAAGTTCAAACGTGCTGCAATATTCTTTTTGGACAGCAATGGCTTCCTCCGTGGTGTCCTCCCATGTACTCCATTCTTGTTTAATGTTTCCCTTATTGTAGATGTGTCAACAAAAATGTTAGCATGTGCCAGAGATTTCTGTAAGTCTTTAGCTGACACTCTAGGATTCTTCTTTACCTCATTAAGCATTCTGCGCTGTGCTCTTGCAGTCATCTTTACAGGACGACCATGCCTAGGGAGAGTAGCAACAGTGCTGAACTTTCTCCATTTGTAGACAGTCTGTCTTACCGTGGACACATTAACATCAAGGCTTATGGAGATACTTTTGTAACCCTTTCCAGCTTCATGCAAGTCAACAATTTTTGATCGTAGATCTTCGAGAGCTATTTTCTGTGAGGCATGGTTCACATCAGGCAGTGCTTCTTGAAACCAGTAAACCCAAAACTGGTGTGTCTTTTTTTTTAAAGGGCAGGACAGCTTTCAGCAACACATCCAATAATATCACACTGATTGGACTCAAGGTTGGCTCACTCCTGGCTCCAATTAGCTCTTGGAGAAGTCATTAGGCTAGGGGTTCACATACTTTTTCCACCCTGCACTGTGAATGTTTACATGTTCTGTTCAATAAACACATGAAAACACATGAAAACATATAATGTTTGTGTTGTATTATTTTAAGCAGACTGTATTTTTCAAATTGTTGTGACTTAGATGAAGATCAGAGCACATTTTATGACCAATTCATGCAAAACTCCACGTAATCCCAAAGGGTTCACATACTTTTTCTTGCCACTGTATATAAAGGACAGCAGAATAACCTGACACATGAACATGCCAAACCAGGGGGCCTAGGAACATAGGATATCACTGATCATGCATTCACAGAGGATTCATTTCTGACCCTAGAAAATGTAGATTTCTGTTCTTTCCCTGTTATTAATCAGCTAATAAGACATTATGGGCCATACAAAGATTGATCTTATCCTCGCAGGATACAGCAATAAATAAAAATAAAAAAATTCCTCAAGTTAGCAATTTCTGCCACCCTGTCAGCATGCACATGAACGCCAAAATAGCTGTCAGTAACCTCCTTGTGAATTCAATGGTACTCCATTAACCTGCTGTGCTTAAGCGTACAATTAATGGCCAAAATTAAAAACGTGCTCATGTTAAAACCATGCTCATATTAAAATTATGCTCGACACATTTCCCTGGCAAAAAAAACAGCTTCATCAGGAGCAGTCAAAATAGTATCAGATCCTATTTAATGAATGCATTGTATTCCACTCCAGTACTAACCTGCTTTGTACTGTCCGTTATTGGTTTATTCGGTATATGTGCCATGACCATTGTTTTCTATCATTGGTCTACTATACCTGTAACGGGCGTACAGTAGTAGCGCCCACCAAGGAGTAGCGAGGTTGAGATCTTTAAGGACTGATAAATCTGCTTGACGTTTACACATTGCTTGGCATACACAGATTTATACACTCGAGGCAGGGAGGATGAGCAAACAACTGAGTTGCTACTAAGCACTAAGGTTTCGAGACCACTTAGAGCACATTCAGAAACACAAAGATACGTTAGACAGTTGATGAATTGTGGGGGCAGTCAGGAAATGTGCAGATTAAACGTTTTCTGAGAATCTGGAGCAGGTCAACTGTACCTTATGATATTCAACGGCAATTGTTACTGTACCAGCGATAGACCCCTATGTGTATCGAGTATATTTTGCGGTTAGAGCATACTGAACATTGGATGAATATAAACAGTATCTTTCGAAAGCAGTTCTCCCATGAGTGTGTGGCAAAGGAACATGAGCCCTGGGTTGGGTATAGGAACCTAATGCGGCCACAGACAACACCGAGAAGGGACAATACCCCCCGTAACGTGTAAACACCCCAGCGGCAAGCATGGGGTTAAACCACCAAAGCCCAACACAGGCAATCACAATCGTGCAGAATCCGTTAACACCAAGTCCTGGCTCTGGTTAACTTTCCGCTAACCAGAGCCGGACGTTAATCAGCGTTAGGACTTTGTAATCCTAACGCTGATTTACACTTTGCACTCCCTATACTTAACATGGGGAGCGCAAAGTACAGTAACCTCGCGCTGAAAAGGGCAAGGTACCAAACGCAAACTGGTTACTTAACCCGTTTGCGTTTGGATTGTAATATGCGGTAGACACCGCGGCTAACGTTAATGCTCACGCAGGTGAGCGTAAAGCTGGGTTCACAACTGACGTTTTTCAAACGTGCGCGATCGCGTGTTTTTTTTTACGCGCATACGGAAAAACGCGCGTTCGTGGCTATGTCTATGGCCGCGAACGCGCTGCTATACGCCCCAAAGAAGCTCCCGTACTTCTTTGGGCGTTGGACATTTTACAGCGCATTCCTGCGAGCTGTAAAACATCCAGGTGTGAACCAGCCCCATAGGAAATCATGGGATTTCCGAGGTTGATCGTTTTACAGCGCTCAGGAAAGCGCTGAGGTGTGAACAGGGCCTTAAACGTTGGCGTCAAGATTGTAATGTGGCCCAATATGTGGAAAAAGCATCGCCTGCAGGTTTCCCATGTAGCATCCCCATTTTAGTGTGATATTACAGGGCATTTCTTACCAGTCTCACTCTGCTCGCGGCCAGAAGAAGTGGCGGATTTGGCCACCCTTCCCGCCCTGGGATGATAGGTGAGTATCGGATTTAAGGTGGGGGGATTAGGGGGTGCTAAATGATTTTGCAAATGCAGAATCAGCACCAGCTTTTAGGTGTAGCTACAATTGCGCGTCCTTGCGGTAATTAGCGCTAGCAGTTTGTAACACCTTACTTATCCTAACGCTAATTTGATTGCGCATCCTATACTTAACACGGGGAGCGCAAAGTACAGTAAGCTCGCGGAAGCTAGCGCAAAAAAAGATTCCCGAAGTGATTTCTTACGGGTTTAGCGTCAGGAAGGTAATATGGGGACATGTGTTAAGGTCCCTTATCCTGGCGGTAATGCTTACACATCCGAACGCTAATGTTGGTGTTCACTATGGTATAGTGCCCATAATATTTCATTAAGAAGAACAGGTGAGTGCCTTCTTGTTTATCACTTATGTATCGGCGGATGCAGCATCACTGATAAAATCAGGAGCGTGGGACTCCTGTTTTGCATATGTATTTCAATTGAAAAGAACATTCAAGATCCTAAGATCATGTATTCAATTTACACATCTATATAGTTTATATATTGATGTTATGGTCCCTATTAACTAAAAAGTGCAGGGCTTTGCTTCTTGTCTCCCATTTGCCAACTCGCCTTTTACCAGTCATTCTCACCACCCCCCCCCCCCTTGCATGCAATACTCCCTCACACCTGGTAAGTGTCAGTAAGAGACTGGAGCTGTCTCTGTAGATCTGCAACCTGCAACACTCTAACCGAATGCTCCCTGTCTCTGTACTCTCGTAGCTGGTGCAACTCTTTGTGAGCATCTCTCAGCTTGTGGTCACAGGCGTCTAGTTGATTCTGCAGTTCTGTGAATTATAAAAGAGGGATGTATCTTACAGATGCTGTTGAGGAGTTACATTTATAGCATTTGATTGTATAAATGTTTTACTATCCCGTGATTTACATTGTATAATTAACAGCAATGTCATTATTTAAAAAAATGTCCACATACAGTAAATACAGCTCCCATGGTGAAACAGATAGCTCTACACTATGGGGGGCATGGTGGTACTGCAACGAGGCCAAAGCACAGCTGTCTCACCACGAATTCCATGAGACCATTTACATCAAGCCAATAAGGAGTACGTCCAGTAAGATAGCAGTATTGGAATTGATTATGTCTCCTTTCTGTATACCAATCAGATATTTGCATAGGAGAAAAAGGATGCAAAGAATTCATTTACAAATCCCCCCATTGTGTGCCACCCCCTTTCCTTCTGTTTTCATCTTACAGCACTCTTTTAAATCAGGGATCAGCAAACTTGGCTCTCCTGGGTGTTTTGAAACTAGATTTCTGACAATGCTCAGACACTCTTTGGGTTGACTAGGCATCACGGTATATGTAGTAACAAGACATCGGAGGGACCAAATCTGCTGTCCCCTGCTTTAAATGAAGGATTCCGTTTGATATGGTTTCCAGTTAAACACAACGCAATGATTAGCAAATAAACCCTTCAGTGTCGCAAGAAGCTCTGCAAATCCGCACCCTTTAAGCGCTGCTCCCCTTTCTCTCTGGTTTCTCGAAGGTCCTGCTCCGCTTCTCTCAGCTGCCGCTCTCCCCACGACGTCACTGCTTGAGCATTACACTGAATAAAGAGTGTAAATACAGAGAGATTATTACAGGGATATTTCACTAAATAGTGAGAAACGCATCATGATAAGTTGTTACCAACAAAGGGAGAGAAAGGCAGCTGACTGCTGGGTTATTACAGTATGGATAAATACAGCTAGGATATCACAAAAATAAAGTTACGTGTCAAAGGAAAATTCCACTGAAAAACAAAGGAGGTCGTGGAGGACTTAGGGGACATTAACCACTCCTGGCCATCCCCATCTACTCCAATTTTCCCTTAAATACCATTATAAGCCTATATAATAAAGAGTTGGGGGTCAAACTTGGTGCTTTTGTGGTCTGACAGCCAACCATTGCATATACAGTACATTGAGAGGAATTGGATAAACAGCAATGACCACTGCCGCCCAAAATCCTGGAAGGTTAACTGGCGGAAGCTGATGGACAGATGTACATCCATACCAAGGAAAGCCCTGGCTTTGGAAGGCTTAATCAGCTCACCAGGACATCTGACATGAGGGGTGAGATGCTTATCAGTGCATGACCATATAATAACAATTAATTGGTCAGAGTGTCTAGCGTGTCCCTCTAAAGCATCTCAAACTCTGGCCCCTCGGATATTTATTGCCTTCATATCCTGAATGCTTTGAATGCAATATATGGCCACAGAATCATCGGAGATGTAGTTCAGAAACATCTGTGCGGTCATTGAGATCCCTGCTCACAAAGCAATCCTGTCATGGATACAGCCACTTTTGAGTAATGTCACATTATGCCATGAGTATATAAATTGTCTTAACCCCTTAGTGACCGGGCGGTTTTACACAAATCCGTCTTTTAGTGACCGCTGCTGTTTTTACGTTTCTGCGCTGTTAGTGTTTAGGACAATTTTTCCTCTTACTCGTTTATTCGACCCACACATATTATACACCCTTTTTCCCGCCATTAAATGGACTTTCTAGAAATACCATTATTTCCATCATATCGAATAATTTACTATAAAAAAAAATATGAAATATGAGGAAAAAAATGGTAAAAACACAGTTTTCGTAATTTAATCCCCAAAATCTACAACCACCCAAAAAGACCCCGGCTAAATAGGTTCAAAATTTTGTCCCGAGACTAGAAATACCCAATTTTAACATGCGTTTGCTTTTTAACCCCTTCACTGCTGAGACAGTTCACCTATGTGCGCTGCGCTCATTCTGACCATTTTGTGCTAATTATTTTTAGATGACAGCCTAGGTCCTATTTAATTAAACTCCCCCCAGACAAAAAAAAACTTTTAAAAAAAAACACATTTTTTTATTTTATTTAATTTTTTTATTATTTTTTTTATTTAATTTTTTTTTAATTTTTTTTTAAAACCAAACCTGGTCATGTTTGGTATCATTTGAAAGGCCATAATCAGGCCTTTTAAATGATGGCAAATATGACCATCCAGCTGCCATGGATCGGGAGATAAAGGGATCCTTAGGATCCCCTTATCTCTACATGGCAGCTAGAGGGTTAACTGGCCCACTGACATCCTCACACATATGGTGAGGTTGTCAGTGGGTGGGGGGGGACCTGGAGGCTTGGCTGACATCCAAGATGTCAGCCCCCCTCCAGGTTTGAATCGCGTTTTGGCGCCAATTGGCGCCGAAAAGCGATCCGGCGGCGAAACTGTTAATGCCATACACAGCTGGAAAGGGGAGGCTCTCCCCTCTCCAGCGGTGCAAACGGCATCTCCCTAGCTTCAATGGTTGGGGAGATAGAGGGCTCCGAAGGAGCCCCCCCCTCCCCTCCATTGAAACACATGGGGGCACCTTCTGATGACGTCACCACGCAGCGTGGCGACGTCATCAGCCTCGCCTGCCCATATAAATCACATGGGCAGGCTTCCTCCCTGCCAGATCGACGTGGGATCCGACGAGGGAGGTGAGTATCGGGCGGGAGGGGGATTTAGCGCCGCTGACGTACCCTGTACGTCCGCGGGTCTAAGGGAGACCCGAGGACAGGACGTACAGGGTACGTCAGGGGTCATTAAGGGGTTAAATATCTCAACATGTGTCAATGCAATTGCCTCATCTGCATACTGCCTGCTTGCGGTTTCACTTTCTGCATCGTATAGTGTTGTTATTGATTTCCAAATTTTCCCATCCTTATGATGGAAAGTTTGGATTTTAATAAGGACTCGGAGACGAGTATTTGCCATGCCATGCCATACTAGATGGCTTTTTTTGTAGCAGAGATCAGGTTTATGCAGCTGGTCACAACCACTCCTGTACAGTTGTTTTGGGATTGTTAGGCCCTTATCAGCAGGAGCTAGGCATGACCAGTTGTAGTTCGATGCTTAACCCCTAGGGTAAAGCAATACTCATTTAAGTTGCATAAACCTGATGTCTGCTAAAAAAAAGCCATCTAGTATGGCATGACATTGATTAGAGGGTTCTGTGTGAAAACAGACTCAGGATGCAAAAAAAAAATAGACATTGTGGACGTCATTTGCATGTCTTACCCAGAGTTCTGTACTGCATATGGGGAATGTAGCACATGAGCTCTGGGATGCATTTCTTGGAATTGCTGGGATGTGTAAGTGACGTCTGCAATAAACTTTATTATTTGCAATGTGGAGGCTTTTAATATCATTTTTTTGCCCTCCACCACAACTTAAATGAGTATATATATATCACATGGGGGGGGGGGGATAGCACTCAACCTAAACTAAGCATTCAGTGCGGGTGCATCTCAAAAAAAAAAGAAATACAAACAAAACCACGGAGAGAGCACTCCAGTCAAACACATTCAAAAAACCTGCAACAACAGTTTCATGCATGGGTACATAATACCAGCTTTGACCACATGTTGAAAAATTCTTATATCTAAGCTTTGTTGAATAAAATGGTGGAAATTTAGTTTGCAATGAATGGCCGTGAATTGCTTAAGCCTGCCAACAGCGTCAATGTCAACCACCCTCTGGCAGGTCCTACTCTGCAAATTTTTTATTTATTTTATTTTTGAGCTGCACCCTCACTGAATGCTTAGTTTAGGTTGAGTGCTACCCCCCCCATGTGTTTTCTATATGAATCCCTTGGGTAAGCACCCCTCCTTGCCACAGGTACTCCTCCTCCAGGTTCTATTTAACCTTGATCTGCGGGAGCTCCAGAAGGGACCTGTTCCTCCGTGAGTTTGTCCCATTATGGGCAGTCATTAGGTTTGCAGAGTAGGACCTGCCAGAGGGTGGATTACATTGACGCTGTTGGCAGGCTTAAGCAATTCACGGCCGTTCATTGCGAGCCACATTTCCACCATTTCATTCAACAAAGCTTAGATTTAAGAATTTTTCACCATGTGGTCAAAGCTGGTATTATGTACCCATGCATGAAGCTGTTGTTGCAGGTTATTTGAATGTGTTTGACTGGAGTGCTCTCTCCCTGGTTTTGTTATATATATATATATTATTTTGGGATCCGACTTACCTCGGCTGTAACCGCGGGGGTCGTTTCCTGTCCCTTTCCATCACCCGCTATGGATCGAGCTTTGCGTTGGTTGCCAGCCCCATATTCCCCTCCGTTTCATTAGTGTCACTTTCCGTGGTTTCCCCTGCTCTTTGGTACGCTCACAGGTTGTTGTCGGACCGCCACCTGAGAATTTCACTTGGCGCATGACTCGGCCTGCTTCCCACGGCCTGACTGGGTGCCGCTGACTTCTCGCGGGATCTCGTCGGCGTCATCTTGGGGAAACTACCTCCGATCACGGCCATTTCATTGCAATACTGATAGAGTGCTGTCTAGTAAAAGACATGTCTCCTGCCAAATTGCCTGCCCGCAGCCCCCCACCCTGACAGCGGAATCTGATTCTGCCGATAGTTCATCCCACGGAGCAGGCTCATTTGATTCCGGTTCCTGTAGTTGTAATAAGTATATGCTTGTAATGTGATGGTCCTCCTACTTTCCCCAGTTTAAATTATTCAAGGGAACAACAGTTTATTCTGGGAAAATTGGTGACAGTTGGGACGTAAGGCAGATATATTTTACCTTTTTTGAGATAATCTATACATTTGCTAATAATTTGGACAACACGATGTATGCAAAGAATTTTATGTTCTTTCAATGACAGGAAAACCTTAGCATTGCCTCTCTTCACTGTTAATAATTTACCCTATCCCACCTTCCTTGGTATAAATGCCCCCGATCAACAAATATGGTGTATATTTAATATTATTCACTTCCTGTAGCTTGTGAATAAATGTGTATCACTCACTTTCGGTTTTCCATTACACGTGCCCCTACCTTGTCACTTTTTGACCAAGTATACCAGCCCCCGCTGACTACCTTGGTTCCCACTTCAACTCACCCACCTTCTTTGGGTGCAGCCCCCTATATCCTAACACCCTGGGCAGATATACTTGGCAGCTCTCTACCTACAATACAGTATATCCCAACTCGCCCCTTGTACATACCACTGTCACTAACCCACATCCATGATATATACTAACCAATGCCTCTAGCCCACCTTTCTTTATAGGATGGATTTCTGTATCTTTCCTTTCTGCCCCAGGTGTAGAATTGCTGAGTGGCCTCTCATTCATTTTACAGGTGGACAGCTACCTCCGACGACTGCCAATCTCCCGCCTCTATGTAGTACAGTCAGCCTTCACCTGCTCACTGATGTACATACCCCTGCTTTGTTGTACTGTTGCAGCTTTTCTGTTGCTTTCTCCATTGATGTCTTTTCATCTTTAATGATCTTTCTCATGAGAGCGGTATTTTCTTCCTCAAAGCGTTGGCAAATCGCCCGCAGGGGTGCCAAGGAGTCTGTGCCATCCTGCAAAGGTGTTTGATTTAGCACTGTATCACAATATACTGCAGTACACAGCTCTAGAACGCTATTCATACTTCCCCGGTGATGTCCCATCAGGTGGTCGATAAGGCATGGATCATAAAGATCAATGCATCATCTCATCCCTTGCCGAGAGATCACAGACTGCTACTTACCAGCTTCTAGCACCAGGCGCCGTCACTATTATACGTTGAAGGTGGCACACAGCGATGGTTGGCACTCAGCACTGTGAGATTGGCCCTCAGCAACAGTGTTGGCATGCAGATACTTAGGGCACTATTCCCTCTGTGGCACTAAAATGGGGACACTAAAGGGGAAAAACTGCGTCTGCAGGTTTTTCCGTAGCGTCCCCATTTTAGCACCATATTCCTAATTCACTGGAAGGCAGTGCAACCCTCCATGATACTCGCAGTAGCGCTTCAGAGCCATCGCGTGTATCACCTCCCGGAGTCCATAAGACTCCATGGAGGGTTGCACTACCGGGCCGCGAGCCCTACGCGATAGCGCTCTTGCAAGATCGCGCAGAGCCGCTAAGTGATTCACGGAGGGAGGCTGGGGACTATTTCTCCCAGTCGCACTCTGCTCCCTGCAGTCAGAAGAGGCGGATTCACCGGATTGGGCCACGATTCTCTCCGCAGGATGAGAGGGGAGTATCTGATTTATTGGGGGTGGGGGGTTAGCTGGTGTTAATGGATTCTACAAAAGCGGAATCAGTTAGCACCAACTTTCAGATATCGCAAAATTTTAGGTTTGCGCATCGGTGGGGTAATTAGGTTAGGACTTTGTAATCCTAACGCCAATTACTGATTGCGCTCTCTATGTTAAGTATAGGGTGCACAAAGTACAGTAAGCTCACGCAAGTTAGCGCGATCACCGATGTGCAAACTGATTTTTAGGAGGTTCAGCGTTAGGAAAGTAATATGGGTGGAATGCGTTAAAATCACTTATCCTGGCGTCAACCCTTACTCACCCGAACGCTACAGTTAGCGTTCACTCGGAAATAGTGCCCTTAGAGTGAGCAAAGGGCTGATCTGCAGGGTGCCTCTTCCAAAGAAGAAAAATGTTGCTAGGGAATTGCTCCAAATTTTCCAATATATACGTTTAGCAAAAATGTACCGCTAGCAGTGATTCCCTGTTAACAGGTGAACCTTAACTTCATGTTCCCTGCCAAAACTAAACACCACTAACCACAAAATTTGAAGCCATTATTACCATCAAGACAGTGATTGATAGCTTTGGAACCCCAGAGGCCCTATTCCATAGTTGGCGGTAACTTAACCAGAGCTGTTGTAAACTTACCAGAGCCATTATAGTCTATGGAGTTGTTAAGTTTACAACAGCTCTGGTTAAGTTAGCATTAACTTTGTAATATTGTGCCAGACGTTTATGAATGTCCAGTGATGGTCAGCCAGCCTATAGACAGTCAGGCATTATAGAACCATTATATGAAAAACCCCTGGGTATGTCTAATCTCAGTTACCTGAGTACACCATTCTCTGGAAAACCTAATCATTAATGGGACTATAAACAGGACACGAGGCCACCCATTTAGACTGGACGAAAGGAAATTTGGCCTAAGGCATAGGAAGGGTTATTTTACAGTGAGAACAATAAAGCTGTGGAATTCTCTGCCTGTTGAGGTGGTTAGGTCAGACACTTTACAGACTTTAAAACAATGACTGGACGACTTCCTGTAAAAACATAGGCCCCTATTACATTCTTCACGCTAATGGTAGCGCTCACCTGCGTGAGTGCTACCGTTAGCTGTGGTATCTGCCGCATATTACAATCCAAACGGGTTAAAAAACCTGTTTGCGTTTGGGACCTCGCGCTGTTCAGCACGAGGTCACTGCACTGCGCTTCCTATACTTAACAAGGGGAGCGCAAAGCGTTAATCAGCGCTGGATTACAATGTACCAGCGCTGATTAACACCTGGCTCTGGTCAACGAAAAGTTAACCAGAGCCAGGATCTGGTGTTAACGGATTCCACTGGTGCAGAATCCGTTAACACCAGCTTAAAAATAAAAAATCCCATTTTACCCTCTGTCCCGCGGCGAGGACCGCGACTTCGGTCGCCTCCTCCAGCCGGCTGGAGCAGGGAAAGACAGGAGAAAAAGTCCCCTCCGTCTTTCCCTGCATATCCCTACGCCGTCCGGCTGGATCTCGCGATGCGAGATCTGGCTGGTCACGTGACCGGCAGAGGGGAGCTCAATGGATTCCTATGGACTCCATTGAGAGGATGAGAGCGGCTGCGCTCAGCGCTGCCGCACGCATCCTTATTTTTAACGCTTGCTAACAATGCAGGCAGCATTTTTTGCGCCTGCATTGTAATCTGGCGTTAAAACGCGGGCACAAGGGGGGAAACTGCGGGCGCAGTTTTTCCTCCCCTGCGCTCGCGTTTTAACGCCAGGAGCGTAATAGGGGCCATAATTTTTATTTTTTTTGAGAAAGGATTTTATCAGGAAGGATACATTGAGATGTGTCTCGTTTTCAAGTATGTCCTGGTGAAAGAGCGCTACCTGGGAATAACCCCTAGCGTCACCCTCTCTGTTCCCTGTCCACCATTTTAGATAGCTGTTAGTTTATACAGTTCTATTTTCTAAGTGTAGCCTCTAATATCTTGTTTTAAACCTGATTTCTGCTGACTGAAGAATTACCTCTTCTCCCTCCGCAGGTCTCTAAATATTCCTAGCTAAGCCATAAAAGTTGCTTAATATATCAAGGCCGCGGAAGGAATGAGTAAATCCTGTAGCTGGCCATATTTGTTTTGGAAGAATGATTCCCTTTTACAACCTTATTGACTAGACAGAGAATTCAGATTGTCTCCGGTGGGCTCAAGGGTCGTGTCTTTGAGGTGAACCTTGCTGACTTGCAAAATGATGAATAAAGTCCAATATGTATAATGAAGGTTGATATGGGAAGTGGGAGGGTAACCTGGGGAGGCGAATAAGGTGTGCATTTTTACTCGCCATGTATAAATTCTTTGTTTCTCTGTTGGCTCGGGACTTGCGCTTTGATTGCGAGCAAGACTTGCAGCTCTCGTCCGCTACCGAATAAAACCTTTTTTCCTTTCAAGAATCAAGGCCTCCATCTGGCATTTCTTTTGTCGAGTCATCACCTAAATACCCGGTCAGTTAGCCAAAACACTGGGTGGCGAGTATGTACTGTTAGGTGTCTTGCCCAAGGACACTTACTGGAGAGGTGCTCTTGTCGGGATCGAACCTCTGTCTCCACAGTCTCTCTCTACGGTTATAGAGCAGTGATGTTACCTCTACTCCACCCAGCTGGTACAATATTAAAGATTATTATTTATATATATACAAAGTATATTCCAGAGAATATATCTGGTGCATATACGCTGCTCAAAAAAATAAAGGGAACACTTAAACAACACAATGTAACTCCAAGTCAATCACACATCTGTTAAATCAAACTGTCCACTTAGGTAGCAACACTGATTGACAATCAAGTCCACATGCTGTTGTGCAAATGGAATAGACAAGAGGTGGGAAGCATAGGCAGGTAGCAAGACATCCCCAATAAAGGAGTGGTTCTGCAGTTGGTGACCACAGACCACTTCTCAGTTCCTATGCTTTCTGGCTGATGGTTTGGTCACTTTTGAATGCTGGCGGTGCTGTCACTATAGTGGTAGCATGAGACGGAGTCTACAACCCACACAAGTGGCTCAGGTAGTGCAGCTCATCCAGGATGGCACATCAATGCGAGCTTTGGCAAGGTTTGCTGTGTCTGTCAGCGTAGTGTCCAGGGCATGGAGGCGCTACCAGGAGACAGGCCAGTACATCAGGAGATGTGGAGGAGGCCGTAGGAGGGCAACAACCCAGCAGCAGGGAGGGACAGGAGGAGCGCTGCCAGAGCCCTGCAAAATGACCTCCAACAGGCCACAAATGTGCATGTGTCTGCTCAAACGGTCAGAAACAGACTCCATGAGGGTAGTATGAGGGCCCGACGTCCACAGGTGGGGGTTGTGCTTACAGCCCAACACCGTGCAGGACGTTTGGCATTTGCCAGAGAACACCAAGATTGGCAGCTTCGCCACCGGCGCCTGTGCTCTTCACAGATGAAAGCAGGTTCACGCTGAGCACATGTGACAGACGTGACAGAGTCATGTGACAGACGTGACAGAGTCTGGAGAAGCCGTGGAGAATGTTCTGCTGCCTGCAACATCCTCCAGCATGACCGGTTTGGCAGTGGGTCAGTAATGGTGTGGGGTGGCATTTCTTTCGGGGGCCACACAGCCCTCCATGTTCTCGCCAGAGGTAGCCTGACTTCCATTAGGTACCGAGAGGAGATCCTCAGACACCTTGTGAGACCATATGCTGGTGCGGTTGGCCCTGGGTTCCTACTAATGCAAGACAATGCTAGACCTCATGTGGCTGGAGTGTGTCAGCAGTTCCTGCAAGACGAAGGCATCAATGCTATGGACTGGCCCGCCCGTTCCCCAGACCTGAATCCAATTGAGCACATCTGGGACATCATGTCTCGCTCCATCCACCAACGCCACGTTGCACCACAGACTGTCCAGGAGTTGGGGGAAGCTTTAGTCCAGGTGTGGGAGGAGACCCCTCAGGAGACCATCTGCCACCTCATCAGGAGCATGCCCAGGCATTGTAGGGAGGTCATACAGGCACGTGGAGGCCACACACACTACTGAGTCTCATTTTGACTTGTTTGAAGGACATTACATCAAAGCTGGATCAGCCTGTAATGTTGTTTTCCACTTTAATTTTGAGTGTAACTCCAAATCCAGACCTCCATGGGTTGCTCAATTTGATAATGTTCGTGTGATTTTGTTGTCAGCACATTCAACTATGTAATGACCACAGTATTTAATAAGAATATTTCATTCATTCAGATCTAGGATGTCTTATTTTTGTGTTCCCTTTATTTTTTTGAGCAGTATATATATATATATATATATATACAACAGTCCTGACTGACTCATCAACGTCCAGCTGAAACTGTTTAACCTAGGAACGTGAAATTTTGAAGGTACATTGTTTTTATGACGTAGGCACCCACTAAGGAAGGATTTTTGGAAATTCTGCCCCAAAGGGGGTGAAAAAGGGGGTTGAACTTTTAAACAGGATACCTATAGCTCAAAAACCGCAGATGTTACAGGTATGAAATTTGTTATTTACAATCTTCGTGAAAAACCCCAAACATGTGTCCTACCATTTTCCAAAAATCCAGTTAAGGGGGGGGGGAAGGGGTGTGAATACTTTTATCAGTATACCTATATTTCAAAAACCAAAGATGTTACAGGTGTGAGAATTGGTATTTACAATCTTCTTGAAAAATAAAAGAACATGGGCCCTATTACAATCTCGGCATTAAAACGCGGGCGCAAGGGAGGAAAAACTGCGCCCGCAGATTTCCCCCTTGCGCCCACTTTTTAACGCAGGTGCAAAAAAATGCTGCCTGCATTGTAGCACCCATTAAAAATCAAGATGCTCGCGGCAGCGCTGAGCAAAGCCGCGAGCATCCACTCGCTGGAGTTCATAGGACTCCATTGAGTTCCTCTCTGCCGGTCACGTGACCGGCCGGATCTTGCATCACGAGATCCGGCCGGTCGGCGTAGGGATACGCAGGGAGAGGCAGGGAGGACTTTTCCCCCGTCTTTCCCTGCTCCCACCGGCCAGAGGAGGCGACCGGAGCCGCGGTCCTCGCCGCAGGACAGAGGGTGAGTATAAGATTTTTTTTTAACTTTTTTAAGCTGGTGTTAACGGATTCTGCACCAGCGGAATCCGTTAACACCAGGTCCTGGCTCTGGTTAACTTTGCGTTGACCAGAGCCAGGCGTTAATCAGTGCTGGGACATTGTAATCCAGAGCTGATTAACACTTTGCGCACCCCATGTTAAGTATAGGGAGCGCAAAGTGCAGTGACCTCGCGCTGAGAAGTGCAAGATACCAAACGCAAACGAGTTTTTTAACCCGTTTGCATTTGGATTGTAATATGCCCTGAACACCGCAGCTATCGGTAGTGCTCACGCAGGTGAGCGCTACTGTTAGCGTGCAGAGTGTAATAGGGCCCCATGTGTTTTACCATTTTCCAAAAATCCCAAGTGGGGGGGTGGAAAAAAGGGGTAGGGTGAATACTTTTAAACAGGATACCTACATCTCAAAAACAGATGTTACAGATGTGAAAATTGGTATTTAGATTCGACTTGGAAAATAAATAATAAAAAATACGTATTTTACCATTTTCCAAAATTCCAGTGGAGGGGGGGGTGAAAAAGGGGGATGAATACTTTTATCCGTATACCTATGTTTCAAAAACCAAAGATGTTACAAGCGTTAAAATTGTTATTTACAATCTTCTTGAAAAGTAAAAAAACACATGTTCTACCATTTTCCGAAAATCCAGTTGATACACTGGATGAGCAGATCAAAGGGATGCCATTACTTCACACAGAATGGGGTCTCTATGAAGCTCCTCTCACAGCTAGGCTTCACACACACACACCCTCACTGCTCCAGCATGTCTGCTTCCCTCTCACAGCCAGGCCTCACTGCTCCAGCATGTCTGCTTCTTTCTCACAGCCAGGCCTCACACCCACCCTCAATGCTCAGTGGGAACATGTTATATTATTGCAGAACCTCAAACCACCCAAGGTCTGTAATGGCACCAGATTGCAAGTAAAAGAACTTCACAGAAATGTGATTGAGGCTACAGTGCTAAACGGTTCGGGCTGGGGGAGTCGGTGTTCATACCATGAATACCTCTTATACCTTCAGAGTATCCGTTTCAATTCAAAAGACTTCAATTTACCTTAAAGATTTGTTTTGCGATGACCATCAAGGCATCAACAAATCTCAGGGGCAGACTTTGAAGGTAGCGGGGATTGACCTAAGGGAAGTTTGCTTCTCTGTAACGGTAGCTATATCGCTTCCCCAAGAGTAGCGGAGTTGAGATCCTTAAAGGGCAACAATACTTTCTTGATTACAACAGAAATAGCAAAAAGTACAGTTTGTAACTCAAGAGCCAGGGGACTCAAAGGACTAGCTGAATTGCATCTAGGGTTTCGAGACCGACAGAAAGCCTAGGTCACGCTCAGAAACACCATACGTGGAACAACAGTCCGTGAAGTATTCAAGGTGCAGGGCAGTCAGAGATGCAGAAACCAATCGTTCTGGTAAATACTTAAGATTAGTAGATACTAGGGATAGACCGATATGTTTTTTTCCAGGCCGATACGATACCGATTATCGGCCGTCTCTCAGGCCGATAACCGATATCAGGGGCAGATATTCTGTGCGCTTAAATTTTTGAAAACGAACACAATTTAAAAGGATATATAATTTAATTTGTCTGGGTGTTATAATTAAACGTGACTTCAAATCGCTTTTAAACATGAGCGCAAACGGTAAAATTAGCTCAACGCACACCGTGGAAAAATGACTTCTTTATCTTTACAGATTTGTGTGCAAGGGGCTGTGTGTGTTGTATATCGCATGTATCGCTAGCTGGCTGTCTGTTTCTTTTTAAGTAAGTATTACAACCAGGGTGTGCTGCTGAGTGCTCTGCTCCCTTCACTAGCCCCACGCAGTCACTGTCTGTCACGCACTAACCAACCCCACTAGCTGCAGCAGCTCCCCCTCCTTCCTCAGCTCCATCCATCTTTAAAGCCCCGTTGCTCCGTCCATTGACTCCATCCATCATAAGCAGTTACGGCCCGGGACACAGCACTGCAACCCAGAGTTCAGCCTGACCTGAAGCCCCCTTAAACACAGCCCTGCCTGAAGTTCAACCTGCAGCAGGTGAATAAAAAATGGCCCACAGCTGTGTGTGTGCACTGCCAGTAAACTTTTTTTCAGGCCGGTGACCGGGTCTTACCCTGCTCTCTCCGAGATCTGCATGCAGGGGCAGGGTTTCCGGATATGCTGACGCGAGGACCATGTGGTGGGCGGCGTAGCTCCTCATTGGTCAGCTTCTATTGCAAAGGAACAAGAACATCGCATGCGCCGCAGTGACCGAGCGCGCTGGGGAGCGGCAAGTAGAAATCGGTAATATTGGGGACTTGAACACCGATACCGATAAATTCGAAAAACCCCAAAATCGGCCCAAAATATCAGTAGATCCGATAATCGGTCGATCCCTAGTAGATACCTGGTGACTCTCGGAAGGTACTGGCTTGCATACAAGATTGTTATTGCTAATATGTACAGAGATGTGATTAGAAATAACATTAAACAGAAATAAACAATTGTTTGTTATCGTGGTCTTTGCAAAAACATTAACATGAGTAGTAGCCTGGGTAAAGGGACCCCGGAGGGTTACAAACGATACCCCTAAACGTGATGGGACAGAACCCAAACAGCGAGCTATCAACCCAGCAACCAGCATGGGGTTAAATCATTAAAACACGCAAATAGCGTAATATACACGATAGAGAGAGTGTAGTCAAAGCCAAGCCGGGTCAAATAACAGGAGCAGGAATCTCATACAAAGCAGGGTCGGCAACAGTAAATTCAAATAGATTCAGGAAGTAGCGGTGCGTGAAGTAAACTCCACAACAGGGCGATGAGGCAACTCCTCGAGTCCTGTTTTAAAGCCTGCGGCTCCGGTAACCAATACCTGACCCCGCCCCCTCAGATGCCGATCTGCCAGCAGAAAGTGCTGGCACCCGGCCAGCCAGCGGTCCCCCTTCTTGCCCAGACCCCCCAGGGGGCACAGTGGGGGCTGAGGCTGTAACATTCTCACGTGGGCAGTTTTACGTTGCTGTTCCAGAGTGAGCTCACCTAACTCTCTGGTGATCCGAGCACCTGAAAGAAGAACCACTAATGTAGTTTACAAAGAAGTACTCAAATAGCTTTTTTTCTATGTTCCAGATGCCAAAAAACTAAATATTTTTTTTTGTCTGTCTCATTGTCTGTTTGTATTTACAACACAAAAAGAAAATTCATGGATGCATATAAATGAAACAACTTTGTTTTGTAGCCAATACACCCTGACTAACGTCAGCAATAAATATTACTTAATACTTTAAGACATCGACCTGTAAATTAGAATTTGTAGTTTGGACAAAAAACTCATGCTTCTTTTAAAAACAATTGTAACAAATCCCAAAAATCCACGAGAGCGAAGCCGCAGGCAAAAGCTAGTATTTAGGCTAATGTCAGATGAACACAGTCTGAGCGCACTCTGCGTGCGTGCATAACGGACAGACGTACTGACGGAAGATACTGTAGACACCACACTGTCCGTGTTTTTTTGACGGACGTAGAAAAAAAGGGAACTATGGGAAAAAAAAATAATATGAAAAATGATAAAAATTTGAAAAGGATATGAAAAGCCATTTTGTGCATCAAGGGGCTGGACGTCGTAAATGCGCTGCGTCTGACATCTCATCACTCACACAGAATGCTACGCGGACGTGGCACATTCTGCGCGTCCGTGGAAGCGGTTTTACGTTCTTGCCTAACTTGCGTCCGTTTGCCACGTGCAGTTCGGTGCCCACATACTTAGTGTGTGGATCTCTATTGATCAGGATTCTATGCTACGACAGATGTTAAACTGTGCGGCAACACGGACGTGATCACTGTGTTCGTCTGACACGGGCCTTAATATGTGGGTAAAAGCTTCTTGATTGTGAGTTATTGCGAAGTCTCCGTATGTCCTGGTTGGGCAATATTGGTATGTTGTAACAAACAAAAGGGTAATTCCCAAAAGGAACACCCAAACGGTGCCAGGCACCACAATCCTAGGGCCTAACCCACCAAGTAACCTCAATAACAGTGAACTTATAACAATCCAATGTACAACAGTAACAGGAGGGTTATTAAAGGGATCGGGTCCCCGTAAGAAACATTGTTTATTGAAACATCAAAATGAACATACCGGCTGGGTGGAGTAGAGGTAACACCACTGCTCTGTGTGGAGAGAGCCTGTGGAGACATGGGTTCGATCCCCAGGAGCACCTCTCCAGTAAGTGTCCTTGGGCAAGACACCTAACGGTACATACTTGCCACCCAGGACATACTTGAACACGAAAGAAATCTCAATGCATCCTTCCTGGTAAAAATCCTTTCTCAAAAAAAAAAAAAACATACACACACTACAATTTTAAGAAACAGAAAAAGTGGAATTACGTTTTTGTCCCTGATGAAGACAGCATGAAGGCTGTCGATACGCGTTGGGCGTTGAGTTGATATGTTGTGGTCTTAGCATTCTGTTAGGTGTGTTTTTTAACTGCTGGGGTGCCTTTCAAATCCCCATTTAAATTGCTGGTTTTTATTGTGTGGGTGCATGTCTTTGAGGACTGATTTTCAAATTATTACTGAGTTACTTACCCTCTATATCGTTCATTGGTCAGACTATTATCTGCATTTCATTGCCTATCGTTGTGAGTTGTGACTAGGGATGCACCGATACCACTTTTTTAAGACTGAGTACGAGTACCGATACTTTTTAAAAGTACTCACCGATACCGAGTACCGATACTTTTCTTTAATGTCATGTGACGCTTTCCAATAAGAACAGACCATATAAAAAATGCCCCCAGCTCACATGTATATATCCCCCCCAAGATATATATATATTCATACTGCCCCAGCTCATGGATTTGCCCCTGCTCACACATGGATATGCCCCAGCTCACACATAGATATGCCCCAGCTCACACATGGATATGCCCCAGCTCACACACGGATATGCCCCAGCTCACACACGGATATGCCCCAGCTCACACACGGATATGCCCCAGCTCACACACGGATATGCCCCAGCTCACACACGGATATGCCCCAGCTCACACATGGATATGCCCCAGCTCATGGATTTGCCCCAGCTCATGGATATGCCCCAGCTCACACATGGATTTTCCCCAGCTCACACATGGATTTGCCCCAGCTCACACATGGATATGCCCCAGCTCACACATGGATATGCCCCAGCTCACACATGGATATGCCCCAGCTCATGGATATGCCCCAGCTCATGGATATGCCCCAGCTCACACATGGATATGCCCCAGCTCATGGATTTGCCCCAGCTCATGGATATGCCCCAGCTCACACATGGATATGCCCCAGCTCATGGATTTGCCCCAGCTCATGGATTTGCCCCAGCTCACACATGGATATGCCCCAGCTCACACATAGATATGCCCCCAGCTCATGGATATGCCCCAGCTCACACATGGATTTGCCCCAGCTCACACATGGATATGCCCCAGCTCACACATGGATATGCCCCAGCTCACACATGGATATGCCCCAGCTCATGGATATGCCCCAGCTCACACATGGATTTGCCCCAGCTCACACATGGATATGCCCCAGCTCATGGATTTGCCCCAGTTCATGGATATGCCCCAGCTCACACATGGATTTGCCCCAGCTCACACATGGATATGCCCCAGCTCACACATGGATATGCCCCAGCTCACACATGGATATGCCCCCAGCTCATGGATATGCCCCAGCTCACACATGGATTTGTCCCAGCTCACACATGGATATGCCCCAGCTCACACATGGATATGCCCCAGCTCACACATGGATATTGCCCCCAGCTCACACATGGATTTGCCCCAGCTCATGGATATGCCCCAGCTCACACATGTATTTTCCCCAGCTCACACATGGATTTGCCCCAGCTCACACATGGATATGCCACAGTTCACACATGGATATTGCCCCCAGCTCACACATGGATTTGCCCCAGCTCACACATGGATTTGCCCCAGCTCACACATGGATATGCCCCAGCTCACACATGGATATGCCCCAGCTCACACATGGATTTGCCCCCAGCTCATGGATATGCTCCAGCTCACACAGTATCGTCACGGAGAGCTCCAGGGGCGGCTGTCCGAATGCCGATAGAGCATTCGGACAGCCGCCGCAGCCCCTCGGATGCCGGCAAGCCGGCTCAATGCCGGCTTCCGGTATCGGGAAAAATATCGGGGGGTACTACACGAGTACCAAGTACTCCTGCAGTACCCAGTATCGGCCCCGATACCGATACTAGTATCGGTATCGGTGCAACCCTAGTTGTGACTATTATTCACTATAAGTACTATTGGGCTGTATACAGTTGGGTTCAAAATTATTCAACCCCCACTGAAATTGAGTGTTTTGGCCAGTTTGACATAGATTTTGATCATTCAGTCATCTTGCTTACAATTAAATCAAAGAGGCACGTGTAGGTCAGACAAATATAACATAACATTTATAATGAAATAACCACAAATGTCTTTTCTGTGCTCACATCATTATCAGTTTTATTCAACCCCCAAGTGACATTCAATCTTAGTACTTAGTACAACATCCTTTTACAGATATAACAGCTTTTAAACGTGAAGCATAGCTTGACACAAGTGTCTTGCAGCGATCTACGGGTATCTTCGCCCATTCGTCACGGGCAAAAGCCTCCAGTTCAGTCACATTCTTAGGCTTGCGCACTGCAACTGCTTTCTTTAAGTCCCACCAGAGGTTCTCAATCGGATTTAAGTCAGGTGACTGCGATGGCCACTCCAAAATGTTCCAGCCTTTAATCTACAACCATGCTCTAGTGGACTTGGAGGTATGCTTGGGATCATTGTCCTGTTGAAAGGTCCAACGTCTCCCAAGCCTCAGGTTTGTGACAGACTGCATCACATTGTCATCCAATATCTCCTGGTACTGAAGAGAATTCATGGTACCTTGCACACGCTGAAGCTTCCGTGTACCTGCAGAAGCAAAACAGCCCCAAAGCATGATTGACCCCCCGCCATGCTTCATAGTAGGCAAGGTGTTCTTTTCTTCATAGGCCTTGTTCTTCCTCCTCCAAACATAGCGTTGATCCATGGGCCCAAACAGTTCTAATTTTGTTTCATCAGTCCACAGAACACTATCCCAAAACTTCTGTGGTTTGTCCACATGACTTTTGGCATTCTGCAGTCGACTCTTCTTATTCTTTGGAGACAGCAAGGGGGTGCGCCTGGGAGTTCTGGCATGGAGGCCTTCATTACGCAGTGTGCGCCGTATTGTCTGAGCTGAAACTTCAGTACCCACATCTGACAAATCTTTTCTCAGTTCCTCAGCAGTCACACAGGGACTTTTCTCCACTCTACGCTTCAGGTAGCGCACAGCAGTCGAAGTCAGCATCTTCTTTCTGCCACGACCAGGTAGCGTTTCAACAGTGCCCTTTGCCTTGAATTTGCGAATGATGCTTCCTATGGTCTCTCTTGGTATGTTTAACATCTTTGCGATCTTCTTAAAGCCATTGCCCTTCCTGTGAAGAGTAATCACCTCTTCTCTTGTCTTCCTGGACCATTCTCTTGACTTCACCATGTTTGTAACCACACCAGTAAATGTCTAGAAGGAGCTGAGTATCACAGTCATTTTAAAGCTACCTAATTGGAGCTTATTATGCTTTATTGCTGCTCCGTGACATCCACTGGTGTTTTCAATACCTGATTGAAAACACTTGAATGAACCTCTGTTCTTCAGAGTGGTAGTCTTTAAGGGGTTGAATAATTGTGTCAATGAAGAATTCACAAAAGAAACATTTACTACTGTATTACAAAAACAATTGATGTCATTTTAGTTGCATATGGTTCTTTAAAAAGTCCTTGTAGGATTTCATTCTGAATACAATTACAAATGTACACTAAATTCCCTAAAACCCTTTACAGCATTGGGGGTTGAATAATTTTGAGCACAACTGTATATATTTTTTCAAACGACCATTGAAGACATATGGCGGCCCTCAAAGTATACAGTATGTATTGATTTATTCACATCTCACCCATGATTCTATTCCACTTTTTCGGTTTCTTAAAATTGTACTGTGTGTATGTTTATTGAAACATCAAAATGAACAATGTTTCTTACGGGGACCCAATCCCTTTAATAACTCTGTTACTGTTGTACATTGGATTGTTATAAGTTCACTGTTATTTATATTGGTATGTTGCACTGTTGTTGGGTATGTTGTCTCTTATTTTTTTGTAATGGATGCTGGATGGCCTATGGCAGTTCGCCCTTGGAAGCCCCCCTCCCCTCCCCTTATCCTTTCCTTTCTTTGTTTTATTTTTTTGGTTTTAGGTTTTCTTACTCATAAATGAAAAACTGGGTATCTCAAGACAAGATTGTATGCGAGCGATGCCTATCATTTTTCTGTATTACTTGTTTTACCCAAAATAAAGTATTTAAAAATAAATAAACAAATAATAATAAAAAATAAAAAAAAGGATTCTTGATCCAAGGAGAAACATGACTGCCATTCTGGGATCAAGAAGGAATTTTTTCCCAGTGTGTTGCATATTGGCGAGCGATCCAGACTGGGCTTTTTGCTTTCTTTTGGATCAACAGCAATAGGTGATGTGTGTAAGGCTGAACCTGATGCATGTCTTTTTTCAGCCTATGTAACTATGTACCTAGCAGAGTCATTTTAAAACCACTTTAGCCAATTTGGCACCTTTCCCTTTATATAGGTCAGCATTTTTTCGCTGACCAATATAACGTAAAAAAACAGAGATATTCCATTTTAAAATTCCCTACTCTCACCAGAGTCCAATGGCGGAACTACCGCCATAGCGACCCACGCAGGCGCTATGGGGGCCCGCAGCCGAGTGGGGCCCAGTGAGGACTGCTAGCAGAATGCAATAACAGCATTCTGCTAGCATCCCCCTCTGGCAGGCTGCGTGTTCCTTCCTTCGAGCCTGCTCCCTTGCGCAGCCGACATCCTGTGAAGGCTGTGACGTGGTCTATAGCCGAGATCTTGCGGGGTTGCGAGATCTCACGAGAGCGCGTCACAGCCTTCACAAGCTTGAAGCCGGCAGCCGCACGAGGGAGCAGGCTGGGGGCTCGAAGGAACACGCCGGTCACCTGTTCTGAGGTCTGTGCCTGATTATTCATAACCCTGGGGGGGGGGGTCTGCCTGGTTATTCCTAACTCTGGGGGGGTCTGCCTGGTTATTCCTAACTCTGGGGGGGGGGGGGTCTGCCTGGTTATTCCTCACTCTGGGGGGTCTGCCTGGTTATTCCTAACTCTGGGGAGGGGGGGGGTCTGCCTGGTTATTCCTAACTCTGGGGAGGGGGGGTCTGCCTGGTTATTCCTAACTCTGGGGGGTCTGCCTAGTTATTCATAACTCTGGGGGGTTTACAAAGTCCTAGCTCTGATTAATGTCCGGCTGCGGGTAGCAAAAAGTTAACCACAGCCTGGACTTGGTGCTAACGGATTCCGCTGGTGCAGAATTCGTTAGCACCAGCAGAAATCCCCCCCCAAATCTGATAATCACCTAGTATCCCGCGACGAGGACCGTGGCTCCGTCTGCCTCCTCTGTCGCCCAGTGGTGTATTTAGGTTTTGTGCTGCCCTAGGCCTGACTAAACCCCTAATTTAAATTTGACACACCCTTCCTGTCAAGGCCATGCCTCTTCATGATTAAACCACACCCCTTCCTCTTTAGGCTCCACCTTTTCCTCTTAGAGCTCCACATCTTCCTCTCTATATTATTAAAAGTGTAAACCAAATGCCTAGTTGTATATTTTGTATACCATTTCAAAAGTTGTATCTATTATTTTACGAGATAATCAAATAAAATAAGGAAAGGTGTAAATTCAACCATTTTTTAAAAGATCAAGTCATGCATGTCAAGTATACTAGATCACAGGCAGTCTAACTGGTTGAATTAGCACGTGGTCAGTCCACGTGAGCACTAACACCGCACCAGGGATTAAACCACTGTTACTATACATTCATAAAACCATTTGCACCATTCATACGTGACAGTGCCACTGTACATAAACACATACAGTCTTTTATGCTACTTTTGCCTTAGCACAGATAATCACACACCATTCACTCCATACTTACAATTATGAAACGGAGATGATGTTTTTAATAACTTTAATTAAAACCCACAGAAACGTGCGCTGTGTATGCATATGACAGAGCAACACAACAATAAAACTCACAGAAACATGCACTGTGTATGTATATCAGAGCAACAGAGAAATAAAACCCACAGAAACATGCGCTGTGTATGCATATCAGAGCAACACAGCAATAAAACCCACAGAAACGTGCGCTGTGTATGTATATCAGAGCAACAGAGAAATAAAACCCACAGAAAGGTGCGCTGTGTATGTATATGACAGAGCAACACAACAATAAAACTCACAGAAACATGCGCTCTGTATGTATATCAGAGCAACACAGCAATAAAACCCACAGAAACATGCGCTGTGTATGCATATGACAGTGCTCCACAGCAATAAAACTCACAGTAATGTGCGGTGTGTACGAGCGTATCACAGAGCTGCACAGCAATAAAATTCACAGGGCCCTATTACATTCTTAATGCCAAGGTTAGCACTCAGCTGTGTGAGCGTTAACATTAGGTTAAGTGGCCCTAGCGTATGCAGCCCATATTACAATCCGAACACTAACGGTTTAAAAACGTCCCCCAGTCTCTACCTGCAGATCACTACGCCAACCTGCCGGTTCTCACGAGACGAGATCCGGCAGGTCATGTGACCAGCAGGGGGAAACTTAAAGGAGTCCTATGAATTTCGCATTTTATTATATGTGAATATATGGTTATTTAAAGTTTTGTTTTGCTGTTCGAAATTAATATAAGCTGTTGCCTGGGCACTGTGCCATGAGTGTAGTATTGCTTTTCAATGGCATTAGTTCATTTTCTGTGTGTGAGGGGGGGGGGTGTTAGGTTGCAGGCGGGGGGCCATACAACATTTTGCTATGGGGCCCTGTGATTTCTAGTTACGCCCCTGCCAGAGCCGGTACCATGTTGCCGGGGAGAGAAAGTTCAGCGTGCAGAGAGTCTTCACAGTGGCGTCACTAGGGTCGGTGTCACCCGGTGCGGTAATTTATGGTGTCACCCCCCCCCCCCGAGTTTTTCAGATTTTTTTTTTAACTACTCTTACTCCTAAATCAGTACTCCCATATAACACTGAATGCTCATACACACAGCGCACATTACTGTGAGGTTTATTGCTGTGGAGCTCTCTCATATGCTCACACAACTTTTTGCCAACTGCCAGCAAGTACGTTGCCCGTTCGAAGGCAGTGAAAGCACACATGGATATATATTGCCCCCAGCAGCTCTGGATATATATTGCCCCCAGCAGCTCACCCATGGATATATATTGCCCCAGCTCACATATGGATATATTGCGCCTCAGCTCACATATGGATATATTGCCCCAGACCAGCTCACACATGGATATATTGCCCCAGACCAGCTCACACATGGATATATTGCCCCAGACCAGCTCACACATGGATATTGCCCCAGCTCTCATGGATATTGCCCCCAGCACACATGGATATGCCCCAGCTCCTCTCATGGATATTGCCCCAGCTGCTCTCATGTATATACTGCCCCAGCTGCTCTCATTGATAATGCTCCAGCTGCTCTCATGGATTTTGCCCCAGCTCATGGATATACTGCCCCAGCAGCTCATGGATATACTGCCCCAGCAGCTCATGGATATACTGCCCCAGCAGCTCATGGATATACTGCCCCAGCAGCTCATGGATATACTGCCCCAGCAGCTCATGGATTTGCCCCAGCAGCTCATGGATATGCCCCAGCAGCTCATGGATATGCCCCAGCACCTCATGGATATGCCCCAGCTCATTGATATGCCCCAGCTCATTGATATGCCCCAGCACCTCATGTATATGCCCCAGCACCTCATGGATTTGCCCCAGCAGCTTATGGATTTGCCCCAGCTCCTCATGGATATGCCCCAGGCCCCCATGGATTTGCCCCAGCTCCTCATGGATTTGCCCCAGCAGCTCATGGATTTGCCCCAGCAGCTCATGGATTTGCCCCAGCTCCTCATGGATATGCCCCAGCTCCTCATGGATATGCCCCAGCTCCTCTCATGGATATGCCCCAGCTCCTCTCATGGATATGCCCCAGCTCCTCTCATGGATTTGCCCCAGCACCTCATGGATTTGCCCCAGGCCCCCCATGGATTTGCCCCAGCAGCTCATGGATTTGCCCCAGCAGTTTATGGATTTGCCCCAGCAGTTTATGGATTTGCCCCAGCAGTTTATGGATTTGCCCCAGCTCCTCATGGATATGCCCCAGCAGTTTATGGATTTGCCCCAGCAGTTTATGGATTTGCCCCAGCAGTTTATGGATTTGCCCCAGCAGCTCATGGATTTGCCCCAGCAGCTCATGCATTTGCCCCAGCAGCTCATGGATTTGCCCCAGCAGTTTATGGATTTGCCCCAGCAGTTTATGGATTTGCCCCAGGCCCCCATGGATTTGCCCCAGCAGCTCATGGATTTGCCCCAGCTCACCTCCTGGTCCTGGTCCCAGCACATGGATAGCGGCCCAGGCAGCACCTCTCCGCCGCGTTTTTCGCTCCTTCTGAGCGTCCGGCGCGCAGCTTGGGCGCTCGTCTGGGGGAGCCACGTGACCAGCCGCGATTGGCTGGTGACGTATTTCCTCCAGGCGAGCGCCGAAGCTGCATGCTTCGGACGCTCGCACGGAGCGAATCCGCGGCGGTGGCGGCGGTGGCGGGCGGTGGGTGAGACACCCGCCCTTAGGGTGACGGTGTCACCCTAAAGGCGGGTGTCACCTGGTGCGGGCCGCACCCCCCGCCCCCACGTTACGACGCCACTGAGTCTTCATAAAGGACAACCCCATCCCAATCAGTGTACTGCCGGACACTCAGATCGGGACAGACAGCACAGCGCTCACGGCAAGCAAAGCGCTCTCCTCTAGTTTTTCTCACTCAGAACCGTCCTCCTCACTTTGGCATGCCACAGTCATGGGGGGGGAGCTTAAGAAACGCAATATCTCTGTTTTTTTTTACATTATATAGGTCAGCAAAAAACGCTGACCTATATGAAGGGAGAGGTATCTTGTCAAATGGGCAAAAGTACTTTTGTCCATGACAGTGGAAGTTTAAACAGAGCTCTAAGTTTCAGGTACAGATGATACACTTTAACCACTTACTTGAGGAGTGTTTTGGGTTTTCCGACTGCCCGCTGCATCCTTCTTCTTCACCAGGTTCCTGGGATGGGTGTGTTGTGAGGTCTGTCTTCCTGCTCTGCTTGAAGTACATAGTGTGCTGGGCCGAACTGCTGGCAACACAACTACAAATGTGAAGAAAAAACAGATATAATTGTGTCTAATAAACCTGAATAAGTCAGCAATAGCATTGGTTGTGACTGTCCCTCCATAACTCCCTGGAACCAAACAAGCAATTTGAAGAGGTGCATTGCCCATCTTTCTCCGTACCCGTATGGACTGATCTGATATGCCCAGCGTGTTCTCTTCCATCCCGGTGTCTACGGCCTTGGACGCAGGAAGACTGAGGCAGCGACGTCCTCGCAGAACATCTTCGAGACATCTTATTGCATTTCTGACGCTTACCGCAATCCTCAACAATTTAATACCTGCTTCAGGTGAGAGAAGACATGGAGAGAGAAGAGTTTGTATTCGCTGATTATTAATCATTAATATAGAATTATACGGGCATTGTCAGGTCTTGGATTATATTACTGGGGTATCATTTACAATTACTTATAAAGCTCCAACATATTCCACAGCGCTGCACAATGGGTAGGGAAAAGCAAAAACAAAATGAAACAGATAAGTTTGACAGGCAGAGAACAATAAAAAAAGAGGACCCTGCATAAGAGTTTACAATCTAAGAGGAGTGGCGGGGAATTAGGAAAATCTGTACACACAGCACTGCCAATACATGTGTCACAGAATGACAGAAATGCTCAAAAATATAAATATTACTGTGAGTTTTATTTCTGTGGAGGTCTGTGATACGCTCATACACAATGCACATTACTGTGAGTTTTATTGCTGTGGAGGTCTACATACCTAGAGACAGAAATAAAACTCACGCTCATACATACCGCACATTACTGTGAGTTTTATTTCTGTGGAGGTCTGTGATACGCTCATACACAATGCACATTACTGTGAGTTTTATTGCTGTGGTGGTCTGCATACCTAGAGACAGAAATAAAACTCACGCTCATACATACCGCACATTACTGTGAGTTTTATTGCTGTGGAGGTCTGTGATACAGTAATGTGCAGTATGTATGAGCGTATCACACACCTCCACAGAAATAAAACTCACAGTAATGTGCATTGTGTATGAGCGGGAGTTTTATTTCTGTCTCTAGGTATGTCTGTCTGTCTCTGGTAATGTGTGTCTGTCTGCTGCAGTGAATATCCTTCAGTGTTTCAGTCATCTGGGTTTATACCTTAGAGAAGATCTGTGTGTCTTTCGCTCATATTATGCTGCTGCGTTGCCTCGAAACCATGACAACTCCGTGACGTTTGAGAAAGGCGGACTATCGCCTCTCTCTTTTAACTTTTGGGTGTACCATCATGGCGCTCGTATTCTCCCATCATCCTCTCCACGGGTGACTCACGATTCACCCTGGACCGATTCTTTTCAGTGTAATACCAAGCAGGCCAGCAGAGGGAGCCCGCACTCCAGCAGGAAACAGGAGGGCTTGCTTGAAATAAAACTCCAATGACAGCTTTCAGGAGAAATGGCTTGACACTCTGTCTGGATATAAACTCAGGCCAAAATAGGTAGAAAGGAAATCAAATAAGAAATACACCTCTACTGCTGAAATTATTATGTTGTTCTGAAAATCCAACTTAAATTTACATTTTTTAAATCATCAGAACATACTCCCTAATTAAATCTTGATAGAGTCTGGAATTGGATGTGTTGCACCTTCTGACTGGAGCTGCTGGGGACGTTTTATGGGTACTGTTATATTTAAGCAATATAAGTAAAAATAGAGTTCCCTTCTTTTTGCCCTTAAATAATTGGGCAGTAGTTTCTGACAGCCTCTGCCCAATAATTATTTATCAATTTTGTTTTACAAATATTAGGTGATTATACTGACCTTTTGTCACTTGCTGGGTGCAACTCCTCCTCTCCAGTTCAGGGATTTCTGACCCCAGAAGTCTCTGAAGCTTCTCTGTGCTCCTATACGACTTGCGTCACTCCTATACAACTTTCATTGTTTAGGAGCCTGCAAATGACGCACCGCTATGGGAGTTACGCACTTTACATACGAAAGATATGTAGCGCCTGCGCAGTGCACCGGATTGGAGCTGTGCATGCATGCGCAGATCCTATCCATTGCTGCAACTCTGAGACTCTTTCGTGGGCGGTCTCAGAGGTTGACAATGGCACACTCTCTGCATGCTGACGTCTCTAGTGACAGACCGCCTGGAAATTCTACATCCCAGCTGATGGTGACGCTGGGTGGGGTGGAGAAAGCTCCCCACTTCACCCCATTGGGGCAGGAGAATGGTAGCATTCTTCACATCCCAAACACTTTAATACACAATATCAGTGTAAACCTCAAATAAAACAGAAACATGCCATAGCGCAGCAAGTACGGTTCCACATGAAATGTATAGACACATGAGGGAATTCACTCACATTTGTCGGTGTCTGAATCAGATACTAGATGTAAACACGGCCAGTGATATTATGGGGAGCACCGGATCTCCCATACAGCCAGGGAAATCTATTCTGTTCCCGACAGACGTCAGGATATTGGGTGTGTTGCCCGTTCTTTAATTTATTTTATCAATAAACCAGCTTTATTTTAATTTTCCTTGTATCCTGGCGTCTGTCCGGAAAAGAATAGATTTCGCTGGTTGTATGGGAGATTCGGTGCTCCCCATAATATCTAGGGATGTGCGTTTCGTTCCGGACCGATTCGTTTTTTTTCACAAATCGGGCCGCTTCGGTGCCTCGGATTTGGCCGATTTTCCGAATCGGATCGGATCTGAAAACGGCCGAAACGAAACGATTTCCGATCCAAAACTAAATAATTTCGTAATTTTCGTATGGACGTGAAATGTGTAAAATCGCAATTCATTTTTCGTTCCATTCGTGATTTCGGTTCCATTTCGGACATCGTATTTTTCGGTTCCATTGCTGATTCCGTAATTCCGTATCGTTTCCAATGATTCGATATTTCTGTAGATACGATAATTCTGTCGATAAGGTAATTCTACCGATGTTATAGTTTTTTATTAAATATTAATTAAATCCTTTTTTTCTTATGAATATGCATTGCACAACTTTATCTAATCATATTAAAATGGTATGAAAGGAACAAAAATGAACAAAATGATTTAAAAAACGCAAAACTGACCCAAATGGTCTGACTTTAAAAATAAAAACCAGAGCAAAAGGTTTTAAAATGGAAAAAAGTTGATCAAAATTATCTGAAACGAAAAAAAAAAAGAACAAATAAAATTATTTAAAATGAAAAAAAAAAATTAACCCTTTCGCTGCTGAGGCATTTCACGCCTGTATGTTAAGCTCATTTTTACAGGTTTCGCTCATCATGTTTAAACGCGTTTTGAAGCCTTATTTTATTATATGACCCAGACATATTATATATCGTTCTTTCCGTCAGATTCATAATATATCATTATTATATGTATACGTTATGTCCTGTCTGTATAGTATAACAAAAAAATGCAATAAAATTTCAATTTTTAATAACTTACAACGTGTAAAGTGTTTTTTTTCACATTTTAACATGCGAGCATTTGCGGTTATATTTTATATGAGTTGCGCTTGTAACAATTTTTAACAAACCTACCCCATACAAAAATCCATAGTGCAGCTTCCTTGTTCACATTATAATTGAAATGGGAACAATATTGTTGCATTAACAAAACCGGGGGGGGGGGGGCGCAGCAATTGGCCGGAATCCCAGCCGATTGCTGCCTCCTGTGCTAGGACGCGCTCAGGGCGTCCATAGCACAGGAGGAGCACTTGGCAGGACGCGGAGCGTCAAATTTTATTGCATTTTAAGTTAAAATATACAGACAGGATACATATACATATAACACAGACATATACATTAATTATACCGCAGAGAGGCGCTTCCCCGCAGTGTGGGATTCATATGCTGCATTAATTATACCGCAGGGAAGGTGCTTCCCCGCAGTGTGCGGATTCATATGCTACATTAATCACTTGACTGCTAAGGACGCGCTCAGCGCGTCTTGCCAAGTGCTCCTCCTGTGCTATGGACGCCCTGAGCGCGTCCTAGCACAGGAGGCAGCAATTGGCCGGGATTCCGGCCAATTGCTGCGCCCCCCCCCCCGGTTTTGTTAATGCAGCAATATTGTTCACATTTCAATTATAATGTGAACAATGATGCTGCACTAAGGATTCTTGTATGGGGTGCGTTTGTTAAAAATTGTGTAATTTTCCCCCCAAAAATATGTAACAAGTCCCCCATTACTAAATTTTTAACAAGCGCAACTCATATAAAATATAACTGCAAACACTCGCATGTTAAAATGTGAAAAAAAAAACACTTTAATTTTATTGCATTTTAAGTTCTAATATACAGACAGGATACATATAACAGAGACGTATACATTAATTATACCGCACAGCGAGGCGCTTGTTCCCCGCAGTGTGCGTATTCATATGCTGCATTAATTATACCGCACAGCGAGGCGCTTGTTCCCTGCAGTGTGCGGATTCATATTCTGCATTAATTATACTGCAGAGAGACGCTTCCCAGTGTGCGGATTCATATGCTGCATTAATTTTTTTATTTTCGTTTTAAATCATTTTATTTTTTCTGGTTTTTTTTTTCCGTTTCTGATAGTTTTGTTCAGCTTTTTTTCCGTTTTAAAACCTTTTATTCTGGTTTTTATTTTTAAAGTCAGACCATTTCGGTCAGTTTTTAGTTTTTTAAATCGTTTTGTTCATTTTTGTTCCTTTCATACCATTTTAATATGATTAAATAAAGTTGTGCAGGGGGCGTGTCCGGCTGTGTGAGGGAGCAGATGTGTTTAGATGGAGCTCCAGACACTTTAACAGAAGAGAAAGATTTATGCTCGTAATCCTGCTTGATTTTATCGCTATTGGGAGTCCCTGCACGGCTGGACACCAGGAGACCTGCTCTGGAGCCTGTTTTGCTTCCCCCCTCCAGGGCAAAGCTGAGATTGAAGCCCTTTTCTGACAGGTCTGATCGGCCGGCGGCCATTTCAAGGCCTACTCGTGGCGCCTGATCCCTCGTTCCTCAGTGAGACCCGACGGATGACGGAAGGTTGACGACTACGTGGATGGTGAGGGCCCGTCCACCGGCTACGCCTTCTGCCCCCATAGCAGACACATCGAAGGAGCAGGTGTGTTGGCGTCGCATGGAGCATCGCTCCCCCCCCCCAACTGGAAGTATGGAGGCAGTATTTGAGGCCCTTGAGGCCCGTCTGTCACGGTGGCAGTACCACCAGGCACGCACCACCCTATCCTTGCCCTCCGATCCTTGGAAGTGGTCGGTCTGTATATATATCCCTATGAATATAACTCGCAGCAAGGTGAGGCCCTGGTTCCTGAGAGAAGCCCCTATATGCAGAGATGCAGTATAAACTGCAAGGACAGATGAAAGCAACACAGGGTTAACAAAAGACCTCTGTACGGCAATACCAAAGATTCCCTGCACTGAAAGGCCGGTCTTTAGGATAGCCGGATCTAATCTAAAGGAAAGTATTACCTTGAAGCCGTACAGAGTCTTTTGTTGTATACAGATGACAGGGTTACCTGGAAACGGTACAGACAAGGAAAATACTATAGAGTAGTCATATAGAGGAAAGCAAAAGGTCATAACCAGAGAGAGTACGTCATACAGGATACAGGAATCAGAACCAGAAGTGTAGTCAGCCAAGCCAAAAATCGGTAACCGGGGAATCAGAATGGAACATAAACAGCAAACCAAAATACAGCAATAGACAGAACTAAATACACAAAAGGAACTGACATAAACTGGAACAGAAATAACAGAGGCAAAAATTAAACAAGGATGAACAAACGGAGGATAACAGGAACACAGCAAGGAGCTCTCAGGACACAAGTCGCAAGGAGACCAGGCAAAGTAAAATGACCCAGCCATGTACTATAGGTACATTGCTCTAATATAATCAGGGGAATCAAGGCAAGGGTCAACAGGTGAGCAGCACACAGAACACCAATTAACCCCTGGGAGGCCACCCAGGAATTGGCAGCAACAGAAACACAAGGGAAAAAACACAAAATACAAATACAGAGGGCGGGAAGACAGGTTTGGAACGTGGGAACGTGACACCGTCTAGAGGGGTTACCGGGGGAGGAGGACAGTTTGCTCACACGTGGCATGTGGCGGCGACTGATGGACTTGCTGGGAGCTAACCGGTCGGATGCAGAGCAATCGAGGAGCTTGCCAGCCAGAAGCGGTGAGGCGGCTCCTGATCCGGCGGCGGATTGTGACGACGAGGATGAGCTGGTACGCATTGTCCTGGAGCATACCGACACTCCTGCGGAAGATCCCCCAGAGAGAGGTGTGGTGGTGGAGCGGCCTGGCGGGGCTGTTTTGCCAGTTATGGTTCGGCACCGGACGGGGGGGGCACCTTCCCTTGCTGGCCATGCAGCGGCTGCACGTTGGATCTCTCACCACGCCCTCTGTGGTGCGGCGACTCGAGGATTCCTCCTGGGAGGTCGACCACGGGAGCTATCCTGAGACGCGGCCGCGGGTGGAGAGGTGGGCCCTGTCTACAACCAAGAAGCCTGCAGGAGCTGCGACCTCTGACAGCGTACTGATGTACTGGAAATCGGCTGGCTGCGCTTTCTATGATGCGCCTTGGCATAATGGATCTGCCCGTGCGGCTTTCCCGTTTGACACAGGCTGAAGATGTCTACATGACTTTTTCTTTACCCCCTGTTGCCGACGTGTATTTTTGGAAGAGTCCCCCTCTCTTATGTGGACATTTTCTCCCCCCCCAGCTGCGTGTTTTTTGCAATGATCTTTTGTCCCCCTCCCCCGCGAGGACTCATGTTTTGCTTTTACCGAGGACTTTCTACCCCCTTTTTGGTTGATATAATTGACGACTTTTACCCTCCCCCCATCTTTTACTAATTTTATTTTTTCTTCTTCTTTTCCCTATCCCACAAGCTAAGATTTGTTGCATTGATAACTCCCCCTCCCCCCAACTAAGATCTCCTTTGCTTATGTCTTTGCTGTGTTCTGCTGAAATGTTCTTTTGGCCCTGCGTGGCCTTCTGCTGATGTATAAGTGAACTTTATTCAAAATAAAAAAGTTTAAATCTAAAAAAAAAAAAAAAAGTTGTGCAATGAATATTCATAAGAAAAAAAGGATCTTTATTTAAGAAAAAAAACGATAGAATCGGTAGAATTACCGTAGCGACAGAATTACCATATTGACAGAAATATTGCATCCGAAAAAATATTAGTTTTAGTCAAAAGGAATAGACACTTTGAAACGAGGAGAACAGACGTTCTGAAAAACACGAAAATTTCTGATATCACGAAAAAAAGGTTGATGCGAAAAACGAGCCGATCTGATAACACGAAAATGGCTGAAGTCACGGAAAAAAAGTCGATACGAAAAACGATCCGAAACGAGCCGAAAAGAAAATCATCCGAAACGATCCGAAACGAAAAAATAAATAATAAATCGGTGCACATCTCTAATAAGATCATTGGCCATGTTTACATCTAGTGTCTGATTCAGACACCGACAAATGTGAGTGAATTCCCTCTTGCGTCTATACATTTCATGTGGAACCGTACTTGCTGCGTTATGGCATGTTTCTGTTTTATTTGAGGTTTACACTGAAGAAGGCAGCAAGAGAGGGATTACGGTTGAAGGAAGCGCTGATTCCGCCACATGTTTCTTCTATCCTAAGTTATCGGTTGGTCCTGGATATACCACCCAATGGAGGGAAACAGCTGCTGATTCACCTTAAATTTGGACTTCTATTCATAGTTTGTATATGTGACTCTTTTACGCAGTTTTCACTATACATATAGGGCCCCATTACATTCTTCACGCTAACGGTAGCGCTCACCTGCGTGAGCGCTACCGTTAGCTGCGGTATGTGCCGCATATTACAATCCAAATGCAAATGGGTTAAAAAACCCGTTTGCGTTTGGGACCTCGTGCTGTTCAGCACGAGGTCACTGCGCTTTGCGCTCCCTATACTTAACATGGAGAGCGCAAAGCGTTAATCAGCGCTGGTATTACAATGTACCAGCGCTGATTAACGCCTGGCTCTGGTCAACACAAAGTTAACCAGAGCCAGGACCTGTTAACGGATTCCGCTTCTGCAGAATCCGTTGACACCAGCTCAAAAACTAAAATAAAAAATTCTATACTCACCTCATGTCCCGCGGCGAGGAACGCGGCTCCGGCCGCCTCGTCCGGCCGGCGGGAGCAGGTAAAGACTGGGGGAACAAGTCCCCTCCGTCTTTCCCTGCATATCCCTACGCCAAACCGGACGGATCTCGCGATGTGAGATCCGGCCGGTCACGTGACCGGCAGAGAGGAACTCAATGGCGTCCTATGGACTCCATTGAGAAGATGCGTGTGGCTGCGCTCAGCGCTGCCGCACGCATCTGAAATTTTAACGCTCGATAACAATGCAGGCAGCATTTTTTGCGCCTGCATTGTAATCTGGCGTTAAAACGCGGGCGCAAGGGGGGAAACTGCAGGCGCAGTTTTTCCTCCCCTGCGCCCGCGTTTTAACGACAGGAGCATAATAGGGCCCATAATCTTTTACAGATTACCTTGGTTACAGAAACCACCTCTAGGTGGCGCCAATGATACAGTTCCCTCGTATTTCAGAAGCTGCCGCAAAAACTGCTGACTTTAAGTGTCATGCCCCATGATTTAGGATTTATTGTATGTTTTGTGTTGAATCTGCCTTTGCTGCTTACATGCTATTGAGTTCATAGCTATTTTGTCCCTTCTGGGTTTCCCTAGCTTTCTGTATCCAGTTAGTTTCCACCCCTCTGCTCAGTGTCTTGTTGTTAGTTACTTCCTGGTCACATAGCAGCCATTCTGTGCTCACTGCTGGACAAATCTAATGTCTTTTTACCTGCATTGCTGTACACTAATCAAGATTGTCAGTCTGATCATTAAAGTCTTCAACTGGATTCATCTTTCTACGCGTCAGTTTTGCTGAGTTGAAGCTATCTGCCAAACTTCATCGTGTGAGTACTGGTCAAATACAGACGTAGTTAGTCTAAAGCACCCACGCCTCACAGCTTTGCTTAGGGAAGCACAATATTAAAAAGACAATTACTGTCCAGCATTACTGCTGTTTGTAAAAGTCATTAACAGCAGCTGCAGCAGACGTACGCAGCTTTTAGTGAACCAGCAGTAAAAATACATTAACAGCATTTGCAGCACAAGTAAACAGCCTTCAGTAACTAGAGAGCAGATACTGATGCATCCCACAGACAGAGCCTGCCTCCAGCTGCAGTGTGTGGGCCTGTGTAAACTTTGCCACACAGTGCCTGCTGCTCTCTTCTTATTCTTCTCATCTGTGTAAGCATGGCAGACAGAAGAATCCTGCTAACATTACAGGGAAGGCAACTTGTTTCAGATGTGGAAGTAATGAATATAAATCCAATCATAAGCAAACGCAATACAAAACCTACATGGAAGATTACTGAAACACTTCTGGACATAAACTATGAGAAATCACACCAAATGTCATGACTTTGGGAACAGGTGATGAGTTATGTCTCCACCATCACACAACCTATTTGTGATGCATCCTCACTAAAAGAAGTTTTAAGACAGCTTTCTACAGCTCATGCTCAAATGTGACAGTGGGCAAGATATTATGTCTCTAATTTAGAGAAGATAGATGAATTAAAATGTCTTAAATCAGAAAGCGACAATTTAGTACATCAGGCCAGAGTAAAGGCAGAAGAGAGAATTGCCCAACTCCAAGAGACTGCTTCTCACACTTCATCATCTAGCAAGCATTCAAATAGCTCACATCTTTCAAGGTCAAAATCCTCACAATATTCAAAGAGTTCATCAATTAGTCTGCAGCTTATTTCAAGCCCGGGGAAAAAAAGCAGAGACTACAAAGATACAGGCGGCCTTTGCAAAAAGGAAAGCAGCCATGGAAATGGATGCCGCTCGCAAGAAAGCAGCTATGGAAACGGAAGAAGCTCGCAAAAGAGCGGAAATAGAAGCCCTAGAAAAACAGTGTGAGCATGACAGAGCCGTAGCAACACTGAGGATCCTAGAACAAGCTGCCAGGGGAAGTGAAAGAGAGAGCATCAGCTTGTGCAATGTGGATACGGAAGATTCAGTTAAGCAAAACAGTGAACCTCTCATAACATCAAATGTTCCTGACAGTTGTGACAACATTCCAAAACAGGGAAAAGACTCTGTAGCAGTACCCTGCATCCAAGGTCAGTACAATACTCTACTAGCTAATGACCTTGAGCTTTCTTCACATGCCCTAGTGCAACAGCAATCCCAATGCATTAACTCTCAGATGCAATTCTACCCTCCAGCAACTCATCAAAATCCTAGCAACCATACAGCTATAAAACCATGCCTGCCGGAGTCTATGGACAGTAAACCAACTCCAGGGCTAAATACAGATGCAACCGCATACTATCCTATGTCACTTAACCAGAATACAGCAAATGCCTTTCAAACTTAATTTCCCTGCCCAAAGTCAGAGAAAAACAGACATGTCTGAGTTTGCTAGATACATGCCTCGCCGTGAACTCACCAAGACAAGCCTTTTGAACTTTGATAAGCAGCCTGAAAACTACAGAAGCTGGAAGGGTGCCTTCAGAGCTGCAATTAGTGATCTTTGCATTACTCCTGCTGAGGAACTGGACCTGCTGATCAGATGGCTTGGGCCATCTGGCTTGGTCTACAGAACATGTCAAGAGACTCAGAGCTGTCCACATCAATAATCCAGCGTCGGGCCTCAACGCTGCTTGGCAAATACTTGATCAAAGCTACGGCAGACCTGAAGTCATAGAGAACGCTCTGTTGAATCACCTGCACTGTTTCCCAAAGATTTCCGGCAAGGACAATCAGAAATACTTGGAACTCGGTGACGTTCTCTGGGAGCTGCAGCTGGCCAAGACAGACACTTTGCTCATGGGGTAAACCCAATAGTTTTAAAGTTGTCATACAATATCCAGGAAAAATGGACTGCACTTGGAGCAAAGTATAAAAGAGTGAACCAAATCTCCTTTCCACCTTTCTCCTACTTTTGTGAGTTCATAAGAGACATTGCAGAAACAAAGAACGACCCCAGTTTTTCCTATGAGTTCCAAGCTTCAGGCTTTCTTCCTCAGATGTCCGACAGCTCGCACTTTAATCACAGAGGCAGCAGGGGTCCAGTATCAGTGAAGAAGACCAATTTCCTTCCCCCTCTTACCTCAATTTCTGAGGTAGTGCAAACAAGGTGAAAAGATTGAGAACCCTAACCGCCTTTGTCCTATTCATAAGAAGCCACATCCCCTTAAAAAGTGCATCGGCTTTAGAAAGAAACCACTCCAAGAGCACAAGGAGCTCCTAAAGACATATGGTGTATGTTTCAGATGTTGTGCTTCTACTGAGCACTTTGCCAAAGACTGCAAATTTCCTATCAAGTGCATAGAATGCGATAGTGTGGATCACGTGCAGGTGCTACATCCATTTCAGTACATGCCTGCAACGTAAACAGACTGCCCTCCTGTGTTAATGCACGGCGGGGAGACTACGGATCGGGAAGTTACCATAGTGCCCTCTTATTGTACAGCAGTATGCGGCAAAGATCTTTGCGACAAGTCTTCTGCTAAAATATGCTTAGTTAACATATATCCAGGGCCAGCGCTAATGTAAGGCGACACAGGCGGTCGCCTTACTGTCCTGGCTTGCTGCCAGTTTGAGGGGAGGAAAAAAAATCTGATTTTCTAAACATACTGGAGACGGATTGATCATCTGATAGCCCTGGGCCCAGCGATGCACTGTCAAATCGCGGCGGCCCTGCAGTGTGCCTGCCTCAGTCCCATCCCACATTCTTAACACGAGCAGGCACACTGTGTAATTTGGCTCCGCCCCCCACACGTGATGCACATAGCCCTGGCAAGCAACTGCAGAAGAGGAGCCAGCCTCAGCCAGCCTGCGTGCTTTCACTCTACTGTAAAGGAGGACAGAGTGTTACGATCCCCCCCTATAGGGAGTGAGGTGGGCCCTTTAGGCTGCGTATTTTTAACCCCTTTAGGCAGGTTTGCGGTCATATTGCAGGATCAAGCACACACTAACAAACTAGAAACCAGAGAGATTGTCATCTGCACTAACACAAAGGGGGGCCCTGTACTGGGTAATTTCTCAACTAAAGGAAACAGTAGGGATGTGGGTAAACAAAGTGACAAATCTGTAAGCAGACATCAAGTAATAAACAAGTTTGCAGAAACTAGAAAGATCCCTAAGCCCTGACTGAGATCCTTGAAAGGTGGTCTCGAAATACTAACTATGCTAGGTCTGCAAGGTGTATAAAACATAAACCAGACATACACCAATGTATGCAGGTATACAGATTCCAGGGAACAAACCAGGATATATGCTGCAACAAATCAGACACATGAAATCATAAGAACATAGATACAAGACACATAATAGAATATCCAAGAAACCAAGCCGGGTCATACACGGGTTATCATAAGCACGGTACAGGGGACAGACAGAAGAGAAGATCCGATATCCAAAGCCAGAGAGTCAATAATAAACCCAAATCAGAATAACAGACTGTAGCACAATCCAAGGAGCAGGGATACTAAAGGTAGAACCTATCCAAACCCAAGGATCTGATCCACTACTGGCTCATATATAGGGCAGGACTGGTCATGTGACTACAGAGCATCAGCCACAGGAGAGACGTTCTGCAGAGACCAGCCCAAATAACCCACAGGAGCTGCTGAGCTGTGCTCTCACCACCAGGGGGCTTGACTACCCCGTGGAAATGTAACACAGAGGCAGGGAGAATATTTTTTACCAGGTTTGAATAAACTAATGGGAGGGGGGGTGTAGATTAATATACTGGGGGGGCTTTAAATTGCTATACTGGGTCCAGGGGCTGTAAATAGATATACTGGGGGGGGGCTGTAAATTGCTATACTGGGGGGGGCATCAGTAAGGTAGACGTAGACATCAATAAAGGTAGACATATCTTATAAACCTGAATTGCTCCTGGTGATGGTATAAATAAAACCCACGAGTCTGTCTCATGGCTGAGAAGCCGCATGAGGACATGTAGTTGCTTAGAAAGCAGCTTTTGGTTTCATTAGGTAGGACTAGCCTGACCCAGAGGTGTCGTGATGTGGCAGGTAATCTTACGCTTTAATGACCATTCAAATAAACCAAAACCTCTGTGTTTTGATTCACATGGAGCTACAGGGGTGAGCGCAAATGACAACTTATTTTCTTGGTATGTTTTAGAGATTATTATGCATCTCAATGCTGATCGGCATGGCATGGTACGGATGGGGGGGCACCAAAACGCACCTTCGCCTGAGTAGACAAAAATGCTTGCACTGGCCCAGCATATATCACAAGTGTAACGAAATCCGCTACTCAGCTGGAGTAGATTCGCCATTAACTCAGTCCTTGCCTTGGAGCACTGTGAGGTAGCATGCCAACCGAGGTGTCTGCCCTGGATGCAGTGAAGGCGGCTGCTCAGAATCAGCCAATCTGCTGGATGGAGCCTGTAATGCCACTATTAAGAGGGCATCAATCCACTGCTTGTCTCTGCCTGGATCCGAGAATACCGAGGCTCTGTGGGAATAGCCCTGTATCCCTCCCCAATCACTTAGTCGAGAAAAAAGTGTAGGTTGAAGGTAAATCAGAATGTATTTAGAATGGGAACAGACAGTGCTTATATACAAAATACAGCCATGCACATTCAGACTTCCCGCCCACCCCAACAGTTCTGATTGGTTGGTTCCAAGACCATTACAGGCTTCTTTCAGGTCCTCTTCAGTCTTCACTTTGGTCCACTGGTTGTATGCAGATGAAGTCTTGACCCCACAGTGACCACAGTGATTTACATAACCCATTGTAAAGGGAATCAGATAGTGGGTGGCTGAGACAATGTGACTCCCAACCTTTCAGACAGGTAAACAGATAACAGATACCCAAAGTGAAAGCACTTTTGCATAATCCACAAGTTACTCAAACCTATTGTACATTCTATACGAAGGAAAGCATTTGCCACTAGCGGCAGGTAGTATCTTTAAAAAAAAAACACATTTAACTAAATAAATATGAGCAATTTACAATACATTTAAAACCACACAATATAACTGAGCATAAAGTATATTGGAGTTTGAAGCGTGGAGCGCTACGTCAGTGACTGATACATTGTAGCAAGCATGTACTCCGTGGTTACTAGCAGGATGGTGCAGGGGAAAAACATGATTAATTAGAAGACTAGCAGCAGTTTTACACTAAATCTAACAAAGGAAATTAGTTCCTATAAATAAAGGGTAAACGAAATATAACAAAATAAGAATGAAATTAAACTAAATAAATCCTGTGGCGGCCGATCCGTCACATAGCTCCCCCAGTCCCATGATGGCAGACCCGGTGAGACCCTCTACGGGTACGCCTGGGGATGTCCAGGTACAAGTCTCTTTAAAAAGTCTCACGTTTGGGTTGCTGGGGCAATGCTTTGCCAACCCCCGATAGTCTTTCGGTCCATAGTCCATAGGGAGGAGGCTGGCCCCCGGGCTTCTCCAACTGCCCCCTTGGTCTGGACTGGTGTCCGACACACCATACAGACCCCCGGGGCTGGTACCCTGCCATGGGGAAACAACCGGCCCTGGTGGGACGTTGAGGGCTTTTTCTCCTCCTGGTCTCCTAGCCCCTCGCTGGTGGGCAGCCTTGCTGGTACCATTTCCTAGGGGCAATGACCCGCAGGGGAGGGGTACCACACGTACTTTCTCCCGGTGCCACGGTCAGCCACGGGAAAAACGGGCCGATAGCACCCTTTCCTGGTGCCTCGGTCAGAAGCTGGGTGGGAGATGGGGTGACCAATGTCTCCAGAAAGAGTGGTTGTGGATCTGGGCCATCTGCCCAGCGTCTCGGGGTCACCCACTTGCAAATCCCAGCACCATCAACAATTCCACAATGGGAGTCTCCCAGATCCTGGGGAAAGGGAGCAGCAGCACGCTGTTGCTTGGCACAGGGGACACCACCACCCTCACGCTGGGGCTGAAAACGTTGGGGAGCGAGACCTGCCACCTCCCCTTCCGGGATTATTACCTGTCGCTGGGGAGAGGTACCACCAGTGCTCTCTACCTGGGGTAGCCGCTGCTGTTGTAGAAGGAGACCGACTGACTCCCCACCCTGGAACTCGCAATGCGGCGCACCATCACCGGTACTGTGTTCTGCTGATAGCTCCTGACGAACTGTACTTGCCCAGTTTGATGCTGTCTCTGGCCCAGATGGCATGCCGTGCTGGAGTTGTAGGCTCTCTGCCTCCTGCGTAGCAGTGGAGGCCAGGAGCTTGGTCTGTAGTTCAGGAGAGGAGCGGATTGTCAGTCCCTGGGGCTCCTCGGTAAGAAGGTAGTTCTCCTCAAGTTCTGCTGTGGCAGGGCAGGGGTAGAGGTTAGCGGTCCTCTGCCGCGGTGACAGTTTTTCCGCTGAAGTGGGGGGCCGCTCCCCCATGTATGAATGGCTATCCTTGATCCCTGATGCCACCAGCCAGGGCCCCGGGCTAGCTGACCTGCACTTCTCGGGCACCGTGGAACAGACCATAGCCTCTTTCACAGCGGGCCGTAGCATGTCCGCTGTGCCCGCTCCTCTATCCATACGTGGGTAGGAGCGCTTGGTTGGGGTTCGGGATTCCCTGCCGGGTACGCCAGCAATTTGCACGGGGGGGCCTTAGTCTCCCCCTCCCTTGTCTGGCACCCGATATTCTCCCTGGTTTCTGGAGCCTCCAGCTGGGGGCAGAGGGTAGCCGACCTCTGTCCCGATGCCAGCTCTGCTGCTGGGTTGGGGAACCACTCCCCCATCCTTAAATTGTCCTCTTCACGCACTGAAGAGCCAGCTGATGCAAGGTGTGAATCCGGGCCCACCGCCCCGAATCTCCTGGGCTCCGTGGAAAGGACCATAGCCTCTTTCACAGTGGGCCGTAGCATGTCCGCTGTCCAGCGCTCCTCTTCCCATACCTGAGTAGGCGCGCTTGGTTGGGGCTGGGGGTTCCCTGCCGGGTGCGCCAGCAATTTGCACAGGAGGGCCTTCGTCTCATCCTCCCTTGTCTGGCACCCTATTTTCTCTATGGTTTCTGGAGCCTCCAGTCGGGGGCAGATTATAGCCGGCCTCTGTCCCAATGCCAGCTCTTCTGCTGGGCACTGCTCCCCGTACATAAATTGTAATCTTCACGCGCTGAAGTGCCTGCTGATGCAAGCGGTGAATCTGGGCAAACTGCCCCACATCTCCTGGGCTCCGTGCAAAAGACTGCAGCCTCTTCATTGGCGGGCCATGACATTGTCGCTAGCTCCTCCACCCATCCCTGAGCAGGAGCACTCCATTGGGACTCTGGGTCTCCTGGTGAGCCCTCGGCCATCTGCCTGGGTGGGCCTCAATCTCACCCATTGTCTTCCAGTTCTCCTCTTTCCACAGTGGACCGCTGTCCTGATGGCTCTCGTTGGTGGAGACTGCAGTCCCATCCACCGGTGCACTTCCACTGTCCTTGGTAGGTGTCCGAAGCACTTCGTCACTCTGCTCCGCTGCAGGTTCTGCAGGAACGGTACTTGCTGAGTCCTCTGTCTTTTCCCGGGACGACATGCTGCGCTGCAGCTGCAGGATAGTCACCACCTCTGTAGCAGTTGAGGCCTGGGATGCGTTCTGCAGCTGGGGAGAGGGGCCGACTGCCTCCTCACCCTGGTGCTCCGAACCAGCAGAAGATCCTGAAAGTAGGTTGGCACCACCGGGTTCTGTTGGCAGCTCTTCTGCCATGTCCATTGGGGTGAGAGAGAGCGGGAGAGCATCCTCAAACAATCTCCTGTATCCCTGCTCCAGCTCCCACTCTTGGGTGGCTAGCCAGTCCAGATCACTGCTCAGCCCGAGGTCGTCAAGGTGCTCACATTCCCGAAAGTCCCAGATCTCTTCCCATCTCAGTTTAGCTGTACTGCCAAAGGAGGGGTCATCCTGGAGAGCATCAAATATTAATCCTGGGCCGCCGTAGTCATAGCCCTCCGTAGGATCTTTCCTCTCCAATTTTGGACACAGGTTGGCAGCATACCATTCCAGTGCCCGGTACCCGTATTCCAGCCATAGCTCTGTCTGGATCAGGTTCTCCATTTGGGACAGTCTTTCTACCTGGGGTTGCACTCCTAGGAATGGCACCCGCAGGTCCCACAGTCTCCAGTATTTCTCACCCAAGGTAGGAAGAATCTTTCCCAGGTAGTCCTGTTCAAGCTGTAGGACGTCCCTCCAGAGCTGCTCTTGAATCCCCGGGTGTCTGAGACTGGGGTCAAGCGCTGTATTTCCCCCTTATGGGCTGGTCTCAGAATCTCCCAGGGTGATGTGCTGCTCCAGGCGCTCGGCGGTTGTGGTGCCCGAGACCGGGGTCAAGCCAGCGGCTATATTTCCCCCTGTTTGTCTGGTCTCAAAAATCTCACTGGCTGTAGGGCTGCTCCTGACACTTGGAGTTTTGTGATGTCTGAGACCGGGGTCAAGCCAGTGGCTGTATCTCCCCCTGCTGGGCTGGTCTCAGAGATCCCACCGCTGTGCCACCAATGTAACGAAATCCGCTACTCAGCTGGAGTAGATTCGCCATTAACTCCGTCCTTGCCTTGGAGCACTGTGAGGTAGCATGCCAACCGAGGTGTCTGCCCTGGATGCAGTGAAGGCGGTCTGCTGGATGGAGCTTGTAATGCCGCTATTAAGAGGGCATCAATCCGCTGCTTGTCTCTGCCTGGATCCGAGAATACCGAGGCTCTGTGGGAATAGCCCTGTATCCCTCCCCAATCACTTAGTCGAGAAAAAAGTGTAGGTTGAAGGTAAATCAGAATGTATTTAGAATGGGAACAGACAGTGCTTATATACAAAATACAGCCATGCACATTCAGACTTCCCGCCCACCCCAACAGTTCTGATTGGTTGGTTCCAAGACCATTACAGGCTTCTTTCAGGTCCTCTTCAGTCTTCACTTTGGTCCACTGGTTGTATGCAGATGAAGTCTTGACCCCACAGTGACCACAGTGATTTACATAACCCATTGTAAAGGGAATCAGATAGTGGGTGGCTGAGACAATGTGACTCCCAACCTTTCAGACAGGTAAACAGATAACAGATACCCAAAGAGAAAGCACTTTTGCATAATCCACAAATTACTCAAACCTATTGTACATTCTATACGAAGGAAAGCATTTGCCACTAGCGGCAGGTAGTATCTTTAAAAAAAAACACATTTAACTAAATAAATATGAGCAATTTACAATACATTTAAAACCACACAATATAACTGAGCATAAAGTATATTGGAGTTTGAAGCGTGGAGCGCTACGTCAGTGACTGATACATTGTAGCAAGCATGTACTCCGTGGTTACTAGCAGGATGGTGCAGGGGAAAAACATGATTAATTAGAAGACTAGCAACAGTTTTACACTAAATCTAACAAAGGAAATTAGTTCCTATAAATAAAGGGTAAATGAAATATAACAAAATAAGAATGAAATTAAACTAAATAAATCCTGTGGCGGCCGATCCGTCACAACAAGGATCACCCAGGAAAGTCTGCTAAAGTATACACCATCCTGGACGATCAGAGCAAGCGGTCCCTCTTTGATCTTTTCAACATAAAAGGAGATTCTTACCATTATACTTTAGGTACATATATTGGCATTACAGAGGTCTCTGGAAGACGAGCCAGCGGATTCTTAGTAGCCTCTCTTGGGGGCAATCTTGAATTACCACACTGGTCGAGTGCAACCAGATCCCATCTAACAAGCAAGAGATCCCTACACCAGAAGCTGCCCTACACCATCCTCATCTGAAGGCTATAGCTAACGAAATACCAGCCCTTGACAAGAATGCAGATATCCTAATTCTCCTGGTCAGAGATATCCTCAGTACATAAGGTACGGCAACAAATTAATGGTCCACATGATGCTCCATTCGCTTAACGCCTTGATCTAGGTTGGGTTATCATAGGCATTGTTTGTATAAGGGAAATGAAGGTGCCTACCAAGATTGCTTCCTACAAAACACATATCTTGCCAAATGGTCGCAACACCTATCTTGAACCGTGCCCACACCATTACAGAGTGAAGGAGAAATTGAACAGCAACGAATGACAGCATGACGACCAAGATAAATTAAATGCTTTTCAGTCCTGGAACACCACCTTTGGAGCCACAGTATTCAATTCTACCAATGATGACAACAAACTGGCACTGGCAATAGAAGATAGTGAATTTCTCAAGACGATGGATAAAGAATTCGCTCAGGATGATGCCAATAGCTGGGTAGCACCCTTACCCTCTCGCACGCCTAGAGAAAAGCTACCTAACAAGCCACAGCAAGCAGCTGTTCGATTTGCCTATTTAAAGTGCACCTCGAAGAAGAACACCGAGGCTGTGAAGAAGATGAACCAGCTCCATGCCAGCCAGAATCCAGTGCTGGTCCACGGAATCGGGAAATGTTCCAGTTCTGCCAGGAAAGCCCTCTACAAGTGCAAGTACAAAGCCCCAGAAACAAAGATTGAAAGGAAGAAAAGGGAGAAGGCTTGAGCTACGGTGTCAAAGACAGTCGGTGGGGATAAGAATGGCGGTACACGTGTAGTCAAACTGCGTAAAATGCCTCGCTATTATCCTACTGAAGATGTTCCAAGGAAGCTGTTAAGCCATGGCAAGAAGCCTTTCAGTCAGCACAAACACAATCACGATCCTCCATCACTCCTGGGACTGTACTTATCCTCCTCAATGGACGCCACAGGGGGAAGCGTGTGCTTTTACTGAAGCAGCTCCAGTCTGGCCTTCTGCTGGTAACAGGACCACTGGTTAGCAACCAGGTGCCCCTGCGTAGAGCTCACCAGAAATTTGTTATCACCACTTCCACAAAAGTCAATATCTCAAGTGTCAAGGTTTCAAAGCACCTGACTGATGCTTACTTCAAGAAGAAGAGGCTGCGCAAACCCAAGCACCAGGAGGAAGCGATCTTTGAAACAGGGAAGGACAAATCACACAACAGCGCAAAGCCGATCCGACGTTCGTGGATTCCCAACCCCTGCCAATGGGTCGTCACTCAGGTTATGCCTAGTGACGATGGAAGAATCCGAAAAGTGAAGGTCAAGGGGACTAAAGGAGGTGTGGTACATAGTTTCTTCCGGCCAATCATCGAACGGATACTTCTTCTGCCAAGGGTAAAGGTCAGTTAAGAGTTTCTGCTCTCGGCAGAAGCCTTTCAACGAACAGCCAGTTGGATTACAATTGTGTTGGAAGTTTTGGCCTAGTGCGGCTTCTCCAGCACGAAGATGGGTTAACTGGTTAATTTTCTCCTCGCATCTGGAACTATGGCCTACCTTCAAGACTTTTGACTTAGTTACTGGCTATAAAGTGTAAAGTTGTATTATTGAATGCTTTACCTTCGTTTTTCAGGTTTCCGCATTGGGTTTCCAGGAGGACATTTAAAGTTATAGTGTTAGCTTATTTTGAAATTTAAAGATTTCAGATGGGGAGTGTCATGCCCCATGAGTTAGGATTTATTGTATATTTTCATGTTGAATCTGCCTTTGCTGTTTACATGCTATTGAGTTCATAGCTATTTTGTCCCTTCTGGGTTTCCCTAGCTTTCTGTATCCAGTTAGTTTCCACCCCTCTGCTCAGTGTCTTGTTGTTAGTTACTTCCTGGTCACATAGCAGCCATTCTGTGCTCACTGCTGGACAAATCTAATGTCTTTTTACCTGCATTGCTGTACACTATTCAAGATTGTCAGTCTGATCATTAAAGTCTTCAACTGGATTCATCTTTCTACGTGTCAGTTTTGCTGAGTTGAAGCTATCTGCTGAACTTCATCGTGTGAGTACTGGTCAAATACAGACGTAGCTAGTCTAAAGCACCCACGCCTCACAGCTTTGCTTAGGGAAGCAGAATATTAAGGCTAGCGTCAGACGAGCGTCTTTGGAGAGTGGAAGGAATGTCCGTGAGAGTGGATGTTCCTTCCACTCAATGCCCGTGTGGCCACCTCGCTGAGCGCACTCAGTGCTGCAAAGGGTGCGCCTCCTATGGAGGATCGCGCTTTGCAGCCCGTCAACGCTCGTCCTAGTTTATCGACGGGGAGGCTTGGATAACGGATGCTTGTTGCGCGCGCATTTCGTGCGGGTGCACAAGCGTGCGACCGACCCTGTTGCAGCGTCACAATGCTCTGATGGACGCCGGTAAGCACATCAGTACGGACGCACATAGCACGCTCGTCTGACGCCAGCCTAAGGCGAATGTCAGACAAACACAGTCTGAGCGCACTCTGCGTGCGTGCACAACGGACGGACGTATTGACGGAAGATACTGTAGACACCACACAGTCGGTTTTTGTTGATGGGAATTATGGGAAACAAAATGAATATCAAAAATGATAAAAATTTGAAAAGGGTATGAAAAGCCATTTTGTGCGTCAAGGTGCTGGACGTCGCAAATGCACTGCAGCTGACATCTCACTCACACAGAATGCTACGTGGGCGTGGCGCACTCTGCGTGTCCGTGCTAGCGGTTTTACGTTCTTGCCTAACTTGCGTCCGTTTGCCACGTGCATGTGCAGTTCGGTGCGCATGTACTTCATCTGTGGGTTTCTTTCATATGATTCTATGCTACGACGGATGATAAACTGTGCTGCAACACGGACGTGATCACTGCGTTCGTCTGACTTCGGCCTTTAAAAAAAATGCTGCCGCAAACCTGACGATCCGTGTCCGGGAAAAGCCAACGATGTTCCAGCCACCAGAAAAAGCCGACGAACGGGGTAAGAAAAGAATAATCAAATGATTGAAAGTCAAATTTGAAACATGTTTGCAAACAAACTGAGCGAAAATGCCTGGAATTTACAAATAAAAAGGTCCTATGAATAAAAGATCTGTTACAGAAAAAATAAAAAAATAAAATTTAAAATAAATATTATTCGGAAATTTCTTTTTGCAAAAAAAAAAAAATATATAATCCCAAGACATTTTGCTGCAGATTAAAATAATAAACTGGTGAATAGATGAATAAAAATTGGAATATATTTTACATTCCTTCCACTCTGACGCCCGTGTGGCCACCTAGCTGAGCACAGTTAGTGCTCAGTGCTGCAAAGCTTGATCCTCCTATGGAGGATCACGCTTTGCAGCCCCGTCGAATGCGCATTGTAGCATTTCGACGGGGAGGCTTTCAGCACGTCTGCTGCAGCGCGTGAAATTCATGCTACAGCGTGTGGCTGCCCCGGCGGAACGTCACAACGCTGCGACAGGCGCATGTCAATACAGGCTCACTACGCTCGTCTGACACTGGCCTTAGTGTGGAGGCACGCAGGGCTAGTGCGTCAATTTAAAAAAATTTTTTTAAAAAAATAGGAGAGATACTTTACACATTTAAAAAACATGTTCTCCATGAGTGGAGGCAGGATGCATGGAAGCAGGAAGGGGAAGTGCTGAAGACAAGCAGCTGGAGAACTGCCTGCTCAATGGTGACAGCTCTTGCTTCCTTCCGTGACCCAGCTCCGTGTTGAAAATTGTACAGATCTTCCACCGCTGTCTTGGAGTTACACATGACTCTGCTCTTTCCTTCATCCCCCACATCAAGTCTCTTTCCTCCTCCTGCCGATACCAACTGCGTAATATTTCCAGAATTCGGCCATTTCTTACCGCTGTCACCACAAAACAACTCATACACGCCCTGGTAATCTCCCGACTCGACTATTGCAATAATCTCTTATCTGGCCTCCCTCTGTCCCACCTCTCCCCCCTACAATCCATCCTGAACGCCTCCGCCAGGCTAATTCACCTCACCCGCCGCTCTGTCTCTGCCGCTCCCCTCTGCGAGTCCCTTCACTGGCTCCCCATCCACTGCAGAATTAAGTTCAAAATCCTTATCCTTACCTACAAAAGCCTCACTAACTCAGCTCCCCACTACCTGTCCTCACTAATCACCAAATACACCCCAGCCCGCTCCCTAAGGTCAAACAGTGACCTGCGCCTAGCTTCTCCCCGCATCTCATCTTCTCATGATAGACTGCAGGATTTCTCACGCGCAGCCCCCACTCTCTGGAACGCTCTCCCTCTTACTGTCAGACTGTCCCCTAACTTCTCTTCCTTCAAACGCTCCCTTAAAACGTTCCTATTTAGGGAAGCCTACCACCCAACTCACTGACGCAACCATCAATCACTCTCACCTTACAGTCCTCTCCTCCTGTTTCCAACCCCAACCCTCCTAGATTGTGAGTTCCTACGGGAATAGGGCCTCATCTCCTCCTGTACTGTTTGTCAAATGTTGTTCAATGTATTGTAACCCTGTCTATACTGTGCCTATTGTACAGCGCTGCGGAATATGCTGGCGCTTTATAAATAAAATAGTCAGACCATGGTCACCCTTAGCATTTGTAGGGCTCTCTGAAATCATGTTTAATTGTGGCAAGGTATTGCTACCTGTCAAAAAGAGTTACAATATATATATAACGTGTGGTCCCATACTCACGTGCAGAATGCTTCCCTCGTCGTCAATATCCCAAAGGAGTACTGATTCTGGCCCAAAACCCAGTCAACCTGAGATCCTTGCAGGGTGAAAACCAAACTGGGAATGACTTTATTTACAGTTACAAAACACAGACGGGGGAAAGTACATAAAACAATGCAAGACACGCCCCAGTGTTTCCATGCTGCAGAGCCTCCCCATTCCCTCCCCTCTCTCACACACATGCCCTGGTGAAACAAAGGGGGCAGGGAGAACTAGTTTAAGCCAGTTCCTGGGGATTGTGTTCATGGAAGCAGGGAAAGACAAATAAAGCCATTACTTACACATAAGGGAAACAGTGTATACAACATGACACTGCAATAAATAAGGGAATAATAATACAAACGCAGACATCAGGGAATAGGGCACAGAAAACACAAGCACTCTGCACCTTGAACTGCAGGCACAGGGTGACTCAAACTTAGGAGAGGGCTGGGAAACCGTATAAAACATCAGGCCCGCACCTCCCAAACGCATTTCTAGGGCCATGTATTTCAAGTCCAAAGTGACTACCATCATATCTTAACGGCTTCCTGGGAATTTGGGAAAATGCTGCAGCTAGTGACCCCCTGGGAAATATTTTTTGTGGAAGTACAAGAGGTACTGGAAAGTTTGGGCAAATATTGGATACTTGATAATCCATAATATCCTATTTGACCAGTTGATGGACTACAACAACCACGATTCGCTCTTGCAATCCAGGCAAATAACAACTACAGAACATAAAAGTAAAATAATACACATGTTTGTGAACACTATCATTCTTTAATTGACAGTATAAAGACAAAGAGACAGGGGCTTTGTATCTGATTGCACAGCTACGTGGTAGGTTAAATGGATTGAACATCACAAGAGGTATAGTTCAGAAACATCTAGTGTGCCAAGGTTAACCATCATTGTTCTTGACCCATCTGGTCCTTAAAGTGACGCCACGTGTGTTGTCAGATGCACAGAGTCACTCCATGTCTTGCCTGTCCTCTTCCTGGTGTTTGATTGTGGCTACCAGCTCGGTTATAAGATCTTGAAGGATCTGTGACCTCCACTTGCTGACTTCCAGGACGGTGTTGTGGTCTACAAAATCCTCCACCTCATAGACCTGTACCACGCAGTTGGTGATCAGTGACAGACCGAATACTCTCATTCCACAGTGCTTTGCCACCACGGCCTCAGGTGCAGTGCTCATCCCTGTGAACATTAAGAAATCTTTTTACTTTACCTCCCAACATTGAGCTGGCCTTTGGGATATAGAAAATGTAATATAAAAAGGGGCTAAATGCAACAAGGCAAGCCTCAGGCTGCATCTCTGCTCTTGCATCTGCCTGTTAAATTCAGAGCGGAGGTCCAGCCTGAGGATCCTGGGACTGAGGAGCCTATTTATTGTGTTTGTCCTATATTTTTTTGTGTTAAATTTTACTTATCCCAAAGGCCAGTTCAGGTAGAGTAGACCCTTAGCCTTAATTAATGTGTGAACCTCTGGTTACTCACCCACGGCATCAGCCCCAAGGATACGCAAGAACTTAGCTTCTGCCACAGACTCGAAGTTAGGACCCCCCACCATACAGTATACCCCTTCATGGATGAGTTCTGAATGTCCCAGGCGATGAGCGATGTCCAGTGCTGTGGATCGCAAGTTGTTATCATACGTGTCCAACAGAGATGGGAAGCGAGGACCAAACCTGTGAAAGAATATAACCAATAGCAGACTATCACCCTCCTTTATACCTATGTCACTCTATCGTAAATAATCATTTAACTCTAGGTTTGTCATACTCCTTTATATTTGTCGCTCACCTGTAAAGCACCAGACTCACCTACACCTATCCTTCACTTGTACAGTATCCCTTATCTGTACCGTATCTCCTCCTCTACAACCATCTCTCGCCTGTACATTATCCCTCACTTGTACAGTATCCCTCTCCCTCACCTGTGCAGGATTCCTCTCCTACACCTCAGTTTCCTGAACAGGATCCCTCTCCTCTACACCTTTCCCTCTCCTGTACAGTATCCCTCTCATGTACACCTTTCCCTCTCCTTAAAGTATCCTCCTTCTCCTGTATACCTCTCTCTCACCTGTACAGTATCCCTCTCCTCTACATCTATCCCTCCCCTGTGCAGGATCCCTCTCCTCTACACCTTTCCGTTATCTGTACAGGATCCCTCACCTTTATACCTACAGTACGTGACTATTTGCAGACATCGCTATGCTCGCTGCTTACCTGTCATCATTTGGTCCAGTCAGAGGGCTCAGGGAGGCCAAACCAGGCATGTTGATATGATCCTTAATGATCATAAGGTCCCCAGTCTTGTACGATTCACAGAGAGATCCAGCAGCGTTTGTTACCACCAAAACCTTGACCCCCATCAACTTAAAAACTCTGATAGGAAGAGTGACCTGTGCGAACAGTCAGAAAGGAAATGCCAGTGAGGCAGCTGATCGTAATTAAAGAAGAGTAGAAGAAATGGATTGAGAGGGGCAGATGAAACTCACTCGTGAATAAAAATGTACAGTAGCTTTTTAACATCACTTATTTTACTTTACAGACTCATTGCTGAGAGTTTTATGCCTTTGCAGCTCTGTTATACACCAGCAACAAATCTATTGGAGCTCAAAAATAAAGGACATGAAGGTAAAATTCTGCCTCCTCCAATCTGCTCCCTTAGGCCCAGGCTTGGTTGTGCTGAGCAAGAATACGCCTCTGGGAGGAAAGGATATCATACGAGAAACTAAGGGAACATGAATTAAATGGTGGGTAGACAATTACAGGGCCTGTCCGTTAATTCCGATGCAGAACTGGCCTTAAAAACCATGGATCAATGGACAGAAGTCAGAACAGGTGCGGATTGACTTCTGGTACCGTGGAGCTGAAAGGGTCTTTAGATCAGAATTTTTTTAGGATGGAAAAAAAACAAAACCAGACCAGTAAAATGAAACCCCCAGCATAGACCAGGCTGGGCCATAGGAAGACTATGTTGATGTTGGACAGGCTGGACTATACAGTAAAGTGAAGAAACAAGTTCCTAACCTTCCATAGTGGGTATCCTTCGTAGACATGGAACCGGCCCTTCATACACACGCATGACGTCCCCCGTAGCATTCCAAACACTAGCTCTCCTGCATGTCCAGGCACTAAAAGGATATATACTCATGTACATCATTCACGCCTGTCTAAAGTTGCATATGCTCTTACAAGCTAGCCAATCATAAGCTGCAAATGCCTCCTAGATATCACCCTCTTTATTGTGTTAAGGGACATTCAAGTGGTCTTAAAGGAAAAAAAAAAATCCATCCTGGTAAAAGAGGCAATTTAGCAACTGTGGCCATGTACTTTCAGCCTACATTGAGTTAGACCTGTTTAGGAGCTTGCAGATTGTAACTACAATCCTTATTTTCACTGTTCACAGCAGGGAATTTCTGTCACTGTTTTCAGTGTTGAGCAGGGAGGGAGGAGAGGATTATTGACATGATGTTACCGAGAAAGAAGGTGGTGGGAAACAAGCTTAATGTGCAGGGTATTTAAAGTGAATAATGGTGGAATGACATTGAATACGGAGATATAGCAAACACACCTTCATAGACTTACTATTGTAGAACTCATAACATTGTATAACTCATTCTGCCGCTTGGTGCTACAATGTAACTAGATGACCCTCCATTGTGACATGTTAAAAGAGCTAAACTGGCCATCACTGGAATTCAGACGCACCCTTCACCTTTCCACCCTGGTGTTGAAGAGCTTTTCTGGGAAGCTACCACCCTACCTGAATAGGCTGCTTCCCCCATCCTATAACCTCCGATCCAGGACCAGCACCTTACTTGAAGTGCCACAATACAAAAAGAAAGTGGCTCGATCCTCATTTTCCTACAGAGCAGCGCAATTATGGAATAACCTCCCAGACACTATCAAATCTTCCCCTAGTCTAAAGTCTATTAACATACCTCGATACAGAATGCACCTGTAAACATGTAACATAGTGACAATATTTCTTAAATAATTTTTTTTCTCTTAATCTGTATATTTTTTGGGGGTTTTTAATATCTTGCATTTTATTACAGTTGTTCCAGAAATACAAAGTAACAATTCAATGTTCTTGAACCCAGGACATACTTGAAAACTAGAGAAATCTCAATGTATCCTTCCTGGTAAAATACTTTATAAACAAATAAAATGGATAGGATATGACTGAACGCTACAAGAATATCCCTTTACATCAGGTCACCCACTGACCTAGATCTCGTCTCAGGTACCGCGACTGCAATTTTTGTTAAGCAGGAAAAAAAGCAACTCTATATTCATCCTTTCTCTAACATGGCGAGGTAATTCTATAGGTTAGTATCTGCCATCAAAGGCACATGATGTCTATTCACATTTTCATAATGGTGGACCAATGCCGTTCCCATCCATGCCCCTAATCTTCCACAAATTTCAACCAAAACCAGGCTACGAATAGCAAGTGCCTATCTTTGCATTTCCTACGCACCAGTGCTTGTCGGGAAGTTTGGTATCTCACTGTAAGGGAAGGCCTGCGGGTTGGAAAGTGTGTCCGCAAGGAGTCCCAGACCAGATCCACAGATGATGGCAATAGTTGGAGGGGTCCGCACTCGACCTTGGAGCCAACAGGCTGTTTCTTCACAGTGTTCATATCTGCAGAGTCAGATGGTGGGAGACGGAATTAGAGGAAGGTTTACTATTCCCAATGAATAAATAGAAAGGAGTTTAGAGATTAAGAAGAATGAATTTTATAATTAAGGCTGGCGTCAGACGAGCGTACTAGGTGAGCCCGTACTGATGTGGCTTCCGGCGTCCGTCGCAGCATTATGATACTGCGACGGGGCCGGCCACACGCCGTTGCGCGTGCACGAATTGTGCATGCAACAGTGGCCGTGCTGTGGAGTGGACGTCTAGGAAGCCTCTCCGTCAAAGAGTTAGGACGAGCGTTGATGGAGCTGCAAAGAGCGATCCTCCATAGGAGAATCGAGCCTTGCAGCGCTGAGCCCACTAACTGCACTCAGCGGAGGTGGCCAGACGGGTGTCGAGTGGAAGAAACTTCCACTCTCAGACGTTCCTTCCGCTCTTCAAATACACTCGTCTGACACCAGCCTTAACCGTTAAATTATAAATGCAGCAGCGTACCAAGGGAAGGGCCAGAAACTTGACCACCCTGAGTGGCATGTCAGAAGGGTCAGCAGCGGGCACTTGATGCACCATGCATGTGCAGTGATGTCCCGTCATTGCTTAGAGCCAATTTGGGTATGGTCACTGGAAAGTTATAGGCGCCATGCAGAAAAAAATGGCCCGTGAATAAATGCAAGGATACGGCAGACCCGGAAGATATAGAAGTGTTGAATTTTTGGGTTGAGCAGAAAGTGCTGAAACAGGGTTATTCAAAGAGATCCGAATTGTGGCCAAAAGGTAACCGAACACTGAAATTCAGCGTACGCTTACCTTTCCTGGCCATTGGGCTATCCAGAGAGCAGGCAGTTCGCCAAATGTTGGCGAATTGCCTGCACATACGGGGCCTGTTCGAAGGCAGTGAAATCCCCATAGAGAAGCAATGCTTCGTCTATTCAGAGAACAAAAACCAGCAGTGAAAGCTTCTTTCTATTCAGATTTATTAGGATCTTTTAGGCATTTTTTTGCGAAAGTTCTTTTTTTAAAAAAAATAAAAAAATAAAAAAAATTCTGTAACAGCCCTTTTTATTATCATTCATTGGATCTTATATGTAAATTTCAGACATTTTCGTTCTGTAGTTTCTTTGCAAACAGCGTTTCACTTTTCAAACATTCAAGCGTACGGTTTTTGTTTTTTACCCACTCCATTTGTCTGCGGTGGGGTCGAATTTTTCCGGCGGCTGCTCTGTGATCGGCTCCTGCTCGGGTTTCTCCGGCGTGTTCAGCGGGGTTAATCCAGATGTTTTTTGCCGGTTTCCTTGTGCATTCGCCTGGGTTTTGCGGTGAGTGTTCGGCGGCTTTTCCCTGCACTAAGACGGACCTGTGGGGCTTGCTGAATACACCGCAGGGTCGCCGAAATGAGATTTCAATTCGGTGCGATTTGGCAGAGAACGAAAAGTCACCGAACGTCCGGTGACTTTTCGATGCTCTTTTAATAACCCTGTAATAACTAGTTCTGCGTTTATCTGTAGTTTCCATTTGAAGAAACAGGTGCAAGATAAGATTCCGCTTTCAAGGTTTAATGCTAAATTTTGTGTGAATGCCTTTTACTCTATATTTTGCAGCAGGATAGAACATAACCCCCTCCTAATTTTAAGACTTTATAAATTCTGCAACGTTTTTAAAATGCTGTAAGATTGCTGCGATGATCATGATAGAACTAAAGCCATTTTATCTTTGGATCAGCTTTTTGCATTCTACATTTTTGATTCTACTGCGTGACTTTAGCAAATCCTGTGGATCAAGATTCTGGAGTTTGAGCCATCACCGAAAACAGGAGTTAAAACCCCGATATGTAACAAGAGATTGGAGCAGAAAGGAGTGTATAGGGTTCAGGAGCGTAGAGTGGTGATATATAGGAAGAATGGAGTTTTTGGGTACCAGGCAGGACAGAATAGACAATTTAGACACATGAGGCAGGATGGAAGATGATAACCTAAGGGCAAAATACAGGACAGAGGAACATTAGAAAAAAAGAGGGGGTTAGAACACAGGGCTTGACGGCAAGATAGAAAGACCTTAATTCATGGTCCATAGCTGTGGCTGCTTAGAAAGAAAAAAAAAGTTACCGTTTTTTAAAATACATTTTACACATTAAGGTGCCTCCTGTTTTGGACACCTTTCTTTGTAAGAAGACCTTTCTTCTGTAAGAAGGTGCACATGTGGTGGGCACATCCTCTGTAAAAGGTGAATAGAAGAAAATACATTTTTTTAAAGGATCATCCTCATTTTTTGGTGGTGGGGATATTCAGATTTCTGTGCCTAGATTTCCGTCTAAGGAACCTTTAAGTGCCCTGAAGACAATGCAGTGAGAGGTTAGGGTTAACAATGGAAAAGTCATAGATGTTCAGAAAAATGGAGTGGATGAAAAAGAGTTAACCGGGGCTGGATGGATAGCAAATGAGTTAGTAGAAGGATGGAAAAGAAGAGAATTTGGTTAGTTGGGTCAGAAGACCATTGACTTTGGGGCAAGACGGCGGGTAGAAAGAATGATGCCATGTAAAAAAGTGAATACACAAAACTTGAGTTCCCTAGGGAAATCAAGACATGGAATCAATATTGCGTGTAATAATAATAAATATCGCACACATGCTCCCAATGTTGGGGGTTAACCCGTATTAGAGAATAGTAATGACAAAAAGCCTTAAATTTTATTCATGCTCTCTAAAGTGTAACATTTAATAAGTAATAAACAGTGAAAACAATCAATGCACTGATCACACACACAACACAAACCGTAACATTAATGGAGTTGATTGCAGAGTGGACATTAACAAGGGTGTCATAAGTAGACCACTCCCCGTGTGGAGGATGGAGAAAAAAAATATCAAAATTGACCATAAAATCATCACACTGCCGGGAAGAACTTCACTTGAGAGAAAAAAAATGAACTCACTTCAATACGGAGTGAGCGATTGCTATAAGAATTATACCCCTATTCTCTTCTTACATCTTCTCCCATGTAAGTTACCTTCTTAAACTACAAAACCCCCCAAGGCCCTCCCACCCCGCCTCCCCCCTTCCCGTAAATAAAAACACAACAAAGTATTGGCATTTAGAAAAGGTCACGTCTTTTATTACTTAAGGCCAAATTCTTGCCTCTAAGGCAGAATTATTATTATCGATCCTCGTATGCCAAATTCGCTACACCAGATAACACTGGCAGCCAGATAACACTGGCAACTGCAATGCAATACCAACTTGTCTCACGCACAGCCTTTTATAAACTCCCTTCCCCCTCCTTTCCATTGTTTATCTCCCCATTGTACCCAATCACAAAGAGCCATGTTTCCGCCCATAAAAACAAGGACACCCCCACCTGATCCCATAGAACAAAGGAACTCACTCCCCCTTTCCTCATGTGTAATACACGGTGATAATTCTTAAACCTCCTTCGTTCCTAATTAGTTTCTCATTCGAACTAAACTCTGGTACACACACACACACACACACACTTGATATGTAGGGTAGTTCGCCCATGAATAATCAGGTATCAAACCACTTTAACTATAGCTGAGGTGATATAGACGTACTTGGTTAAAAGGAGATGATAAATAATGACCGTGAAAACATCACCCTCAAATGAAAGGAATAAACTCACTATTGCACCAAGTTGTTACTAGAAGCTCTAATATATGCTCACTCATGGATATCCTTTGTGTACAGGGTGATTAACCCATAGATAACCTTAATTGTGACTGGTTTATAAACTCATGGTATGCTTGATTGAATATTTACTCAATAGTAATCATGTGTGGAATAGTGGGTATACTGGTAGTTGTGGATGTACACACACACGCACGGTTATTGGTGCTGCGATGAAGTAAACCAATAATATGACTAAAGGCAGTGTATCAAAATCCCATACTTATCATTTATAAAGATAAATTCAACACGTCACTCTGCCGGGAAGTACTCCACTATAATAAAGCAAGACTAAGTCTATAGACCTAGACCATTGCCAATAATCAATTGTGAAATATCAATATCAAATTGCACACAGCATTGCTGCCTTATCAGTTCGGTATAGAAAAGGCAGCAGAGTAATGAAGGAAGATAATATTGGTCGTTGTGTCCACCCAAGAGGGGATTACCAGAAGTCACGGAAATCAACGTGGATATATAAATGCTACAACACATAAAATTTAAAACCAATGCCTCAACATCATGTATATTGTAATTTGGTGAACGCCACATTTGCGTTTACATAAGGCTGGGGTCAGACGAGCGTAGTGTTCACGTCCGTGATTGCGCCTAAAAGTACGTCCGTGATAGCATGAAAGAAAGTCCATTGGAGCCTGACACACGAAGTACGTCTGCACTGAACTGCGGACGCACCACGGCCGCGGCAAACGGACGCAAGGCAGGCAAGAACGTACAACCACTAGAACGGCCGCACAAAGTGCGCTGCGTCCGCAACGTCTGCATAGCTTTGTGTGTGAGTGATGGAACGTGGTCAGACGGACTGCATTTATACGTCCAGCATTTTTCACGGACAAAATGGTTTTGCTTTTTAATTTATTTTCCCTCCTACATCCGTCAAAATATACATCAGTAAATAAACGGACTGTGTGGCCACTACTGTGTCTTCCGTACTGACGTACGTCCGTGTGCACGGACGTACAGTCCGTAGAAATCACGCTCGTCTGACCCTAGCCTAAAATAGGAGCCACCACAACAGACCCTAAATAGGGAGGAGGGGGCTCAAGCCCAAAAATAGGGAATACAATGCGATAGCGAGGCTCTATTCAGCGCGCGTTTCGCCATTGAACAGCTCGTCAGGAATGCCCAGAGTTTATTCCTTTCATTTGAAGTGGAATCCTCCCCAGCAGGGTGAGGTTTTCATGGTCATTATTTATAATCTCCTTTTAACCAAGTATGTCTATATCACCTCATCCAGCTATAGTTAAAAGTGGTTTGATACCGGATTATTCATGGGCTAACTACCCTATACAGTGTGTGTGTGTGTGTGTGTGTGTGTGTGTGTGTGTGTGTGTGTGTGTGTGTGCACCAGAGTCTATAGCAATAACTCACTCAGTATTATAGGGAGTTCATTTTTTTTCCTATCTCAAGTGAAGTTCTTCCCGGCAGTGTGATGATTTTATGGTCAATTTTTGATATAATTTTTTTTTCTGCATCTTCCACACGGGGAGTGGTCTACTTATGACACCCTTGTTAATGTCCACTCTACAATCAACTCAATGTTACTGTTAGTGCACTGATCACACACACACAACACAGATTGTTTTTAATTACCTTATTTAATAAATGTTAAGTTTTATTCATGCTCTCTTTTTCTCCCTTAAGGCTAGGGTCAGACGAAAGCATTTTTCCCCGCGAACGTGAAAAAGTGCGTCCGAACGCATTGACGTATTTTTTCACGGAATGCTCAAGAACGGTCAGACGACGCGCATTTTCGGGCGTGATTTTGTACGGATCGTCAATAAAACTCTTTTTGCGTCTGGACGTTATGTAGGCCGGACATTAGCAGCGTCTGACATCTCCTAATCATGCCAGTATGCCGCAGCTGCGCACTCAGTACTAGTGGTTCAGCGTTCTCAAAAAAATGCGTTCAAATTCCACTTGCGTTGCACGGCCGGACTTTTGTGCGGCCGTACATCGTATATTGGCCGTCATCTGCTGCTAGTGCGGCCGTAATTATGTGTGCCGGAACGCACGTTAAAAGTGCGCTGGTCTGACCCCAGCCTCAAGTGTAAGGCTTTTTGTCATGTAAAAAAGTGGATTGAGAAATCCAAAAAGTGGAATAGAGAGGGGGAAACAGATTGGAGGAAGCATATCTGGAAGACATAGAAGATCAGTGACTACAGGATAGAAGCCTGTCCTGCATGAAGGAGGAGAGGGAAGAAAAAAGTGAGAGTGCATGTAATCATCTAAATACAGGCTGAAATTGCTGCTATGAGCAAAGAAAAGGCAAAACATAAAATGTTAAAGTAAAATAATATTATTTTTGCTGATATAACCAGTCCACAGATAAACCGTTACAGGACAAATGCCCTAGAAGTCACTGACCTGAAATCTTCCCTGCTGTGCATGTTCTGCCTACCTTCCTCACTCGCAGTATAAACTCTGGTCCAACAAGCCAACAATTTAACGATTCAGGAATGGCCTGAGGCTGAAGTTAATGATTTGCATGGGATCAGGGAGTGAGTGTTTGGGGTATGTCTGAGGGGTGCATGATGCCTAGCGGTCACAAGACATGACTCAGTACTTGGATCCAATACACAGATAAGGTCATTTTGTATTTTAGCATATTATTATTAAATAAGGAGAAGCTGCCCATGTAGCATTTTAGCGTATTTTATTCTTCGAGATGTCAGCAACTCTTTACAGTGGTTTTTCAATGCTGCAACTTAAAATTGTAGGACAAGAAAGGGGTGAAATCATACTGCCTGGCTAGCAACTACTTGAGCATGGCAACCTGTTAAGTTAGTTAACCCTTTCCCGCAGTGCAAGAACCACAGTCATGTTAGTTTTAGGGTTAGGGTTACTTCTAGGGCTAACTCTAGCCGTAACCCTAAGATTCTGATTAATTTTCGCCTTGTTTTACGGTAACGGATTCTGCTCCTTTCTCACAATCTCTGCCTAAAAATGAAGCCAATATGGAGCAAAATCATAGGGTTACAGTTAGGGATGCCAGATCAGCTATGTTTTCTTGGACACATATTTTTTATTCCTGCTGATGAGCAGTGCATGAAAAATGCAACCATGCAGCATGCAGAAACCATATGCTGCAGGTATTAAAAAAGAAATGCAAAAGTGACCTGCCTTGATCTCCTTCCTGCAGCAAATTAATTATACATGTTGCAGGGCAGCACTTTTCCCTGTGCAACCCTCTGCATGAAATAGTAAGCTGTGTCTGGGGAAAACCTGGTCGACCTGGCAACCCTATTTACAGTTAACCCTAAGAAGAATAAAGAAAAGCAACAGACAGTGTGGGACACCTCTGTGCCCTGGACTAGTGAAACTATCTTAAGTATGTATAAGTAACACAACAAAGACTACTCCTAAACTAAAAGGAGAAGTCCAGTAATAATCTACAACCTCCACTCCTACAAACCCCGTCTGCTACCCTCTGCCGCTTCCTCCCAGCCACTGAGGAGGATATAATTTCCTTACTGTCCTCCTCACATGTCACCACATGCCCACTTGACCCCATTCCCTCACATCGAATACCTCCACTCTCCTCCTCCCTCACCCCTGCTCTCACACACATCTTCAACCTATCTCGCTCCACCGGCTCCTTCCCATCCACCTTCAAACATGCACAGGTTACCCCTATACTAAGGAAACCCTCCCTTGATCCCAACTCTCCTTCCAACTACCATCCTGTATCTCTACTTCCGTTCACCTTTAAGCCCTTGGAAAAACTAGTTTTCAGCCGCCTCTCCCTCTTCCTGTCCTGTAATTCCCTACTCGACCCCCTGCAATCAGGCTTCCGTCCCCTACACTCAACTGAAACTGCCTTCACCAATGGCCTCCTAACTGATAAAAAACATGGCCACTATTCTATTCTCATCCTGCTTGACCTCTCGTTTGCTATTGACACTGTCTCAGCTCTCTTGGTCTCTATGACACTGCACTCTCTTGGATTGATTCCTATCAGTCCAACAGGTCCTTCTCTGTGTCATTTGCTGGTAACTCCTCCTCTACAATGCCTTTATTAGTTGGTGTAACCCATGGCTCTGTCCTAGGTCATCTGCTCTTCTCGATCTATACCTCCTCCCTGGGCAAAACCATTAACAGCTTTGGCTTTAATTACCACCTCTATGATGATGATACTCAGATCTACCTCTTTACCCCTGATCTCTCTCCTCCTGTCCTTTCCAAAGTCAGTGACTGTTTATCAGGCATCTCCTTGTGGATGGCCTCTCACCACCTAGAGATTAACATGCCCAAGACTGAGCTCCTACTGATTCCTCCCTCTAATGCCTCCCCACTTCCTAACTTCTCCATCATGGTTGATGGTATCACTATCTCCCCATCAAACCAGGTTCGCTGTCTCTGAGTTACACTTGACTTGGCTCTTTCCTTCATCCCCCACATTCAGTCTCTTTCTTCCTCCTGCAGCTCCCAACTACATAATATTTCCAGAATTCGGCCATTTCTTACCACTGATACCACAAAGCAACTCATCCACGCCCTTGTACTTTCCTGACTTGACTATTGTAAAAAATCTTCTAGTTGGTCTCCCTCTCTCCCGCCTCTCCCCCCTACAATCCATTCTTAATGCCTCTGCCAGGCTCATCCACCTCACCCCCAACTCTGTCTCTGCTGCAACCTCTCTGCACGTCCCCTCAATGGCTCCCCATCCACTGCAGAATTAAATTTAAAATCTTTATCCTGACCTACAAAGCTCTCACTAACTCAGCTCCCCACTACCTGTCCTCACTAAACACCAAATACACTCCAGCCCGCTCCCTAAGATCAAACAGTGACCTGTGCCTAGCTTCTCCCCGCATCACCTATTCCCATGATAGACTGCAGGATCTCTCACGCGCAGCCCCCATCCTCTGGAACGCTGTTACTTGTACTGTCAGACTTTCCCCTAGCTTCCCTTCCTTCAATGCTCCCTATAACACATTCCTATTTAGGAAAGCCTACCACCGACTCATTGAAGCAACCAGTCCATCACTCTCACCAGCCCATCACTCTCACCAACCCATCACTCTCACCTTGCAGTCCTCTCCTCCTGTTTCCACCCCCAACCCTTCTAGATTGTAAATTCCCACGGGAATAGGGCTCGCGTTTCCTCCTGTACTGGTTTGTCTAATGTTGTTCAATGTATTGTAACCCTGTCTATACTGTGCCCATTGTACAGCACTGCGTATTATGCTGGTGATTTATAAATAAAGAATAATAATAAGTCCTAAGCGCAGAAGCAAAAAAACAAGCCTCTAAGGTGAATGAGGGAGAAAATTAGAACAAAAGTACAGTATATACAAATAACTTTATTGAACACAAATAAAACACACTGACTATGAAGTGATGAGATGAACACACCCTTAAAGGGACACTACCACTTACATAAACTGCAACTAGATTACTTGTGCATTACAAATAAAACCACATTATAAAAGACATTCTGCTGTTTTTTTCTTTGTTTGAATTAATTGCATGTAAAGGAAAGATCATTCGTTTTTTTATCTGCCTACCCTTTTGTTGATTTTTTTCCCAAGAGGCAACATTTACAAAAGGTTTTTCTTTACTTCTGTGGTTTATCTAATCTACAGTATTTTACCAGATTAATGATATGGAGGAGGGAATGTTTAGATAAAGCTACAGGGGTCTATCCACACAATACAATGAGATTTTAGATGTGATTGACCCATAGACTCCACTGTTTGGCCATTGCAACAGAGTGAAGAGCAAGTGAATTATTGATACTGGGATGGCCCTTTAATGACTGGACCAAAAGTAGTAACAAGTGATATAGGGTAAATTCTGTGACTCTAATTCACGAATTGCTGGTACGTCCAGCACTGGGTCGACCTAGAAGGTGTATAACAAAATGTATACTGAGTAGTAGGGGTTAATATAGCTATTGCTCCAAAGGTGATAGGTTTTAACCATATTGGCAAATATTATAAGTAATAAATTCTACAACCCTGTTATTAACTAGCCTAAAGGTATGTTTCTAACTTACCCTACACCATGTATGACAAAATATGAAAAGTAGAGGTAGATAAACTCCAGATAAGGGCTGTCAATCTCATGGCTCCCAAAATGTTGATGCCTATGTTGCACATATGCTGAAAGTATAGTCAATAATTCCAATGTGCAAAGGGAGCGGGCTGGGTGAAACCAGAATGTTTTTATTTAAACGTTTTCTGCAAAACATAAAGCATGACTTCAGTTCTGGTAGGATTTGCACTTGAATCTTTGGTTCCTTATACATTAATACGCATTTAGATATATACAGTAACATTCAGCTATGCAGGAATATCGTCCTTATAGAAAATAATAAACAATTAAACATGTACAGATATATGATTACTCAATCTACATTAGTTTACTTTATAATGTAACCTTTTAATGGGGTACTTGGTTTATTTTAATGGGGTATCTGGTTTGTTTTAATGGGGTACCTGATTTTGACATACCTTACACCTATAATTCCCAGATTGTTTTCAATGTTTCAATGCAATAGATGGCCAGGGAATCATAGGAGTTGTCGTTCAGAAACATCTGCGGAGCCGGAGTTAATTAGTTAGTATGATTTGAGGACACCCCTAACTCTGTATGTTAGAAATTTCACAAATGAGAAAACAGAAACACCTTAACCCCTTCACTGCTGAGCCATATCACCCCTTTGTACTGAGCTCATTCTGACCGTTTTGTGCTCATCATGTTTAAACGTGATATGAAGTAACGGTTTATTACAGGACCCAGGCAACTTATATATGCTTTTTTGTCAGTGGACTCAGGAGATTCAAAATATATCATTATTATGTGTACACGTACGCATCATGTCACGTCAGAATGCTATATCAATATATATCAATTTCCATTAGGATTTCAATCACTTGCAGCCTGTAAAATAATTTTTCCATGTTTTATCATCCAAACCTTTGTGGATATATATATTCGATAGGTTATTCTTTTAAAACAAAATAAGAAATGGAGAACGTGTTACTCTGTTGCTCGTATTTTGGAGCATTGCAATTTATGAATAATATGACTACTGTATGTATAACACACAGTACTTGCTCCTGGCGGGGGAAATGAGAAGGTAAATAATGGTTCTATGACAGGAATAGGGCCCACCTTCCCTCATGTATTAGTTTGCTAAATCTTGTCTTGTTTTTCAGATGTATTGTACCTGTCTTTTTAACTGTGCCAAATGTACAGTACCTACAGTTGTGTTCAAAATTATTCAACCCCCAATGCTGTAAAGGGTTTTAGGGAATTTAGTGTACATTTGTAATTGTATTCAGAATGAAATCCTACAAGGACTTTTTAAAGAACCATATGCAACTAAAATGACATCAATTGGTTTTGTAATACAGTAGTAAATGTTTCTTTTGTGAATTCTTCATTGACACAATTATTCAACCCCTTAAAGACTACCACTCTGAAGAACAGAGGTTCATTCAAGTGTTTTCAATCAGGTATTGAAAACACCTGTGGATGTCACGGAGCAGCAATAAAGCATAATAAGCACCAATTAGGCAGCTTTAAAATGACTGTGATACTCAGCTCCTTCTAGACATTTACTGGTGTGGTTACAAACATGGTGAAGTCAAGAGAATGGTCCAGGAAGACAAGAGAAGAGGTGATTACTTTTCACAGGAAGGGCAATGGCTATAAGAAAATTGCAAAGATGTTAAACATACCAAGAGAGACCATAGGAAGCATCATTCGCAAATTCAAGGCAAAGGGCACTGTTGAAACGCTACCTGGTCGTGGCAGAAAGAAGATGCTGACTTCGACTGCTGTGCGCTACCTGAAGCGTAGAGTGGAGAAAAGTCCCCGTGTGACTGCTGAGGAACTGAGAAAAGATTTGTCAGATGTGGGTACTGAAGTTTCAGCTCAGACAATACGGTGCACACTGCGTAATGAAGGCCTCCATGCCAGAACTCCCAGGCGCACCCCCTTGCTGTCTAATAAGAAGAGTCGACTGCAGTATGCCAAAAGTCATGTGGACAAACCACAGACGTTTTAGGATAGTGTTCTGTGGACTGATGAAACAAAATTAGAAATGTTTGGGCCCATGGATCAACGCTATGTTTGGAGGAGGAAGAACAAGGCCTATGAAGAAAAGAACACCTTGCCTACTGTGAAGCATTGGGGGGGTCAATCATGCTTTGGGGCTGTTTTGCTTCTGCAGGTACAGGGAAGCTTTAGCGTGTGCAAGGTACCATGAATTCTCTTCAGTACCAGGAAATATTGGATGACAATGTGATGCAGTCCGTCACAAACCTGAGGCTTGGGAGATGTTGGACCTTTCAACAGGACAATGATCCCAAGCATACCTCCAAGTCCACTAGAGCATGGTTGCAGATTAAAGGCTGGAACATTTTGGAGTGGCCATCGCAGTCACCACACTTAAATCCGATTGAGAACCTCTGGTGGGACTTAAAGAAAGCAGTTGCAGTGCGCAAGCCTAAGAATGGGACTGAACTGGAGGCTTTTGCCCATGACGAATGGGCGAAGATACCCGTAGATCGCTGCAAGACACTTGTGTCAAGCTATGCTTGACGTTTAAAAGCTGTTATAACTGTAAAAGGATGTTGTATTAAGTACTAAGATTGAATGTCACTTGGGGGTTGAATAAAACTGATAATGATGTGAGCACAGAAAAGACATTTGTGGTTATTTCATTATAAATGTTATGTTATATTTGTCTGACCTACACGTGCCTCTTTGATTTAATTGTAAGCAAGATGACTGAATGATCAAAATCAATGTCAAACTGGCCAAAACACTCAATTTCAGTGGGGGTTGAATAATTTTGAACACAACTGTATATACAGCACTGCAGAGTGTGTTGGTGCTTTATAAAGACAATAATAATATTGTAAGCAAGGCAGCAAGGCAGATTGATGTAGGGCAGAAAGCAGGGGGTAGATTGATGTAGGATAGACAAGAGACATGTTTATGTATGAGAGACAGCTGGAGTAAATGGATGTAAGTGCTAGACAGCAAGGGCAGTTAAATATATCTGGCAAGATACAGGGGCAGATTGCCATAACATAAAATGGAAGCAGAAATTGATGTAGGATAGAAAACAAGAACAGTCTGATAAATGATAGACAGCTGGAGTAAACTAATGTATGTCAGTTTGATGAAGGATAAACAATGGAGGAAGTTTAATATGGGGCAGATATCAAGGGCAGATTGAAAAGTGTCAGACAGAAGGAGCCATTTGATGTAGGAAAGACAGCAAAGGATGTTTGAAATAGGGGAGAAAGCAGGGGCAGATTGACGTGATACAGGCCTTCAAAGTACTACTCTTTCATGGTTCGCTTCCTACCTGTCCCAACGATCATTTAGTGTCTCACTTGCAGGAATACCTCCTCCCAGCAGCCTGTCTCTGTTGGGGTGCCCCAAGGTTCAGTACTGGGCCCTCAACTTTTTTCAATCTACACGGCCTCTCTAGGAAAACTGATCAGCTCCTTTGGATTCCAGTACCACCTATACGCTGATGACACCCAAATGTACCTCTCCTCCCCTGATCTCTCTCCAGCTCTCTTGGATCAAGTCACCGACTGTCTCTCTGCCATCTCAAATTGGATGTCTTCCCGCTTCCTTAAACTCAATATTGCCAAAACCGAAATTCTCGTTATTCCTCCCTCCAAGAAGAACCCAATACCACCTATCTCTCTATGAGTAAATGGAACATTCATTAGCCCAACGCCTCAAGCTCGCTGCCTTGGTGGAACTTTTGACTCTGTCCTACATTCTCTCCCCACATCCAGACAGTGACCAAATCCTGTTACTTTCAACTCAAAAACATTGCCCGTGTCCGCCCCTTTCTGACACAAGATACCGCAAAGGTGCTAGTTCATGCTCTTGTCATTTCACGGCTTGATTACTGCAACTCACTCATTAGGCTACGGTCAGACGAACGCAGTGCGAACGCGCGTGCAGCCGCACTTTATCACGGCCGTAGTAGCAGCAAATGACGGGCAATGACGGGCAATATACGAAGTACGGCCGCATGAAAGTTTGGCCGCGCAACGCAAGCGGCAAACAAACGCATTTTTTCGAGAATGTGATACCCCTAGTACTGACGTACAGAGTACGCTGCGTCCGCTAGCGGCATGTGCGCGTGATTAGGAGACGTCAGACGCTGCTAATGTCTGGCCAACACAACGTCCAGACGCAAAAAGTGTTTTATTGATGATCCGTACAAAATCACGGACGAAAATGCGCATCGTATGACCGCTATTGCGTATTCCGTGAAAAAATACGTCCATTCGTTCGAACGCACTTTTTCACGGACCATGCGAAAAATGCGCTCGTCTGACCCTAGCCTTATTGGCCTCCCCAACTCCTGCAAAGCAAGAATTCGCGCCCCCACAACCTGTGGACACAGTAACACCCTGACCCCCTTACCCCACAAGCACATGTATTGTATATTAACAAAATAATGATATAATAAAAAAATTAAACACGCATGCCCCCCACACTACGCCACTGCTTCCAGTCACCCTGTCCCAGTATACCCTAGCATAATTCCACTCTCACACTATACCCAGTCACTCTCTCGCAGTACCCCCAGTCACCCTCTCCCAGTACCCCCAGTCACTCTTTCTCTCTTCAAGTACCTCCAGTCACTCTTTCTCTCTCCAAGTACCCCCACTTTCTCCCAGTACCCGAGTCATTCTCTCTCTATCTAGGATATCGGATCCGATAGAGCGATTCGAAGGATCGAATCGAAGTGGGGTAGTCCAGCGGGACACGAAGGCACTCCGGATCCTAAAAGCAAGGCTAAACAGTGGATCCGATCCAGCAGGTCAGAGGCAGGAGATCAGGCTGCTCGAAGCACTCAGCAGCCGGACCGATCTGCTTAAAGGAGGGTGTCTGGAGAGCAGGACAGGCAGACAAGAGCATTTCTCTCTCTCTCCCAGTACCCCTAGTCACGCTCTCCCAGTACCCCCACTTTCTCCCAGTACCCAGTCACTCTTTCTCTCAGTACCCCCAGTCACTCTCTCCCAGTACCCCCAGTCACTCTCTCTCTCCAAGTACCCCAGTCACTCTTTCTCTCTCCAAGTAGCCCCACTTCCTCCCAGTACCCACAGTCACTCTCTTCCAGTATCCCCAGTCATTCTCTCCCCGAACCCACAGTCACCCTCTCCCCATACCCCCAGTACCCCCTCACTGTGTGTTGGTCACACTGCTCTGGTGTCACAGTGTCGCCTACCTGCGTGGAGTTGCTGGTGGCCCGGGGGGAGCTGTCTAGGGGGCTCAGTGGGGACTGGATTTTAAATGTGTTGCATGAGCATGTGCCTCTGTTCAGCAGCTGCAGGGCTACCACGGCTGGGAGGCTGGCACAGGGCTTCAAGGGGGGGCTAACAAGCGTGGTACATGGTGTTTCGTCGAATAATGCTGCACTGCTTCACGTGAATCATGTCAGCGTTAAGGAGGAGTCAGGATAGGACCAGAATTTTCTGTCCTGCTCCTCTCTTCCGGATGATGAGTGCTAAGGCTATGTCAGCCGAGCGCATTCTGAGCACACTGTGCGTCCGTGCACAACGGAGGGACGTACTGACGAAAGATACTGCAGACACCACACGATCCGTTTTTCTTGATGGAAGTAGAAAAAAAAAGGGAACTATGGGAAATAAAATTTATATGAAAAATGATAAGAATTGATAAAGCCATTTTGTTCGTCAAGGTGCTGGACATTGCAAATGCAGTCCGTCTGACCTTGTTCCATCACACACACACACAACGCTACGCGGACATGGTGCACTCTGCGCGTCTGTTCTAGCGGTTTTACATTCTTGCCTAAATTGCATCCGGTGCCAAGTGCATTGTGCGTGTGCAGTTCGGTGCGCATGTGTGGGTCTCTATTGATCATGATTCTATGCTACGACGGACGTTAAACTGTGCGGCGACACGGATGTGATCACTGCATTCGTCTGACACGGGTCTTAGTCACCGATGGCGCCACAAATCTGGCGACTGCCCATGCGAGGGCCTCTCACGGACACCAGTGTCGGTCAGCGGATACCATGCTGATCCCTGCTGGAAAATATTCGTGGTTCAAATTTCTTTTGAAATTTTGCGCCCCTAAAGAAAATTGTACCCGAGTCGTCTGCTCCCAAGGCCCCCCCCCCACGCTACGCCACTGCTTCCAGGTATAGAAGGTGTTAATTTTACCGAATCCACAAATGTCTCTAGACCTTAACCCAGTTCATGCAGGATCCTTGGAATATTTCTACTCATTACTGTTCGCCCGCTGCCCTCTTACACTCATTACTTAATCCTTGTGTTCCCAATTATACGAACACAGACAGGATTATTGTATGTCTTGGAGATTTTAATTGCATATTATTAAATATCCTGTTTCTATATATGATATCATGCGTGGATGGAAAATGCCATTTAGCCTGCAGCACCAAGATGTTCTACAGATCTTTTAGATCACGATATATTCTGCTGCTAAGAAGGCATACATTGCTATACTTGGGCAACAGCAGTCGCTAATTACCAGGTTGTTCTACGATATTTTACAAATAAACATTTAATACAACATGAAAACCCAAAACTACATATTTTGTTTTACAATAAGATTCCTTATTTACCAGGGGTAGCAACCTTGGCCCTACACATGTTTTGGAACTACATTTCCCATGAGGCTTAGCCAACCCAACAATGAGTGGCTAGTAAAGATGCGCATTACTTTTTTTTTTTTCGGGCAGTTTTGTTTTAGTTTCGAGTCATTTCAGACCGTTTTTGTGTCGTTCCGTTTCATTAAGTTTTGGATTGATTCAGAATTTCAGATCGATTCGGAATTTCGAATCGATTTAGAATTTCGGATCAATTTGTTTTTCATTTTTATGGGTTATTTCGTTTTCAGATGATTTACAGGGTTATTCAAAAGATTCAAAACGTCACCGTACGTTCGGTGACTTTTCGTTCTCTTCAATTCGGTTCCTTTTGCCGATCCCATTTCGGTGACCCTGCGGTGTATTCAGCAAACACCACAGGGTCCCCGAATTGCAGGGAAAAGCTACCGCAAACCCGACGAAAATGAACCGCAAAAGCCAGCGAATGCACGCCGAAAACCCTCAAAAACATCTGGATTAACCTGCCGAAAACCACGGAAAAACCTGAGTAGGAGCCGATCACCCGCAGCGGAGCCACCGGAAAAAGCCGAGAAAACTGAGACCGCAGACAGAGTGAAGTGAATAAATTAGAAAACAGTTTGCATGAATGTTTGAAAAGTGAAACACTGTTTGCAAAGAAACTACTGAGCGAAAATGTCTGAAATTTACATATGAGGTCCAGGGAATGATAATAAAGAGGGCTGTTACAGAACAAATAAGTAAACTTGAAAAGAAAAAAAAACAAAACAGAAAAATGCTTAAAATATCCTAAAAAAACTATAAATAAAGAGACTCTTTACTGCAGAATTTTATAATGAACGGTTTATTAGATATTGAATTAAAACGGGAATATTTTTAACATTGAAGCCTATGGGATTCTCCTGAATAAACTTGCCGAATTAAACCACTGAATGGCAGGGCATTTCGGGAACCTTTCACTGCTGGTTTGTGTTCTCTGAATAGCCGAAGCAGTGCTTTTTCATGGGGTTTTCACTGCCCTCAAACAGGCACCGTATGTTCAGGCAATTCGCCAGGATTTGGATAGCCGAATGGCCAAGAAAGATAACCGAATACTGATTTTCAGCGTTCGGTTACTTTTCTCAAGCAATTCGGATCTCTTTGAATAACCCTGTTAGTTTTTGGTTTTTATCAGTTGTTTTTGTATGAGTTATTTTGTTTTTTATTGTCACGCACTCGGCAGCATCCTCCACACTGTTCACTGACCATGCGCCGGATGAAATACACGCCGGCGCCGGTCACGTGATGGCTGGAGGGGCGGGGCGCGGTAGGAGGATGCAACACCATGGGGTATGAAAAAAACCTCACTTAGTCCTGACCAGCGCACTGACGTGTTCTCACACTTCCACAGTGCTACCAAGCGTTTCATACTGATTTCTTACTTTGTGTATGACCTCTGGCTTTGACAATCGATTACTCTGGTGTTTTGACCCCTGGCTCTTGCAATTGACCACTCTGGTGTTTTGATCTCTGGCTCTTGAAAACATATACTCTGAGGCCTGTTCAATACCTCAGCAGCTGCTGAATTGCTGCAGCGCAGCAATTCAGTTTGCTGCAGTAGTGTCGTTGAACCCTTTGGCTGTGAATGTTGAATCCAAAATGGCCGACGATTTCTTAATGAAAAATTCAGATTGTTTTTCGGATCACTTGGACAAAATATAATAAAGAGAAGCAGTCAGCACAATTCCGTTTGGTATGCACACACCACAAAATGATAGTTTTTAATGAATAAACGTTATGTTTACTTCTGAAACAATATATAAATTGAACTGTAATATATGTCTATGTGCAGGGGGAAATAATAAATAAATATTTTGTGCTTTGGTGAACAAAAACCTCAAAATTAACATTGCTGTACGGAATTATTACTTGCTTCAAGGCGGCGGCCATCTTGCTGTACGGCATTGTTACTTGCTTCATGGCGGCGGCCATCTTTAAAACGTCACACTCAGCATCTCCTCGGGTCGCTGCAAGTGCTAGGTTAGCACTGCTGAGCGCTGAGCGGTTGAACGGCGTTCAATGGCAAGTTGCTAATTTAGCACTTGCAGCGGCAGAGGTATTGAACAGGCCTCTGGTGTTTTGACCTCTGCCTCTGGTAATTGACTACTCTGGTGTTTTGACCTCTGGCCCTGGTAATTGACTACTCTGGTGTTTTGACCTCTGGTTCTGGAAAACGTATACTCTGGTGTTTTGACCTCTGGCTCTGGCAATTGACTACTCTGGTGTTTTGACCTCTGGCTCTGGAAATTGTATACTCTGCTGTGTTAATCTCTGGTTTTGTATCATTATTTATTCAGATATCTGATTTCTGATTCTGTAATCAAATATATATTTCTTCTTCCTGTCTGTCTTCATATACTATACAGTTTCTATCTATCCGACCACTCTAAGGATCGGAGGATAGAGGGTAACTCTGCGTATAGGGATAGGGTTCCCATCTGTCCTGTTTTATTTATTTATTTATTTATAAAGGATTTTACCAGGAAGTATACATTGAGATTTCTCTTGTTTTCAAGTACGTCCTGGGTTCAAGAACATTAAAATGTTACAGTTGTTACAGAAATACAAAGTAATACAATGCAAGATATAAAAAAAAAACAACACAAATATACAGATTAACATAAAATAAATATGTAGGAAATAGTCATTATGTTACATGTTTACAGGTGCATTCCGTATTGAGGTATGTTAATAGGGAGCTCTTGAGTGACTTTAGACTGGGGGAAGATGTGATGGCGTCTGGGAGGTTATTCCATAATTGTGGTGCTCTGTAGGAAAATGAGGATCGAGACACTTTCTTTTTGTACTGTGGTATTGCAAGTAAGGTGCTGGTCCTGGATTGGAGGTTATAGGATGAGGGAACTGCTAGAGGAAGCAGTCTATTCAGGTAGGGTGGCAGCTTCCCAGAAAAGCTCTTAAACACCAGGTTGGAAAGGTGAAGGGTACGTTTAGACTCCAGCGACGGCCAGATTAGCTCTTTTAACAAGTCACAATGGTGGGTCATGTAGTTACATTGTAGCACAAAGCGGCAGCATGAGTTATACAATGTGGTAAGTTTCTGAAGGTGTGTTTGCGGGGCGCTGCATACACTACATCTCCGTATTCAATAGCCGGCATAAGCATTTGTTGTACAATTTGCTTTCTTACCGTGGGGTTCAGGCAGGATTTGTTTCTGTACAGGGCTCCTAGTTTGGGGTAAATTTTAGATGAGAGTTTTTCGATGTGGGGGCCAAAGGATAGATTTGGGTCTAACCACATACCTAGATATTTGAGAGAAGTGACTGTGGTCAGCGTGCCATTTGATTTTGTCCCCACACATAGATGGTGACCCGGACTGTCTGGTTTTGGGGTCATGTGTCCGGGTTTGACACCCTCTGGCACCCGGGCACATGACTCTGAGCCGGTACCGGCACCTCTGCCCCATACTTACATTTATGCGAGCCCCCGTTGCCGTGATCCTCTCTTCCTCTATTCAGCCGAGAAGCAGCAGGTCCGCACCGCCCACTGTCAGTGATGAGCAGGCGCAACGGCTCACATGACGTTCACCTGCTTGCGCATGCCCTGGCAACTGGCGTGCATGCGGGCCAGCTCCAGTGACAGTCCCAAGCGAGAGTGAAAGAGAGACGCGTGCGTGCCGCCCGTGCTCAGTGGAACTGGAACGGTCTTCGAATCGTGCCGGTGCTGCCTGTCCTCCTGGTGACTGTCCTGTCCCCCGTCCAGACTAGTCTCCACCACCGAATCCGAGACCAGCAACAGAAACTCTGTGTGAGTGAGAGCAGCATAGCCGCAGCATCAGCCATAATACCTCCAGTCTGCCATGCGTACTACCTATGTGCCAGCCATAATACCAGTCTGCCATGTGTAATACCTATGTGCCAGACATAATACCAGTCTGCCATGTGTACAACCTATGGGCCAGCCATAATACCAGTCTGCTATGTGTAATACCTATGTGCCAGCCATAATACCAGTCTGCCATGTGTACAACCTATGTGACAGCCATAATACCAGTCTGCTATGTGTACTACCTATGTGCCAGCCATAATATCAGTCTGCCAGCCATAATTCCAGTGTGCCATGCATAATATCAGTGTGCCATAATACCAGCCTGACATGCCGTGATGTATACTCTACAAAATAAATGGCCGCCCGAACCCAACACTAGAGTGTTCGGGTTTGGCTTGATGAAAAGGTGGCAACCCTATATAGGGATCAGTTTTCATATATCCGTGGGGAATCCGTGACATTTATTGGTTATTTCAGAATGGGAAACGGATTACTACCAATAAAATGAAAGTCTCGTTACTTTTTTTTTTTTTTAGGATTTCTTAGTCATTTTTGGGGATTTTTTGGGGTGAAAGTTTAGGTTCAACAAAAAAATGTGGAGAACAGACTCTTTAGAGCAAAAATGAGAAAAATATATCCCCGTCGCCCAAGGCACCACAAGTGCGGTCCCAATCCGCACCAAATGAACAAAAAGGAGGAGAAAATCGGTGTTCGGCGTATAGGGGAGATATCTAAAATTAAATAGGGGTAGGCATACAATGATTCAAAGAAAAAGTACCATACAATATGAGTAGCTGTGTGGGATGACTCAAAGTTCGTCAAAATGATCCTAAAAAGAAAAAAAGTATAATAGTGAAGTCCAGTTACAAAAAAAGAAAAAGAAAAAGGGGGGAGATGGATCCACTCACACTTTCCAGAGCCTCGTTAGGCTCGATCACCTCGCCTGTGGGTGTTTACGTGGCTCACCCAGTAGCTCACAGGGGTAGACCCGTCTCACAGCCTTGGTGTCCTTTCAGGATCCTGAGTTGTCCATAGGTTCTCCTATAGTCTCCAAAGTTTTCCTTTGGGATCCTGGATGTTCACAGGTCGTGGCTTATCTTAGCTTGTAGAAATCTACAAAATGTTAAAGTCTCTGAATGCATGAGTTGGTGTGCTCTCCTCCAGGTTTTCATATGCAAATTTAAATAGATAGATACATAGCTTGTTGTTGTCTTGGTTACTGGTAGAAATTACTGTGAATTGTCAGCCATTTTGTTTGTTTCACTTCTCTCAGTGAGTACTCCTGAGGAAAAACAACTATTAACCCTTGCTGCACTTACACAGCCATTAATATCAGGCAACATTCAATAACCCTCAGTCCCAGCCAGACAACATACCATCCTAAAGGTTTATCAAAGTGCCAGCAGACTCCATCTACCAGAGCCTCAAGCTCAGCTTCATTGGATCTATTTCTCTTGTTGCTGCAGCTGGAGGCCTCCATTATTTTTCCTCAGGAGTACTCACTGAGAGAAGTGAAACAAACAAAATGGCTGACAATTCACAGTAATTTCTACCAGTAACCAAGACAACAACAAGATTTCTACAAGCTAAGATAAGCCACGACCTGTGAACATCCAGGATCCCAAAGGAAAACTTTGGAGACTATAGGAGAACCTATGGACAACTCAGGATCCTGAAAGGACACCAAGGCTGTGAGACGGGTCTACCCCTGTGAGCTACTGGGTGAGCCACGTAAACACCCACAGGCGAGGTGATCGAGCCTAACGAGGCTCTGGAAAGTGTGAGTGGATCCATCTCCCCCCTTTTTCTTTTTCTTTTTTTGTAACTGGACTTCACTATTATACTTTTTTTCTTTTTAGGATCATTTTGACGAACTTTGAGTCATCCCACACAGCTACTCATATTGAAAGTTTAGGTTTCCTAACTTATTTTAAAGAAACAAGGCTTTTTCTGCCATAGGTTTCAATGCAGCATATGAATCCACACACTGCTGGGAAGCACCTCTCTGCAGTATAATTAATGCAGCATATGAATCTTGTCCACACACTGCTGGGAAGAAGCACCTCTCTGCAGTATAATTAATGCAGCACATGAATCCACACACTGCTGAGAAGCGCCTCTCTGCAGTATAATTAATGCAGCATATGAATCCTACAAGAAAAGAGAAGTGAAGCGGACACGTGGATTTGAACAAGATGAACAAACGTTGCTTCCTTGCTAGATGGACTAGTTCATGGTAGACATGTGCATTCGTTTTAGTACTAAAACGATTTAGTCCGAATTTTGGGATAATTTAGTTTTCATATGACTCAAGAGAAACGAAACTGCTCAGTACAAAAAACGAAAGAAACTAAAATAAAATGCACTACATTTTAGTTTCAGTCCTTTTTGTGATATTACATTGATGAGTGAAGGAGACCAGCAATGAAGAGCGCAACATCGCAACATCCGAAGTTCTGCACCCTCCACATGCCAATGCAGTAGGATGTTCTATACATTATACAGAGAGGGTATTATAATGCAGGAGGATGTTATATACATTATACAGAGAAAGGTATAAATTGAGGAGGATGTTCTATACAGAGAGGGACATTAATAATTCAGGAGGATGTTCTATATATTATACAGAGAGAGGGGTATTAATTAATGCAGGTGGATGTTGTATACATTATACAGAGAGGGGTATTAATTAATGCAGGAGATTTCTAAACATTATACAGAGAGGAGCCTTTTTTTTAGCCCTTTAAATCCAGTGGCTGTGAGCGCTGAGATCGGCTGCTTGTTAAATTATCTCTCAGTACAATCAGGGTTATTCAGAGAGCGTGAAAAGCAGGAGAATGACTGGAGAATGAAAAATTCTAGGTCAAAATAGCCAAACCAGAAGAATTCACCCTTTCATCTCACTTTCCAAGTCGGCTATTTTGACCTAGAATTTTTCATTCTCCAGTCATTCTCCTGCTTTTCACGCTCTCTGAGAATAACCGTGAATGTATCAGGCTCAGCTGTTACAGTAAACTGACTGTAACAGCGCTCAGAGTTTCAGTAAAACAAGGAAATAATATTGTTCTAACCTCTTATATATAAAAATATTATTTACTCGTTTTACTGAAACTCTGAGCGCTGTGATGAGCAGCAGTCAGTTACTGTAACAGCTTTGCCTGACACGGGGCAGTATTACAATGTTGGTGCTAACTTAACCAGAGCTGTTGTAAACTGAAAACCTCCATAGGCTATAATGGCTCTGGAAGTTTACAACAGCTCTGGTTAAGTTGGCACCAACTATGTAATATGGCCCACATTGTGCTGAGAGTGAGAGATACTGTAACAAGCAGCGATCTCAGCCCTCTGAGGAGCCACTACAATAGTAATTGTACCCACTGGTTTTCGGAAGAATGAAATTAGTTTTCATACTAAAGAACTGAAAACGAATTTCTTTAGCAACTAAATAAATTGCATTTTAGTACTAATCCATTAGTTCAAAACGAAATTTTGTGCTGTGCACATGTCTAGTTCATGGCATACATTGCCTCAAAAAAATTACAGCCGGTATGCTACAATAAAAATACCAGCCGGTACCAAAATAATCCCATAGGTTTCAATGTTCAAAAAATCTATATGTTTATTAAATATTTATTAACCACTTCGCTGCGGAGGACGCGCTCAGTGCGTCCTGTCGCAGGAAGGGTTGGCTGCGGAAGACGCGCTGAGCGCGTCCTCCCGAAGCAGCCTGCGATCGGCCGGATTCCGGCCGATCGCTGTGCCCCACGGTGCGGGCTGACATCTTGGATGTCAGCCCGTCAATCCGGGACCGCCGCGGGCACAATAGATGTCATCGCGGCGGCGCGATGACATCTATTTCAGGCGCCCCCCCGCGTGTGCGGAGGAGGCGCCTGAAAGGGAGGGGGGGAGGTCCTTCGGACCTCTCTCCCTCCCGATCGCCGGAGAGCAGGGAGTTAATACAGGCACCGCTTGGAAGGGCACAGCCTGCCCTTCCAAACGGTGGCTGTCATTAACCCCTGGGGAGCCGGATCACGAATCGGCGCAGAAAAGCGCCGGTTCGTGATCCTTTCCCGGAGCTGGCCGACATCTTGGATGTCAGCCAAGCCTCCGGGAACTCCCCCTGAGGACTGGCGTCATCGTGCATAGCACGATGATGCCAGTCCTGGAGTTAACCCCTAGCTGCCACCAATGGTGGAGATAGGGGGTTCCAATGATCCGTGGCAGCTAGGGGTTAAAGTTTGGTACTGATGGATCAGCCAGAGCATGGCCGTTCCAACGATACCAAACATGACTATGAAAAAAGTTTAAAAAAAAAAAAATTAAAAATAAAAATAAAAAAATGTTTATTTTTCTTGGTTTGTTAATGCAGCAATATTGTTCCCATTTCAATTATAATGTGAACAATGATGCTGAACTAACGATTTTTGTATGCGGTGCGTTTGTTAAAAATCGCGTAATTTTTCCCAAAAAAAAATGTAACGAGACCCCATTTCTAATTTTTTTAACAAGCGCACCGCATACAAAATATAACCGCAATTGCTCGCATGTTAAAATGTGAAAAAAAAAACACTTTACACGTTGTAAATTATTGAAAATTCATATTTTATTGCATTTTTTGTTATAATATACAGACAGGTCATGACGTATACATATAATAATGACATATTATGAATCTGCCGAGTCTGACGGAAAGAACGATATAGAATATGTCTGGGTCATATAGTAAAATAAGCCTTCAAAACACGTTTAAACATGATGAGCAAAACCGGTAAAAATTACCCCAGCACAGAGGCGGGAAATGCCTCAGCAGCGAAAGGGTTAAACTGTTAATTTTTTTTTCACACGCATCAATAAGCCATTTTGTTTATTTATTTTTTAGGCATTTTTCAGGATTTTTTGGGTGAAAGTTTAGGTTTCCTAACTTATTTTAAAGAAACAAGGCTTTTTTTCCCCAATGTAAAAAAATATTAGTGTTTTTTTAAATATTTCTTAAATCGTTAATTTTTCACTTGCAGCAATAAGCCATTTTGTTTATTTTTCGGATTTTTTAGGCATTTTTGGGATTTTTTGGGTGAAATTTTTAACTTATTTTAGGTTTCCATTTTAAAAAAAACATTGATGTTACTTTGTCTGATAACCTATTCATTAACAGGACTATACATAGGACAAGGGGTCATCCATTTAGACTGGAAGAAAGAAAATTTAGCTTAAAGCATAGGAAGGGTTATTTTACGGTGAGAACAATAAAGCTGTGGAATTCTCTGCCTGTTGAGGGTGTTGGGTCAGAGTCTGTACAGACTTTTAAAAAAACGACTGGATGACTTCCTGCAGACACAGAATATTAAGGGTTATAATATTTAATATGTGGGTAAAAGCTTCTTGATCCAAGGAGAAATCTGACTGCCATTCTGGGGTCAAGAAGGAATTTTTTCCCAGTATGTTGCATATTGGCAAGCATTCAGACTGGGTTTTTTGCTTTCTTTTGGATCAACAGCAGTAGGTTATGTGGGAGAGGCTGAACCCGATGGACGCATGTCTTTTTTCAGCCTATATAACTATGTAACTATGTAACTTTAAACAATTAGCACCATGGTTAGCTAAAATAGCTGTCCATGGTCCTGATACTTTGTTTCAGACCAACAGTTCAGCACTATGGAGAGCTACAATATAGCTGACTCCATACTGCTGAACTCAACTGCTGGTCTGAAACAAAGTATGAGGACCTTGGACAGCATTTTTTTTCCTTTTTACAGGCAATCACTTAGAAAAAACAGTAACAGTTGTTGTATAATGTGTTTTGGTGGCACTTCACAAGTACTCTAGTTAATTCTTATGTTAGAAAATAACTTGAGTTGGAAAAAGGTACTCAATTCACCATATTTTTCATCTTGGTTTTTCTAATTATCTCAAAGCTGCAATTTATTATTTATTTCAAAATATTTTAAAATAAATGTATAAATGTATTGAGATTTCTCTTGGTTTCAAGATTATTTATAGAGAGACATGGATAGATGGGTAGACATGGATTGATATAGTAGCTCACAGAAGTGAGTACACTCCTCACATTTTTGTAAATATTTTATTATATCTTTTCATGTGTTAACACGGAAGAAATTACACTTTGATACAATGTAAAGTAGTGAGTGTACAGCTTGTATAACAGTGTAAATATGCTGTGTCCTCAAATAACTCAACACAGCCATTACAAACAAAATTTTGCCTATGGTAAATTAAAGATGGACCCTGTTAAAGACATAAGAGGTAAACCAACATCTCTTCTCCAGGAGGGTTGGGATAAAAACATTCTAAATAAATCAGAGTTTGAATATCAGGCAAGATGCATCAGCGGGTCCCAGGCATTAGAGAGGACTGGGGGCACTTGCCCCGCGACCCAGTCCGCCCCTGGTCACGACCCACTTTTGGGTTGTGACCCACCACTTGAGAAACACTGGCCTAGGTCATCTTTATGTAGAGCAACAATTCTTTTTTTCAGATCCTCAGACAGTTCTTTGCCATGAGGTGCCATATTGAACTTCCAGTGACCAGTATGAGAGAGTGAGAGTGATAACACCAAATTTAACATGCCTGCTCCCCATTTACACCTGAGACCTTGTAACACTAACAAGTCACATGACACCGGGGAGGGAAAATGGCTAATTGGGCCCAATTTGGACATTTTCACTTAAGGATGTACTCACTTTTGTTGCCAGCGGTTCAGACAATAATGGTGGTGTGTTGAGTTATTTTGAGGGGACAGCAAATTTACACTGTTATACAAGCTGTACACTCACTACTTTACATTGTAGCAAAGTGTAATTTCGTCAGTGTTGTCACATGAAAAGATAATCAAATATTTATATAAAAATATAGATAGATATGAATAAAGAAATGGATAGAGAGATTGATATGATTAGAAGGATAGATATAGAAGCGTATAAATAGGGATAGAAGAATAGATAGTTACTTATGGATGAATAGAAACATAGAAAATGTCGGCAGATAAGAACCTTTCGGCCCATCTAGTCTGCCCAATTACTTGGATACTTTACCTGTATTTATCTTTTGTTTAGGATAGCCTTATGCCTATCCCATGCCTGCTTAAATTCAATTACTGTTTTGGCCTCTACCACTTCTACTGGAAGGCCGTTCCATGTATCCACCACCCTCTCAGTAAAATAATGCTTCCTGATGTTACTTTTAAACCTTTGTCCCTCTTGTTTTGCTACTTTGTTTCCTTTAAAATATACTCCCTTCCTCTACCTTGTGGATTCCCTTTACGTATTTAAATGTTTCTATCATATCTCCTCTGTCTCGTCATTTTTCCAAGCTGTACATGTTAAGATCATTAAGCCTTTCTTGGTAACTTTTCTCCTTCAAGCCGTACACCATTTTAGTAGCCCTTCTCTGAACTCTCTCTAAGATGTCTATATCCTTCTGGAGATACGGTCTCCAGTACTCCACACAGTACTCCAAGTGAGGTCTCACCAATGCTCTGTACAGTGGCATGAGCATTTCCCTTTTCCTACTGCTAATACCTCTCCCTACTAGACTTGTGCACCGATTTTTTTTCGGTTCGATTCGGTTCGATTCGTTCGGATGTTTAAAATTTTCGATTCAGCTCGTTTTGGCTGATTTCTGTTTCGATTTGGTTCCGTTCGGCTCGTTTTTCGTATATTTTTTTTTCGGAATATCGACCATTTTTCGTGTTTTCGGGTCACTTTGCTCGTTTTTTGTATCGACTTTTTGTGATTTCGGATATTTTCATTTTTTTCGGAACGTCTGTTCTCCTCGTTTCAAAGTGTCTAACTCTATTCGTTTTGACGTACACTACTATGGTTTACTTTTTTTATACATTATATATTTTTTTATAATTAATTTTTGGTTTGTTTTTCGGATCCGATAATTCATTCTGTCGATACGATAATTCTGGCGATTCTATCCTGTTTTTTTTTTATTAAATAAAGATCCTTTTTTTCTTATGACTATACATTTCACAACTTTATTTAATCATATTAAAATGGTATGAAAGCCAAGGAACAAAAAAAAATGAACAAAACGATTTAAAAAACGCTAAACTGACCCAAATGGTCTGACTTTAAAAATAAAAACCAGAACAAAAGGTTTTGATACGCATTTACAAATACAAAATTTACAGAATCAGCGATATAACCGATAATAGTTAAATATACGATGTCCAGAATTACCGAAATGGAACCGAAATCACGAATGGAACCGAAATCATGAATAGAGCGAAAATAAATTTCGATTTGACACATTTCAAGTCCATTCGAAAACTCCGAAAATTTTTCTTTTCTGCTCGGAAAACTTTTCGGATCTGTCGGTTTTCGGATCCAATCCGATTCGGAAATTCGGCCGAATCTGAAGACACGAATCGGGAAATTTCGTGAAAATTCCGAAATTCCGAAACCCGAAACGCACATCCCTACTCCCTACACAACCAAGCATTCTGTTAGCATTTCCTGCTGCTCTATTACATTGACTACTTACCCTTAGATCCTCTGCAATAATAACCCCTAAATCCCTTTCCTCAGATGTTGAGGGTAGGACTGTATCAAATATTCTATATTCAGCCCTAGGGTTTTTACGCCCCAGGTGCATTATCTTGCAGTTTCCCACATTAAAACTCAATTGCCACAGCTCCGACCATTTATTTAGTTTACCTAAATCATTTGTCATTTGGCTGATCCCTCCAGGAACGTCAACCCTGTTGCAAATCTTTGTGTCATCAGCAAAAAGACATACTTTACCATTAATACCTTCTGCAATATCACTAATAAAAATATTAAAGAGAATGGGTCCAAGTACTGACCCCTGAGGTACCCCACTGGTAACAAGACCTTGCGCCGAATAAACTCCATTTACCACAACCCTCTGTTGCCTGTCACTCAGCCACTGCCTAATCCATTCAACAATATTGGAATCCAAGCTCAAAGATTGCAATTTATTGATAAGCCTTCTATGCGGAACAGTATCAAAAGCCTTACTGAAATCTAAATAAGCAATGTCTACTGCACCACCTTTGTCTATTATTTTTGTTACCCAATCAAAAAAGTCAATAAGATCAGTTTGGCATGATCTCCCTGAGGTAAACCCATGTTGTTTCTGATCCTGTAATCTATGTGTTTTTAGATGTACAACAATCCTTTCCTTTAACATGGTTTCCATTAATTTCCCCACTACTGACGTAAGACTAACTGGCCTATAGTTCCCCGATTCCTCCCTACTACCCTTCTTGTAAATGGGCACAACATTTGCTAATTTCCAGTCTTCTGGGACGACTCCCGTTAACAAGGATTGGTTAAATAAATCGGTTAACGGTTTTGCTATTACACCACTTTTAATAACTTAGGGTGGTTCCCATCAGGCCCCATTGACTTATTTGTCTTTACTTTAGACAGCTGCTGTAGAACCTCCTCCTCTGTAAATTCATAAGTAAATGTCTCTTTAGTGTTTCCTCCTAACTGAGGTCCCTTTCCTTCCTTTTCTTCTGCAAAGACTGAACAAAAATATTCATTGAGGCAGTCAGCGAAACTTTTATCATCTTCTACATACCTACCTTCCTTCCTTTGTTTTTAATCTAACTAATCCTTGTTTTACTTTTCTTTTCTCGTTTATGTATCTAAAAAATGTTTTGTCCCCCTTTTTTACTGACTGAGCTATTTTCTCTTCTGCGTGTGCTTTGGAAGCTCTTATAAATTGCTTTGCCTCTTTCTGCCTAATCTTATAGGTTTGCCTATCTTCTTCACTCTGAGTTTTTTTATACTTATTGAATGCTATCTTTTTGTTCTTCACTATTTTGGCCACTTCTGTAGAGTACCACAGTGGTTTCTTCCCTTTTTTGTTTTTGCTAACAAGCCGAATGCAATTGCCTGTGGCCTTCAATAATGCCTCTTTAAATAATCCCATTCCTCCTGGACTCCCTTTAAACTCCTCCAGTCTGATAATGACTCATTCACACAAAATCTCATTTTAGAAAAATCTGTTTTTTTAAAGTCTAAAACTTTTGTTTTGTGTGGTGCGGCTCCATCCCTGTTCTTATATTAAACATCACTGACTGGTGATCACTAGATCCCAAATTTTCACCTACAACAACGTCTGATACCAAACCTCCATTTGTGAGCATTAAATCCAATATGGCCTCTTTACGGGTTGGCTCCTCAACTACTTGTGTTAGAGATGATCCCAGTAGGGAGTTTAGAATATTTGTACTCCTGGTGCACCCAGCAATTTTGGTTTTCCAGTTCACAGCAGGAAGATTAAAGTCCCCCATGATAATAACTTCCCCCTTCATTGTCATTTTGGCTATTTCCTCAAACAGCAGATTATCTAGCTCTTCTACTTGTCCAGGGGGTCTATAGATCACACCTACAGGAGCTACTGTATGATTACCAAATGTTAGCGAAACCCAAACTGACTCTATGTTCACCTCGCTCACTTTTATTTGGTTCGTTTTTATGTTGTTTTTCACATACAGGGCCACTCCTCCTCCTTTCCTACCTTCTCTGTCTTTTCTATATAAAGAGTACCCCGGTATTGTTAAGTCCCAGTTATTTTTCTCACTGAACCATGTCTCAGTAACCGCCACTAAATCTACTTTTTCAGCTGCCATCATTGCCTCCAGTTCATTGATTTTATTGCCTAAACTGCGAGCATTTATAGACACGACTCTGAGCTTGTCATTTTTTACCCCGCATATTGCTTGCACCCTCAGATTTAGTTTTGGGGGACAATCGGGCAGATTGTTTTTTACCCTTTTGCCCCACCTCCTAGTTTAAATATTCCTTTGTGAAACCTTTGAACTTCTCACTGAGAACATATGTTCCCCTATGAGTAAGATGCAAACCATCTTTTTTATGCAGTTCCTTTCTGCTCCAATTAGAGCTGTCATGGGACACAAAGTCAAATCCTTGCTCCCGACACCATTCCCGAAGCCACAAATTAAATTCCCTAGTGCGCTTCTGCCTATCCTGAATGTTATGCACAGGCAGAACTTCAGAGAATGCCACAGTGGACGCAATCTGCTGTATTTCACCTCCAAGAACACAAAAATCTTCCTTAATCTCAGTAACCTCATTGCTAGCCAAGTCATTTGTCCCTAGATGAACTAGAACGTCCACTTCCCCTTCCTGCTTTGCTTGCTTGACAATATTGAGAATACGTCTCCTGTCTCTACGAGCAGTAGCCCCAGGAAGACATCTCACCAAACCATTACTCTCCAGCTCAACACTAGGGATGAGCCGAACACCCCCCGAGTTCGGTTCGGGCCCGAACCCGAACTTCCCATATGTTCGGGTCCGAACCCGAACCCGAACTCGAACTCCATGCAAGTCAATGGGGCTGAAAATTCGGTTTTTAGAGTGCCCTCCAAGAGGGCATATATGCTAGATATTTGCCATAAAAGGTGTATGGGGGTCCGGGTAGTGCCCTAGGGGACAGGAAACAAGGACAAAAAGATTTGAAAAAAACCTTTTTAACCACTTCAATGCGGAGGACGCGCTCAGCGCGTCCTCCGCATTACTGCCGGGTTCCGGCCGATCGCTGGCCCCCCCGGTGCGGGCTGACATCCTCGATGTCAGCCCAGCATCCGGAACCGCAGCCGCTGAAATTAGGTGTCATCGCGGCAGCGCGATGACACCTAATTCAGGCGCCCCCCCGCATGTGCGGAGGAGGCGCCTCAAAGGGAGGGGGGGAGGTCCTTCGGACCTCTCTCCCTCCCGATCGGCGGCGTTGCGGGGGTTAACCCAGGCATCATTTGGAAGGGCACAGCCTGCCCTTCCAAATGGTGCCTGGCATTAACCCCTGGGAAGCTGGATCGCGAATCGGCGCTGAAAAGCGCCGGTTCGCGATCCTTTCCCGGAGCTGGCCGACATCTTGGATGTCGGCCAAGCCTCCGGGAACTCCCCCTGAGGACTGGCGTCATCGTGCATAGCACGATGACGCCAGTCCTAGAGTTAACCCCTAACTGCCACCAACGGTGGAGATAGGGAGTTCCAATGAACTCCCTATCTCCCGATCCGTGGCAGCTAGGGGTTAAAGTTGGTATCGTTGGATCGGCCAGAGCATGGCCGTTCCAACGATACCAAACTCGAATGTGAAAAAAGTTTTTTAAAAAAAATAAAAAATAAAAATAAAAATATATTTAAAATAAAATTATAAAAAAAAAAACAACCTTTTTTTTTTCTTTTTTTGGTTCGTTAGTGTAGCAATATTGTTCCCATTTCAATTATAATGTGAACAATGATGCTGCACTAACGATTTTTGTATGCGGTGCGTTTGGTTAAAAATCACGTAATTTTCCCCAAAAAAAAATGTAACGAGACCCCATCTCTAATTTTTTTAACAAGCGCACCCCATACAAAATATAACCGCAATTGCTCGCATGTTAAAATGTGAAAAAAAACACTTTACACGTTGTAAATTATTGAAAATACATATTTTATTGCATTTTTTGTTATAATATACAGACATGACATAACGTATACATGTAATAATGACATATTATGAATCTACCGAGTCTGACGGAAAGAACGATATATAATATGTCTGGGTAATATACTAAAATAAGCCTTCAAAACACGTTTAAACATGATGAGCAAAACCGGTAAAAATTACCTCAGCACAGAGGTGTGAAAAACCTCAGCAGCGAAAGGGTTAAGGGGACAGTGAGTTTTCCATGAAATAAGGGTTAAAATAAAAACGAAAAATTCCTTCAAATATCGTGCCTAGGAGGTCCCCATAACCTGCCCGTGAAGTGGCGGATTTCTAGGATGTATAGAAACACTTAAAAACAAAAAAATGGACGTTTCATATTGACGGTAAATGCTTTTCCTTTAATCTATCCATAAACAACTGCTTGGGGCGGCAGTCTGTATGAAAAGAGGAGACATTTCGTACACGCAGAAAAAGTTACTGATTTTTTTGGCTAAATTATTGTGAAACCTATGCAGGTTTTGGATGAAAGTAACAATAGGTGCTTCAAAATTGGTCCTTTAGCATCCCCAACAGTGCCGTCACACCGTAACCCCTCTGAGGATATGAATCTGATACAGGCGTCAGTGGCAGTGCACCCAAACATTGTGCTTTTGGTGCCAGGCCTGCAAGTACTATCATACAGTAACCCCTCTGTGGTATTGTGGAAGAATGCAGGGGTGAACCTTGCGGTCCTATATTAAAAAGATATGCATCTGGTTAAGGCGTCAGTGCACCCAGAAATTCTGCCTTTGGTGCAAGACTGCCAGGCCAGCAAGTATCATCATACAGTAACCCCTCTGTAGTATTGTGGAAGAATGCAGGGGTGGACCATGTGGTCCTATATTGAAAAGATATGATTCTGGTCAAGGCGTCAGTGCACCCAGATATTGTGCTTTTGGTGCCAGGCCTGCAAGTGCCATCATAATACAGTAACCCCTCTGTGGTATTGTGGAAGAGTGCAGGGGTGGACCATGTGGTCCTATATTGAAAAGATATGATTCTGGTCAAGGCGTCAGTGCATCCAGATATTGTGCCTTTGGTGCCAGGCCAGCAAGTATCATCATACAGTAACCCCTCTGTGGTATTGTGGAAGAATGCAGGGGTGGACCATGTGGTCCTATATTGAAAAGATATGATTCTGGTCAAGGCGTCAGTGCACCCAGATATTGTGCCTTTGGTGCCAGGCCAGCAAGTATCATCATACAGTAACCCCTCTGTGGTATTGTGGAAGAGTGCAGGGGTGGACCATGTGGTCCTATATTGAAAAGATATGATTCTGGTCAAGGCGTCAGTGCATCCAGATATTGTGCCTTTGGTGCCAGGCCAGCAAGTATCATCATACAGTAACCCCTCTGTGGTATTGTGGAAGAATGCAGGGGTGGACCATGTGGTCCTATATTGAAAAGATATGATTCTGGTCAAGGCGTCAGTGCACCCAGATATTGTGCCTTTGGTGCCAGGCCAGCAAGTATCATCATACAGTAACCCCTCTGTGGTATTGTGGAAGAATGCAGGGTGTGGACCATGTGGTCCTATATTGAAAAGATATGATTCTGGTCAAGGCGTCAGTGCACCCAGATATTGTGCCTTTGGTGCCAGGCCAGCAAGTATCATCATACAGTAACCCCTCTGTGGTATTGTGGAAGAATGCAGGGGTGGACCATGTGGTCCTATATTGAAAAGATATTGATTCTGGTCAAGGCGTCAGTGCACCCAGATATTGTGCCTTTGGTGCCAGGCCAGCAAGTATCATCATACAGTAACCCCTCTGTGGTATTGTGGAAGAGTGCAGGGGTGGACCATGTTGGTCCTATATTGAAAAGATATGATTCTGGTCAAGGCGTCAGTGCATCCAGATATTGTGCCTTTGTGCCAGGCCAGCAAGTATCATCATACAGTAACCCCTCTGTGGTATTGTGGAAGAATGCAGGGGTGGACCATGTGGTCCTATATTGAAAAGATATGATTCTGGTCAAGGCGTCAGTGCACCCAGATATTGTGCCTTTGGTGCCAGGCCAGCAAGTATCATCATACAGTAACCCCTCTGTGGTATTGTGGAAGAATGCAGGGGTGGACCATGTGGTCCTATATTGAAAGATATGATTCTGTGGTCAAGGCGTCAGTGCACCCAGATATTGTGCTTTTGGTGCCAGGCCTGCAAGTGCCATCATAATACAGTAACCCCTCTGTGGTATTGTGGAAGAGTTGCAGGGGTGGACCATGTGGTCCTATATTGAAAAGATATGATTCTGGTCAAGGCGTCAGTGCATCCAGATATTGTGCCTTTGGTGCCAGGCCAGCAAGTATCATCATACAGTAACCCCTCTGTGGTATTGTGGAAGAATGCAGGGGTGGACCATGTGTCCTATATTGAAAGATATGATTCTGGTCAAGGCGTCAGTGCACCCAGATATTGTGCTTTTGGTGCCAGGCCTGCAAGTGCCATCATAATACAGTAACCCCTCTGTGGTATTGTGGAAGAGTGCAGGGGTGGACCATGTGGTCCTATATTGAAAAGATATGATTCTGGTCAAGGCGTCAGTGCATCCAGATATTGTGCCTTTGGTGCCAGGCAGTGGCGGATGTACCAGGGTTGCAGTAGTCGCAGTTGCGACCGGGCCCTGGCCTTCCGCCACTGGAGGGGGGCCCAGCGCCGCCGCCAGATTCCGGCAATCAGCGCCAGAATCTGGGAGCCGCGCGCTGGCCGTCCCTCTCCCTACGCGAGCGGCCACTGACATGCAGCTTGGCCGCTCACGTGGGAGAGAAACCACCTGACCAGCGCACGAGACCTCGCGCTGATCAGGTGGTTTCCGGCGAGCGGCCAAGCTGCATGTTTCCAGCGGCCGCTCGCCAAGGAGGAGAAGACGCCGGAGGAGAAGACGCCGGCGGAGCCTGCCCTGGGCCTGGGGCCAGCAGAGCAGGTAAGAGCTGGGCTGGGGGCAGTATATCCATGAGCTGGGGGGCAGAGCTGGGCGCAGTATATCCATGAGGAGCTGGGGGGCAGAGCTGGGGCAGTATATCCATGAGCTGGGGCAGAGCTGGGGCAGTATATCCATGAGGAGCTGGGGGAGAAGAGCTGGGGCAGTATATCCATGAGCTGGGGGGCAGAGCTGGGGCAGTAATCCATGAGCTGGGGCAGAGCTGGGGCCAGTATATCCATGAGGAGCTGGGGGGGCAGAGCTGGGGCAGTATATCCATGAGCTGGGGCAGAGCTGGGGCAGTATATCCATGAAGAGCTGGGGGAGAAGAGCTGGGGCAGTATATCCATGAGCTGGGGGGCAGAGCTGGGACAGTATATCCATGAGCTGGGGCGGCAGAGCTGGGGCAGTATATCCATGAGCTGGGGCAGAGCTGGGGCAGTATATCCATGAGCTGGGGCAGAGCTGGGGCAGTATATCCATGAGCTGGGGGGCAGAGCTGGGGCAGTATATCCACGAGCTGGGGGGCAGAGCTGGGGCAAGTATATCCAGCTGAGCCCTGGGCGAGGGCAGAGCGCATAGCCTGGGCAAAGCTAATATCCATGAGCTGGGGGCA